>LNAC01000169.1:2923763-3028108 GCA_002007465.1 Ailurus styani | reverse complement strand
CAGAGAGCCCGATGTGGGCCTCGATCCCAGGACCCTGGGATCATGACCTGAGCCGAAGGCAGCGGCTTTAACCCACTGAGCCACCCAGGCGCCCCTGAAAACTCTTTTAAAATGTATTAGTCAACTTCCTTGACCTTTATAGTACATTGTGCGAAAGGTAATTGATTCTTCTCTAGATGATTGAAGGTTGTTTCGGATCTTAGTGTTAATGTTATAAGGTGGGGCTTTCAACATTGTATACAGTGGATATGGGTGACTGTGACCAAATATTAGAATATATTCTGCATTCTAAAGTTTGCAATAAAATATCGTTAATTTGTAATATATTACTTTTGGAAATGAGTTGTTTTCTATGGAATTAGGGGAGAAATATTCATATATATGAATCCATAAAAAATAGAAATTTTAGGGGCACCTGGGTGGCTCAGTGGGTTAAGCCTCTGCCTTTGGCTCAGGTCATGATCCCAGGGTCCTGGGATCGACCCCTACTTTGGGCTCTCTGCTCAGCAGAGACCCTGCTTCCCCCTCTCTCTCTGCCTGCCTCTCTGCATACTTGTGATCTCTCTCTCTGTCAAATGAATAAATAAGATCTTTAAAAAAATAGAAATTGTATATAATAGCATAACATATATATTTATCATGTATTATTTACAAATGTATATATTATATATTCATATAATATATAGCATACACATGTAATATATAAAATGTGTATTGCATATAAAATTACATATATCACTTACTATGACATATTTACAATTTTATTTAAATTACCATTTATCAGTGTTTTAATGTAATTTATTTTTTCTCTTGTATTTTAAAATAACAAACAAGACACTGAAATAACAAAAAGACACTGAAATAACAAAATGACATCAATGTTGAGGGTCAGACAAAAAGTCTTATAAATATTAGTAAATAGATATGATCAACTGGAAACATGACATACCTTCTATGCCATGTGTTATGAGTAACATCCTCTATCAAATATCTAAAATATGTTTGCACAAAGAATTATAAGGGTCCTTTTTGATGTAAGGACTATCTGGATGAACTGAAAATTGAGCCAGTTATATTGCAGTGTTTTACAGCTAGACATTAAGAAATTTCTGAAAATTGGACTCAATTTCTCATTTTTCCTTCTCATGTTCGGCAACTTGTAAACAACTTAAACGCACTCTAATAAACTATAGTTTGTTTGTATTTTGACAGTATTTCAACTGGTGGCTTTCACATCCTAGTCCTTGATAAGAAGTTTTCATTATCTTATACATTTTAGGTTATTTGATAGCTGAGAGAAAAAAAAAGGACTAGTAAAAATATCTGAAAACTCCCTCATGCTCTTATCTTTCAAAAGGAAAGTATGTGCTGACTGAGTAGATGAATTAAAAGGAGATAGGGAAGCCCAGACTGCCGTTTAACAGAAGTCATTGATCTTTACAAATTAGACTGACAACAGAGATCCATTAAAGTCTACAGCATAATGAAAAAAATTCCTTTCCTTTGGCTTTTCTTTTATCTCCACTCTTCCTAATTCTGATTCGTCTCTTCCATACTCTCCTGTCCTTCAAAAGAGATGCTAAATGCTGATGAGGTAATGGCTGTTAGAAACCTCTTTCAATCTCATTTGAGAAATGACTCTGATTCCAAACATTAATTTTTGGTACCTATCTGAATAACAATAAGCTTGCTATATCATTGATTATGCGGTGGAGAAGAATCAAGATAGAAAAAGGTGGGGGGGGGCTGCTCATTTTAATACAGCTGTGCCAGCTCCACGAAATCCATTAGGACTTAGAACAGGACACCCACGGCCATTTCTTACCACAAAACTTAAACAGCATTTATCACTTTCTATGTTTAATTGTTTTTACTTGTTGACTTAACATTTTGCTTTTATTCAAAGGTAAGCTTCCAGGGCATCTGGGTGGCTCAGTTGGTTAAGTGTCTGCTTTGACTCAGGTCAGGATGTCGGGTCCAGGTCCTAGGATGGAGCCCCGTATTGGACTCCCTGCTTCTCCCTCTGCCCCTCCCCCAGCTCATGCACATGCTCTCTCTCTCTCAAATAAATAAAATGTTTAAACAAAATAATAATTAAAAAAAATAAAGGCAAGCTTCCGATGCATAGTAACCAGGTCGTCCCTGGCTTTATCTGCTCAGAGGAGTCCAAGCCCCAGTATCATCCATCTGCTTAGTCATTTGAAACATATTTTGGGGATGCCTACAAGAATGCAAGAACGCTTACTGTTGTATGCTGTTTAAATAAATGGGTTACTTAGATAAGTAAGTAATAAAAATGGACTAATGAATGTGATTGAATGTGACATAAGTGGCAGAACGGAGGAAAAGTCCTGCAGTGCAGAAATGCCTCTTCATTCTCCAGTCCCTGCAGACAAAGGAGGAAATCATGGTATCCCTGTGTTCCTCGGATTCTTTTTTTTACATCTATTAATAGCACTTACCTGATTGTGTTGTAATCCATCCTGTCTTCAAAGTGAAACCACAAGGCTCTTCCAGGCGGGGGTCCTATTTCCTTCATATTGATATTTTCAGTGCCTACTTTAGTGCTGGCTACAAGCAGACGGCCAGTTGTAGATGTGTCCCTGTGCATGAGCCTAGGTGTATGTGCACATATTTATTTACATAGGAGCCAATAATAAGACAAAAACTATTTTGGAAATCCAACATAGTCAGCCATGGAGTCTGCTTCTCACCTGCCTGACCCTACCACAAAAAGAGAAATCTAGTTCCAAGAATCAGAAGCAGAGCTTCTGTTTGTGGCTCTGTGGTTGTTACCATACTTACTGCCTTCCACACAGCATGTCATTCATACAAGGTCATTTGGGGAGGTAGCATCACACATTGCATAAGCCCATTTGAGGCAGCATGTCCTTCGTTTACCTGTTGCCACCTTCGCTTATGAGCTATCATAATTTAAAGACTACATTTAACCTCTCTGAGTTTGGTTTTCTGTACATGTTAATGAAATTATAAAGCCTACTCTTAAATGTGCTAAGTGGGTCTTTATCAGAAAATGTACATTAAACAATTTGTATGACATCTAGCATACAATAAGCCCTCAGTTAATAGAAGCTTCTGCCGCTGCCAGCCTGATCTGAGTGGAGATTGCAACTCCAGGGTGGGAACTGTTTACCCGACCTTGCAAATAGAGGAGGGAAGATCTGTGGTAATTATGTGAGCTGTCTTAGAATAGTAGAAGTCCAGTGCTTGCTGCTCCCTTTGCTTCTCACTCTAAAACAGAAAGGACCAAGAAGTTGATTAGCAACATGAGGGAGAAACAGTAGAGAAAGATGTCAGCCAACTCCCATCCTCAGCATAAGACTTCCTACATAGAACAGACCCTAGGGAGGGAGGGTGAAAAAATTAAACTAAATTGGACAGAAAATGCAATTCCCAAAGAGGACAGCTCCTTTATTGACTTAACATTATAATAGAACTCTTTATTACTATGTGGGAATAGGAAGTTGGGGGCCTGTCTGTGTTATCATCCGGAGACAGGAGGAGAACTTCAACCCTGAATAAACATAAGGGAAAACAATAACTTGCTTTTGATTACATCTAATGAATCCTGCTTATTCAATGTCCTGTTTAAACCCTCCATTGTGTTAACCAAAATAAATCCTGTACCACCCTTTGGATTATTTATTTTAAAAATTATATATTAGGACTGCCAGTCTGCACGGCCATGCCAGGAGTTGGATAAATACAGCTAGATTTCCTTTCCACTACAATTTCAAAATACTTGGAATTAAAACATATGCTGCATTTTTATAACCACTGCTAGTAACTAAACTGATATTTTACCAGAATGGATATGTACTGTATCTGTTAGTTTCAGCTTCCTTCACTATCTGGTTAGAATGTCTGGAAAACATTACTTTTCTATAACTGTTTGAGATATGCATTTTTTTTTTTACACAATGTTCGGTATAAAAGATACACAATACCTGTTTTATCGTGATTCCAAGTACGTTCTTTTTTAGAAACTGAGAGTCTATTTTATTCTATTGTTTGTATGGTGTCTTCCCATTGAGATATCTTTTCATTCTACAGAGGGTATAAGAATTGGACCTGTTATTTTTAGGAACAGATAAAACATTTCTCCAAGGTAATGGGACACCATGAGGTGTGCTCTTGCATATTACTTCCTTTGCTAATTAAACGGAATGTGAGACCGAAAGTAAGTTGACATTGTTAAAGTAAATGACCCAAAGCTTTAGTAATGAAGACACATCTAGGCTGAAGTTTATTGTTTTAATTTTAATCTTGAGCAATTTCAGCCCTACAGAGGAGGTTGCCTAAGTGTCCTGCCGTGTACTGTTTCTATTGTACTACAGTGCAGCCCACTGACTCTATAAGAACAAAGTTATCTGTAATAAGTTGTATTTTGGAATGAAGTGGTTTATTTATATGCAAGGCGAATTGATACTGGACATTTATTAAATCTAGTTTTTAACAGGCTGTCATAAGTGGGGTTCTTCGGAGGGCAGAGATATCGGGAGACTAAAAGTTGCTTAAATTATGCTCCATAAAAATATAGATGAGGCTCAGATGCCTTTGGATTAAATATTCATTACTGAATATTTACATAATGCATGTGAAAGTGCTTTTAAAATAAAAACTCTCTTTATATAAATGGAAACTATGGCCAGATTCTCCCACATTATACCCTGTAGAGTATTTCAAAGCATTCTCTAGGGCCTTAGAGAGGAGAAATTCCTTCTATCACTTGTACAAAGGAAGGAAAAGCTGATTGTTCCACACTATGCAAACCCACCCTACTTAAATTGTTTTGGCAATCTAAACTATTCAACCTTTACTCAACCTTTAGTGAAGTACCTATTTTCTGTGGTTAATAAATATATGATTCTAAAAAAAGAAATATGTTTTTTTGAACTACCATCCCCCATTGAAAGTGTTATAAACTCAACAGGGCCTCTCAATAAATTATGCAGAATCACTTGGCTATAACAAAAAAGTATAGAGAGATATGGCTTTATATTCCACCTCCACTATTTACTAGTTGCATGATCTTGGACAAGTAATTTTAACTCTGTGCTTTATCAGTTCCTAGGTTAGTCTAATGTCTACTCTGAAGAGTTACCTGAGAATAAAAAAAGAGATAGTGCAAGCAACATTCCCATGATCTGACATATTCAAAAGACTGAAAAATGATTCATTTCCTCCTATAAAAATAAATTATTGTTCCCATATTGAAAGCAGCTCTCAGTTACCTATGTTAATATATGGAAATCTCTATGCAAATTAATAAAATATAATGTAAACATAATTTTCACACATAGTTTCGTGATCCATTTTGATATTTTGTTTCTAATATATCATTCTAGAATTTAGACGTGAAAGAGGGATTTTAGGAATTGAGTGACTTAACTCTATCATTTCATAGATGAAAACATTCAGACAGAGATGACAAATATAATCATAAATGTAATCCAGCTAGTAAATGGTAGAATTTGGACCAAAGATCAAATCTCCTTTTTTTTCCCTGTTCTATGAATTCATAATACTTCAAATAAAATGATCAAACTTACGTTCAAAATAAAGATCTCAATTTGAAATAGCTGAAAAAAATCCCCATCTTCACTAACTACCATGCTATTATTTTCTCTCTGACAATTTCATTCATTGCGTTGTAATTGCTTATACTTGTCCAAAGCAGTATATAGGGATATAATTCATGAATAATTCCAGTAAAAATTTTGAATTAAATTAGTCTAAACTTTGGACTATTTAGTACAGTTGTGGATTTAAAAAAAAATTACTGGTTGAGACCTAGCATAGTGATCGGATCACTTTATCTGATAATAGACTGAATTATTTACTTCATGTGTTACAGGGAGAGCAGGGAGGAAGACTGCTTTTGAGGTTGAGCACATAGGTGCCATCTTAGCTTAATATCTTAGCTTATAACTTCCCTAGAGGCAAAAAAAATAGTAATTAAATGCTTTGCTGTAAAAGTCCTTCTATTGTGACTCATAAACAGGTAAAACTAGCATATGATAAGGGTGAGCAGAGCTGCTGATAATAACATAAGTAACGATGAAGTAAGAAAAACTAGTAATAATTTCTGTAAGAACTGGAAATTGAGATTTGCTTTGGAAAATTCACATAGATGATCTTGTATGGAAAGAAACTCATTTTGCATTACCGTCTATATTTTCTCTAATGGCACTTACTTTCTGCCTTGCACTGGAGTTATTTATATACATCTTATCTCTTTGATTATACCGTTAAAAGCTTGGGACCAAACCCCTTTCTGCCACATTTTTATAAATTCCAAGCACCTAACCTATTATACTCTGAAGTAAGCATTTACCAAGTATGGGTTAAATGAATTAATACATTTATGTTATGACAGTATTGAATTTATATTTCATATAATGGAAAGGGAGAATAATCACAGAGTAGCTGCAATTCTTAAAGGAAATGTTCTCATATTCTGTTCAATATAAAAGATAAATTATAAAAATTCATCCAAATTTCTCAAAATAAAAAGAAATGAGTGTTTGTGGTAGTGGTTTAAAATATCCTCAGCTTAATATATATATATGTTCTCTATAATTTACTTGAGTTATTTCCAATGAGATTTTCATGAATGGTATATGAACTGAATTGTTGTTTTTTTTTTTTTTNTAAAATATCCTCAGCTTAATATATATATATATGTTCTCTATAATTTACTTGAGTTATTTCCAATGAGATTTTCATGAATGGTATATGAACTGAATTGTTTTTTTTTTTTTTTAGAAAAGATCAAGATCATTTGTATGTGGCTAAATTTTACTACATGATTTCTCACCTTAACTTCACATAGTAGACACTGGTGGCTGTCTAGGTCATATCTGTTTCCTCATCTTTTTTTTTTTTTAAAGAATCATAGCCCTGTTTAAGAATTCAACTTGGGGCACTTGGGTGGCTTAGTCGGTTAAACCTTCAACTCTTGGTTTCGGCTCAGGTTGTAATATTGGGGTCATGAGATGAAATCCCTTACCAGGCTCTGCACTCAGCATAGAGTCTGCCTGCGATTCTCTCTCCCTTGGCCCCTCCTCCTTGTGTGTGCTCTCTAATAAATAAATAAATAAATAATAAATAAATAAATAAATCCTTAAAAAAATATTTCACCTTGCTCCCATGCCCCCCAAGTGACTCCGGAGAAGCTGACTTAACACAAGCTCCAGAGAAAGGTCCTGATCTGATGGCCTATTCCATCATGGTTTGCCATCATTCTCACCTGTGATTGGTTAGAATATCTGATTGAGTCAGTCAGTACATGATTATCAGTGTCATCCCTGAGAGTTATCGGCCCATTAGAGAGATTTTCGAGAGAATATCTGTCTTCTCTTAGTCCCCGTCTTGTCTGTGTTCCCTCCTTCTCTCCTCCTTCCTCCTTTCATTTTCTTTCTTTCTTTCCCTTGCTTCCTCCTGCCTTTTCTCCCTTTTCCACTCTCTCCTTTCCCTCTCATCCTCCAGCCTCCTTTTTCTCCCTCTCCCCCATTTCCCTATTTCCATCCCTTATTCCCTCCTTTCCTGCTGACTGTGTAAGAGAAAGCAGGCAACCCAGAAGCTTTATAAATACCAATTACCTTATTACCCCCACAAAGAGAAGCGGTCCTACCTGAAGCTGATGTTGAAGGTGACAGATTTGAGAGATGGAAAGAATCTCGGTCTGTGTTGTCACCCCTGAGACACTGCATAGACTAACAGAATCCCACACTCCATATGGACTTCTACTTTCTTAAAATGATAAATGTACTTACAATATAAGCAATTTTGTTTCAATATTCCTGCAAACTAATTTTGATGCATGCCTTAACTTCAGTCCTCCACAACATTTTAAAATTTCTTTCCTTGCCCACCTATTTTTCTATACTTGCCGTTATTATTCTTATGTAGAGAAACATGTCTAGCTTTATGATACTAAATGATTACCATTAAATACTGACAATAGCAAAGGAAAATAGTACAAACTCCAATGAAATACGAAACGCTAAAAGGCCGATTTTATAATGTGCATTTGTAGCAGCCATTTGAGTGAGTCTACATAATGGTTTTAAAGGACTTTCAATAATGTTTCCTGCAGCTGTGCAGACTTTTAACTTTTAACTCTTCATTTAAAAAATACATCTAAATATAAATCAAGCACTATACACTTCCAATTTAGCTGTTTGAATGGAAAGAGAAAGTTGAAAGCTGGAGCAGTCATGAGTAAGTGCTATAGAAAGCTGTAGTCGACAGTTGCAATTTAAAACCAATCAAGTGGGCAGGAGAAGGGGAACACAGAACCTGAAAATAACTGGGAAGCTTAGAAATAGTTTTAAAGCAGTAGCTGCCCTAATAATGATTATGGTTAATTAGTGATCTGAGGGTCCCACCCTCTCAGCGAGTAGTTCAAGAACAACAGTTCAGTTTCCACCAGCACTAATCAACTGAGCCAATCTTTCCTAGCAGAGGGTGCACCAAAGTGCAGGGAGTATGAGAAGGTGACGGTTACATAGTTACATGCATCTGTACTCCAAGTTCTTTGAGTCAGGCATAAGGTTGGAAAAAAAGATCTTTTCATGTCGATGTCACATACAATATGAAAAGTGGCATTGTGGTGCCCTCTCAAATGTTCATTCCTGGGATTCTGCATCTAGAACATACAAATATGCTACCTTCTACACTTTTACTCTTGGCCGTTATGTCTTGCAGAAGCACAAGATATAACTTCTTCTTCTTCTTTAGCACTGTGAAAGAAAGTAGATTCCCTTTGTTGTTTTTAGTTTTACTTCCTTGTAATGTGGGAAAATCTTTTAAAGTTATGTTTTGCCCTCTGAAGACAGTGAACATCATTCTACACAGCTTACCTTACTGGAGAGTTTCTGAAAACACAGTTACATATGTAGGCATAAATCCTTTCCAAATAGGAAAGTACCATATAGACCCTTAAGATCTGGAGTCATTCTTATTATCAGATTATCAACTTCAGGCTAGAAAGAAATTCAGAGATATTTTGCATCATTGGAATTTATTATATGTCAGGGGAATGATCACCACTTTCAGGAGCCATAAAAATTTCCCCCCAAACCCCAAACCCCAAACCTCAAACCTGAAAGTGACATTAAATAACTAAGAATAATAGGGAGGTAGCTTACACATTTATCTTTGTAAAATCTTTTTGCATATATTTATTCTAGGTAATGTATACAGATTTTTTTCTGAGATGCCTTGGTACAAAGTATCAAGGGATGACTTGTTCTCTGTGCTTTATTCCGGGATCTCTACCATCCTTCTTTCTGTCCCCTCCCTGAGGATGGATGCAGAGGTGGTTAAGTGTGAAATAGAACTTCAGATGCTTTGGAAACATTCAGGCCAGAAGTTACAAAGGAACCTAAGCCAACTCTAACAACTGTACCAGATAAAGGCAAGATGGGGAGGCAATGAGAGAGCAAAACACAATTGTTACAAAGACTGCTTTCTTGATCCTGAGCTTTGTTTTCTTGCTTTTCTTTTCTTGTCACTTAAAAAATACATAGAAATATCTCTTTTTTTTCTCCTTTTTTGTTACAAAATAATGCATGTTCATTATGTCTAAGTGAATGTTTGAAAAATATAGTAAAACACAAAGAAAAGTAAATTCAAGCATAAACCTCACATACAGAAGAAACCACTATTAGCATATTGCAGTGTACAGTTCATATATAAATGGAGAACACAAAACATTCCTCTGACTGATTATCTTTTCCCAAAATGGCACGACAGTATGTCTGGTCCCATATGCCCCTCCAGAAACTTGCCACTTCCAATCCAAAGAGAATTTATTTCCTCTCTCCTCGAACTTCAGTGGGACTTGCGGCTGCCTCCACCAATCAGGGAGGATGAAGTGGATGCCGTGTGCTTTCAGGTGTCAGGTCATAAATGGCGATCGGGTTCTTCCTGGCTCCCTCTTAGGATGTTCACCCGCCCACTCAGGTACCATGGGGAGACCAGCCGGGAAGGCTCAGAGGCACCACAAGGAGAAGCCTCTTAGAGAGGCCTGCATGGAGAAAAACAGATCCTCATTTAGTAAAAGCCACCAGACATTTGAGCAAATAAGCCCTCAGGTGATTACAGCCCCAACCTTCATATCAGCCAGCTGAGGCCTAAATATGATGGAGAAGAGATAAATGGTCCTTGCTTGTTCTGTCTGATTTGCTGACTTACAGAACCAGGAGTATTAAAAGTTGTCAATTTTTGAAAATTCATTGTGATTTGTTATGAAGCATTAGATAACTAACACATATACAGTATCTTACCAATTTTAGCATCTTTCATTGTGTGCATTCTTTCAGAAACCTTTCTAAGATTTGACCATATTTTGAATGGTCAGACATTAATAAACGTAAAATATTTTGAGTCAAGTATTTTTGGGAACAATATGAAGATTTTGACTATATATAGGTCAAGTATAAGATTCTTTTCCACTTAAAATACTTATTTTCTCATAACTTTGGCAATTAAGGGGAAGAAATACATTAAAATTTACACTTAGCTCTATTTCTTGTGAGTTAACTCACAAGTAAGTAAAATTACACTTAGTTCTCTTTCCTTCTTCTGGTTCTTAAAGTAGTAAGTACTGTTGCAGAGGAAGGTGGTCAAGAAGTATAAACTCCCAGTTATAAGACAAATAAATACTAGGGATATAATGTACATTATGATGACTATAGTTAACACTGCTGTATGATATCTAGGAAAGTTGTTAAGAGAGTAGATTCTAAGAGTTCTCACCACAAGGACAATTTTTCTCTTTTCTGTTTATTGTATCTATGAGGTGGTGGGTATTAACTGAACCTATTGTAACCATTTCACAATATATGTATATCAAACCATCTTACTGTACACCTTAAACTTACACAACATTTTCTCAATAAAAATTGGGGGGAAAGTGAATGAAAAGAAATAGAAAAGATATCTAGATGCCAGGGAGAGGATAAATAGAACAGAAAGAGTTCTGGGTAGTGAGAATGGGAGAGCAAGAAGAAAATAATGGAGGAGAGGAAAAGAACACAGAGTCTCAGTAGATTTCAAGATGGTTATGCTAGAGGAAAGCATATGAAGGTGTTTAATACACCAACCTTCTGATTTTATTGCCCTTTGAAATTTGGAGGTACTGTACTAGGGTACATAGCTCTGCAATGGCCAGATTTTTTGCTGACCAGCTCTTCAGCAGGTAGCCACAGCAACCTGATCGCCATTGAGCTTGAAGTCCCTGGGTTAGTGGAATTAATCCAAGAGTCAAATGTAGCCTATAGATAGAAGGAAGGCCATTGTCTCTGATTTAACACTAAGAGCCATCCTAGGTCAATAATGAGTACATGTTGTGGGCAATGCTATTTTCCATCATGTAATTATAATGTACTTGTTACAGAACAAACTTAACACTTGTTAAAAATAAACAAATGTAAGATTAATTTCTTTTGATGATAACATGAATCCAGTCATAGAATTTTCTAGCAACATGGCTGTTTTAATTTAAAACAATTTAGAGGACTGTTTTAGAGCATCGGCTCTGCCATCAGAACACCCATGCTGACATCTTGTCTCTACTGCTCACTACCTGAGTGACATTTGTCAAGTTACTGAACTGTGGAGACTTATTTCACCTGTAAAATGAAAAGAATTATACAATCTCCATTGTAAGTTTGTTTGGAGGATTTAGTGAGAGACTACATGTCATGCACTTAAAAAATTCCCAGCACAAAAGAAGTACTGAATAATGTGAGTTCCCACTAAAATAAATAACTGCTTTAGTGCTTTTTTTTTTTTTCCAATTTAAGCAGACTAGTGTCTGCTTCCAGCCAATTATTCTGTGTTTTTTCAATTGTGAATAGTGGTCATTTGAAATACTAAATTCTTTTGTGGAGTTATAAATTATTGCCTTAGAAACAAAATGATTAGATAATAATAATATTCTAAAGTGGGAGATCATTTCAAACACCCCATAGCAATAATAATAATAAAAAAATAATAATAATGTTCTAAGGTAGGAGATCACTTCAAACACTCCATAGCATTAAATAACCTCAATACAATTAACCAAAATATTTGGCAAGAAAAATGTACACAATTAAATATATTAAATTGAAGGAAAGATTTCCTTTCCTTTGAGGAATCCCTCAGTATTATAGACCCAACTGGGCTAAGTGCCATTTTCAGGTGCCAGGAAGTGCATCATTTTTGGCCACCATTATCTCCCTTTTGGAGCTTCACAATTAAGGGTGTTATTGATGGGAAAAGGGCTGAAACTTGTATATACCAGAGTATTTCTCCGTTAATCATTTTAAGAGCACAAAATGAAGTTAACTCACAAGGACATGCATATAGAATAGCATGTAATGTCTACATTAAAATGATTATAATGAATACCTATCAATTTAATAGTGATTAGCTGCTTGCTATATTCTATGTTCCACAAATGTCTCAAGGGCAAAAAGGAATGAAGATGCTAAAACAAAATTCTCTACAAATGGTATACCAAACTTTCAGATTTTATTTTTGTGATAAAAGTAATATAGAGAGAGCTTTCGGGCAAAGCATTTGCAAGTACTGGGACTTGGGGTGTTGGTAGGGAAGTTGATAATCTAACATTAAAAAAGACAATCTCTGTCCTTAAAGAAACTTATAATTTAGTGTGGGAGATAATCACATAAGACATAATATTAGGGAGTGAATGAAGAAGAGTTGGACAAAAGGGTGAGTTATATATAAAAATACCCAGCTGATGGAGCTTAAATAAAATCTTTTACTAAATTTTCTCTAGGTAAACTCTAACACTGAAATTGTTAAAGCTTTTCTGAATATCATTCCACTTTTAAATTGAAAATAATTCTGGTTGAGCAATTTTTAAATTCCATACTTATGATACTGTAAGCATTAAAATTACTGCAAATCAGGGGGAAAAAAGCAGCACAAGTTGGAATTTACTATAGCACTTGAACTTTTTTCCTGGTATCCCTTTTGGTGAACTATAAGGCAATTTCAAAATTTTAAAAATTAGCCACTCATTGGATCTGTATTTCTTCTCCGTAAGATTTTGTCTATCATTTTGAAAGCCTGAAAAGAAATTATTAGAAATTAGAAATGAAATGATTATTTTCAAGCCATAGTACTTAACTATGAATATAAATGAAAAGTATATTTTGTTAAAACAGAACAAAAATGATACAAAAGTGGTTGATGATTACAAAAAGCTGTGGCATAAATACAGTTTTATAGATGCTAAGTATTCTGATAAAGTATAAATCAAACCTTCAATTAGTGTCAGGGCTTTATAAGATGTTGTCCAAATGCCCCATGCCCATCACTTTACCAGGTGATATAAGCAGAAGAATAGAAATTCATAGGAAAAAAATTTGTTGAAACCAGAGACATTTTAGGAGTCATAGAAATCAGTAGGATTGCCCTGGCCTTTCCCCTCTTTTCTCATGAGCAATGCTCCCCCAGTGAGGGAAGAGTGCCTCCAAGGGAGCCCCTCATAGATTTGAGATGTCTTTTTTTTTTTTAGGTTTTATTTATTTATTTGAGAGAGAGAGCACAAAGAAGGGAAGGGGAAGAAGGGGAGAGAGAAGCAGAATCCCCGCTGAGCAGGGATCAGGACCCCAGGATGATGACCTGAGCCAAAGGCAGGCTCTTAACCAACTGACGAGATGTCCCTCTTAGGCAGTGTGACAGATGTTGTTGACATCTTCCCTATATTCCCGCTTCAAGGGTTTGCTCACTGGATATCCAAACCTCAACTGCTTTGCCCAAGAGCTTTTTCTGGCCACTGGACATTGCTTTGCCACTTACATAGCAGGCAAAATTGCCTGGGAATTAATACACCCTTACCATGAAGGGTGAATGGTAACATTGCTATCACTCAACAATGACTGCTAGGAGTTGGTGTATGAATATCCTGGCTTCTACGCCTCTTGTTCTAATAAATCTGAGGTATGGGTTTTACACTGACTCCCCAAGTTGACTGAGTAGGACAAAGGCTCATTGCCCAGAGTGGCAGCTGTCTTGTAAAGCGCCATGTCTTAGCCATTTTCTCTTCACTGTGTCACATCCCACTGCCATACTTTTGCCATCTTAACAGCCTATTTGGTCTCAAAATCTCTGTTTGAGAGCTGCTGATGACATAATTGGAACCGAACTGAAAAAGAGGCAGCAAACTGATTGGTTTACCCTCATCTTCTTTAAGCAAATGGAAACAAATTCCCAAGAGAAAGCAGAATTGTGGGAGATAGGCAATAGTGAAACAAAATCTATGACCCTGTATTTATTGTGACAAAGATATGTCAGTTTCCTGTCAACCAAAAACTGTGGTCCACAAAAGTTAACTGGTTTGAATAATCTTGGCAAGATTCAACCCAAAGGGACTGACGGTCAGGTAGAAGAGTAAGTGTGTTGAAATGTATAGAAAATTAAAGTGAATTAGACTGGATTTGACTTTTGAAATTCTGAGTGAGACCAGTCTCTCAGTTTTTGTAATGACTACTGGACAAATCCAAGATTTATCCAGAGGTTAGTAAGAGTAAGGAGGGGAGATCTGATATAGCATGGTTTTAGGCAGTGATGGGAGGCAAACAAAATCATTTCATGCTTGCCCTCTACCTAATTCAGACTGTTGAATAAACCAACTTATGAAATTTAGCAAGACTTCCTTTCCAACCTCTCCTTTACCCATGCAAGACATTGCTGATTAAACAGATCACTGGGCTCACAATAGTGCTCTGAATGCCTCTCAATAGCAGGGTCTAGGAGTCCCTGTCAATCAGAGTTGACAGGCAAATAACAACCCTTTCTCAATCTTTAATCTTTTGAAAAAAATCTTAATCCCTTAGCATAATATTTAAGGCTTTTGTCATCTGTCTCTAACTTTACAGTCTTATGTTCTACCTGAGCCCCCCACCCATATTAAAATTAAACCATAACAACATGTTTAGAGGTTCTCAAATAATCATTGACTCACAAACTCCTAATTTAAAATACATTTGTCCTTTATTTTTTCTTGGAAAAGTTCTACAAACAATCTTCAGTAGAGTTCAAATGCCACCCCACCTCTTACTACTTCCTCAGTTAGAATTGATTTCTCTTTTTATTTCATTGAATTTAAAATAATGTTTAGAGTTCTGTTATAAAACTTAACTCATTTCACCCCACGTTTGTCTTTCTTATGTATTATAATATGCTGAAGGAAATAGTTATATTGTATTCATTGTTCATGCCCATGGCACCTGGCATAACATTTACAGATTTTATCAAATCAAATTAAATTGATTTAAAAGATAATTGGTTTAATTGTCATTTAAACCTCTGAAATATCTCCCCTGTCACAAGATATGCTTCTCTACACCTGTCCTGCATGTTTTATGGTTTTTTTTATACAACAAACTATGTATGGTATTAGTTGACCCAAAGTATACCAAGCATAGACATAATTAAATTGTAAGAAATTAGTGGAGATATTCAATACTTATGGCTTAGAAACTAAGTTTGCTCAGCCAGGCTTGTGACTTCTAACATCACACACACACACACACACTCACAGAGGAAATTTAACTATACAGTAGTCCTCCTTATTTGCAGTTTTACTTTCTGTGGTTTCAGTTACCCATGGTCATCTGTGGTCTGGAAGGAGATGATCCTCCTGTTGACACATTATCAGAATGTCAATAGTAGCCTAATGCTATGTCACAGTGCCTGTGTCATTCACCTCACTTGAGATCATCACCCTGATATTTTATCATCTCACATCATCATAAGACAAAGAAGGGTGAGTACAGTTCAGTAAGATACTTTGAGACAGAAAAAGATACAGTCACATAACATTTATTACAGTATATCATTATAATTTTTCTATTTTATTACTAGTTATTGTTTTTAGTATCTTCCTGTGTGTAATTTGTAAGTTAAACTTTATCATAATTATGTCTATATAGCAAAAAATAATTTGTATAAGGTTCTGTACTATCCATGGTTTCAGGCTTCCACTGGGGGGTCTTAGATCTTATCCTTACAGATAAGAAGGGACTACTGTATGTTGAAAAAACATTTCAAAATACATTCTCAAGAGCAAAGTAGAAGTTTCTCTGGTTTGTTCTGTTAGTACTTAGATTTATTTTGGTTTAGATTTAAGATACTTTATTTAAAACCTTACATAATCATTAAGTCCAAAAATCACCTATACTGTGTTTTGTTAGCAAATCTGTGTTCACTTGGCCCTTTACTCTGAGTATTATGTCTCTCACATGTTCTAAGATCAAAGGCAAATCAAAACATTTCTCCAGACACCTGGGTGGCTCAGTTGGTTGGATGTCCAACTCTTGATTTTGGCTCAGGTCACCATCTGAGAGTCATGATTTGGAGCTTTGCATCTTGTTCTACACTGAGTATAGAACCTGCTTGGGATTCTCTTTCTCCCTCTCCCTCTGACTCCACTCACTCCCTCCCACTTGCTCTTTCTCTCTCTCTCAAAACAAACAACACAAAAACATTTCTCAAAGATTTAATTTCTTCATATATAAACTGGGAGCTATAATAATTCCTACCAACCTGCCAACTTGTTCTAAAGAGTTACTATGGAAATCAAAAGAGAATGTAACACACACACACACACACACACACGCGCGCACGCACGCACACACACACACACACACACACACACACACACACACACACACACACACTTCCAAAAGCGTATTCTTATATAATACTCTGCTCAGTAGTATTACTGGAAGGCAATTCAAATTCTAACTCATAGAAGGAGTTTTGATCTAACTGAAGACATGATTAATCCATGAAATTTCCAGAGATTATTATACCTGGCCACAGGGATGGGGGCAGTGCATCAAATAAAATATTTCTTAATCAGTTGGGTGAAAAGATCTTTGGAAAACAATTAGAAATGCCGCCAAATTGCATGCTCCTAGACTAATATTTTGTGGGTCATAAATTCTCTTAGAAGGCTTTAGGCAAACTTAATTAGATTTAAAAAACCTCTGCTAAGATTAGTTGATGCTTTAATTAGGTGGACACAAAATAAAAAAATGCAGTTTTATTAGATTTATCAAATTATTGCCTGAAATATTTCACCCCTTTGACATCTTAAAAAGAAGCCTGTGCTGAAGGTTTAACACCTCCAAGAAGACTGGGCAAATCTTTATACTACCTGAGTCTTGAAGCACTTCTTACTTCAATCTGCACTTTTTTTTTCCTTTCAAAGCATTATCTCCAATTATGCTGAAGATGCCCATTTGCCCTTGCAAATAATCCGAACTTGTTTATTCAGTGAATCCTGGAGAAAATGTGTAGCCTGGACAAAGGTGGAGGGGATGGAGATGGGTGGAAGTGAAATAATGTGAGACATATTTGGGAGATAAAAATCAGGACAGCCTGGAGTTGGATTCAACATAAAAGATTTCAAGGGCACCTATGAGATATTCAGCTACACAACAGGAAGGGTGATGATAGCCATTTACTGAGTTGGAAAACAGGAGGCTTACAAGGGTTGGAGATGCACCAGCATCAAGAGAGATAATGTATTTTTTTAGAATACTTTCTTTATATCTAGCCTAAGGTATCTAAATCTCACAGTTGGAAAATCATTCATATATATTAAAATTAATCTGTCTCTTTTCTTCTAATACGATCCCTCCTGAAAAGTAAATACCACAGGGTGACCTTAATATCCTAGAGTATATGGACAAATTTATCAAATTATTATCCTATGGAATAAGAGTGTACAGTGCTTGTGAGAAATAAGAAAGAGACAACAGAGTGGAGAGAAGGTAGTCAAAGGAAAAAATGTACCCACTTTTAATATTGACCCAAACAGACCTTCGTGAAGCTATGAGAATTGGGTAAATTTCACATTTCTTAAAATTGGACACATCAGGATTACTTTTTTTTTTTTCATGAATTTAACAGCTTTTCAAGGTGTGTGATTAAAAACACTTTACCTAAGATTTCCTTTCTGGTCTACATACCACAAATTTTCTTCCTCACTATGTTCAAACAATCAAGTGGAGCTAGTCATTAGCAAATTAACTGAACCTTCTAAAGTGTGTATTTCAACCTTATGCTCATGATTTTGAATGAGGACTGATTATGTTCTCACATCTGTCACTCACATCATCAACTGTGGAATGTCAAGACCTACTTGCACATGGTGTATGTATATATGAGAGTAGAGGTTCAGGGGTGAACTGTTTATCTTACCTAAATGCTATTGTCAAGATCCACTGACACCCATCAACGGATTCCTTTATTCTTGGTAGGAGCTCATTTGTTTTTTCCAGCTATTTTGACAAAGTTATTTTCTACATGAGATGATTATTCATTCCTGAATTCAGATGTTAAAGAGTTTATTTAATTGAGAAGAGCAGGAGAATTAAGATATCTTAATCCTGATGTGAAACATATGTGCACAAAAGTACTATAAGAAAACATAGAGGAATAAATGCTAGTGAGATGAGAAAGTCTTACATATGAATTATTCTAAGACAGACATAATTAAAGTGATAACTAAAAGTAGATAAAACTAAAGATTTTAGTCATATAAAATTAGCATCAATTAAATTGAAAAATATAAACTAGCATTTAAAAATATATGTAAGTGGTTTTATTATTACACCTAAGCATTTTGTTCTCTCCCATACAACAATGGAATTAGGAATACTTCCAATTTTCTTTAAAAATATATTAAAATGTCACTTTATTTGAAGTTTATTTTATTAGTGATTTATTATTGAATTTTTGTTCTTTCCACGCCCTTTGCACATTTTCTTCCATGAATCTCTCAATTATGTCTATTATATGCTGATTTTTGTGGGTTCTTTATATATGAAAACAACTCTTTAACTGTTAGTACATTTTAAGTTTGTTTTTCCCCCGGTATATTATTTTGCTAAGGACTATGTTCATGGGATTTCTATCAGATATAGAAGTTTTTTCCTTAATGAGGACATATTTACCAAACTTCCTTTTTAAGAAGGTATGATAAGCTTTGAACTCTGGATAACATTGAAAATACTTAGAAATACTTTAAAACCATGGAAGTTTATTAATTTGAGAACCTCTACATTCTCTATTAGTATCCCTAACTTATTCTTTATATGATAGGTGAAACTATTTCTTCTGACCTGTCAGGGAAGGCATTTACCAGCTGTGACATCTTTTATGCCGTGAAGTAATTTGTTGAACTTCTACTCATTTAGTCTCCTCTGATGGTCTCAGCCATCACCCCACCCACGCAATTTCCTGTTGTTCCCACTGTATGTTCAATTTAAATTTTAAGCAAGGCCATCAGGCACAATTCAGGTCATAGCTTAACCATACTGCAGTCAATTTGCCCATGTCCTTGGCATTTTTTACTTAAAAGGAATTACGGCCTTGCACATTTTGTACCTGATGTTCTAGTCTTTCTTCCTCTGTCATTCTTAGAACTCTGAATATCCTTATATTGCAAGCATCCCCCCCCTTTTTTTTTTTGTAATTTCTGGATGATTTCCTCTAAATTACCAAGAATCAAACATCATGCCCCCACTTTTGGCTTCAAAAATGGATGATAGCTAAAATTGTAAGTAAAGTACATAGCACACACACACAAAAAACTATGGGGATGCTATTTATACGTACAATCATTCTGACTGAATTTTGGAATGAGATTCCTATATGGGGAATACACAAGAGAATGACCTATTCTTCACACAAAGGAAAGATAGGGGCCCACATACTCTTAACGCAAAGCTAAAAGACTTTTTACAAAGTAGAATTTGAGATATGTTATGGACCCAAATGTATTTGGAAAGAGTTCCTCTTTCTGAATCCTAATTTTTTCATCTTATTCATATCTTTCTTCACTAGTGCCAATTTCATTTACTTATTTCGGGTAATTCATCTTGAATACTTTTATTCTTTGGTCAGTTTTATGGTTTCTTCCAACACTCTCTTTCAGAAGCTCTTCTTCATAGCCCATATTAATTAATCAGAATGTTTCATGTAACATAATTTTCTCTATTTCAGTATCCATAAATCAACTCTTGCAAGTGTGCTGGGAACCATTTCTGAGGGATAAAATCCATAACAAAAACAAACAAATTAATTATTCCCTAATAAGAGACTACAAAGGGGTACTTTAATGCAGAAGAGTGAACTCTAGAGAATAAAATCTATTAGCAATAGTAGCTGCAAAACTTAGAGATTTACTCTA
The DNA here is from genome assembly GCA_002007465.1 of Ailurus styani. NCBI lineage: Eukaryota > Metazoa > Chordata > Mammalia > Carnivora > Ailuridae > Ailurus > Ailurus styani. Next base: position 3,007,854 of record LNAC01000169.1, on the reverse strand, counting down.
ATTTAGTGGTTACAGGGTAGGAACACCTGGAGAAGTTAACACACTCATGATCATCCCAGAGCACATACATGAAGATAGGTTCTGGGCATCTGTATCTTTAAAAAGTACCTAACTACCTTTAATGTGCAGTCAGGTTAGAGAACCACTGACTAACCATTGATTATGTAAGTAACTAAACAGTTTAGAGGGACCAGTGAAATAGATATTCTCTGAGAGTTTTAGTGTTTACTTACACATTTACTTCCTGATTCTAAAATATACGTATCCAATCATAGTAATTTCTTCACAGAAGTCTTTAAGAAATTAAAGAAAAAACTCCAATAGAAGTGTATCAAATAATGCAATTACATAACTCTCACTCAATATTTGAAGTTGAATGTTATCTATTTAAAGTTAAAGCTCAAAATAATTAATATTTACCACATTGTAATAATGGAAAATTAACACTATGTCTTCATTGATTTTGCTTTCAAAATTTTCTAACTATAAATATAAATACATTTGTATTGTAGTCTGTTTTTCCCCAATTCCTTTAAAAATACTTTGAATGGGGCACTTGGGTGGCTCGGTTGGTTAGGTGACTGCCTTCAGCTTACGTCATGATCCTGGAGTCCCAGGATCAAGTCCTGCATCTGGCTTTCTGCTCATCAGGGAGTCTGCTTCTCCCTCTGATCCTCCTCTACTTGTGCTCTCTCTTTCTCTCTCTCTCAAATAAGTAAATAAAATCTTTTAAAAAAATACTTTTCAATGATTCTTAGCAAAATTTTATTATATTTTCTAAAGAAAAGGCAGAAGCATATAGAAAAAGAAAATTATGGAATAACAATCTTTAATACTTTAAAGAAGTCACCTTGAAGTTTGAGTATTAAACATTAATATACATAAATTATAATATGTACATACCACCACAGGACTGTAGACCTATATATGTGTATCTATACCTGTATCTGTATATTTATGTTTAACTCCTTCCTAAAATTCAGCAATAAAATCTCTTTTCTATGAAAATCCTCCAAAAAATTCCTCAAATTTATGAACATATTAATTTTCATATTATATTCAGAGATTGAATTATCCTGTTGTTTATAATTCAAAGATGTCTACACAGAAAGGCATAACATTCTAGAGAAAAGCAGCACTAACTTCTAGCTTTCCTCTAATTCCCATGGAGCACCCTTTTCTGTCACTTTTAGACAGTTAATCCTTTGACACATTTGGTGGAAATATGTAATAATCAGAAACCTTACATTTTTGCAGAAACACAAATAGGAAATTCCAATTTATTTACCCTACCACAGGACGAAATCACTGAGCTCTAAAAATGACTATACTTTGAAGATTCTTATTTACCATATCTATGCCATTCTGCCCCTACTTCACTTTTCCCTTACACATCTGATCTCCAGAGCCATGTTTCTCAGACCCCAAAGATAATTAAAACATATTCTTGGGTTTGTGACTATTTCCCTACTAAGTATTTTGAAGGGAAATGAGAAAAAAATTGCTTGTTGAACTTCTATGAATGGGTAGGACTCAAAAGAATTCAAATAGTAACTTTTTATAATGCTACACTCAAACTTGTTTCTGGATGATATATCATGTACCCCCATGGCTTTTCAGTACTTTTTGGTATGAAACATCCACATTCAGATTGAGAAAGCCTAGTCTGAACTAATTTCAGAATTTCATTTTTTTAATCTAATGCAAAGTATTTCCCATCCTCCAAAAGGACCCAGTACAATATTCTGCATCTCAACAGTACAAACGGGAAGGTAGTCTGGCTTCCCTTTGTATTCTCTATGGTTATGGCAAGGGATGATTAAATCTTTTTTGACTGGTGCTAGCCTCTAGTTTAAGTGATCACTGGCTCACCTTTTTCCCATTTAGTGTGAAAATTCTGTGGTGTCTTTGAAGATTTTCTTTTCCTCCAATCCTGAGGAACACACTATACATCTTTCCTTGGGGAAAAGGGGACTATCTGCCCTTTGACTTCTGTTCTAACCAACACTCCACCCAGACTCACTGGGTGGCTACCCAAGATGACTTGGATTAGTCAGAGTTCTCCAGAAAAATAGAACCGGTAGACCACATACATTACACACACACACACACACACACACACACACACACACACACACACACACACGTATAGAGTGTATAGAAGGAGAGAAAGAGAGAGAAAGAGATTGATCATAAAGAACTGGCTCATGTGGTTATGGAGGCTGAGAAGTCCCAGGATCTACTGTATATAAGCTAAAGACTCAAAAAAGTTGGTGGTGTAGATTTCAGTCCAAATCAAAAAGCCTGAGAGCCAGGAGCACCAGGGGTGTAAGCCCCAGTCCAAAGTCAGGTGAAGAACAACATCTCAGATAAGCCAGTCTGGCAGGAAGAGAGAATTCAACCTTCCTCTACCTTTTTGTTCTAATCAGGTCTTTAGGAGCTTGAGTGATGCCCACACATAGTAGGGTGGACTGCTTTGCTCAGTCCACCAATTCAAATGCTAATGTCTTCCAGAAACACCCTCACAGACACACCCAGAAATAATGTTTAACCAGAAATCTGGGCATCCTATGACCCATTCAGATCTACACAGCTACTCTTGAGTCATCCAGGAAGATACACACACCTAGAAGCAGGGGTAGCTGCTCTTCCAGATCTTTGTCTTCGATCTGTTATTACAGGTTGCTGAAGCCCAACTTTCCCATTCAGATTTTTTTATGTGGGGTCACACACCTCTTGCTCTGCCCTCTTCACAAAATTCAGAAGACACCAGTCAGGTTCTCTGAACAAATTTTACCATACGCTCTGTGCTAGTGTTTCAGAATTTTTCTGCCTTCAAGTGCCTGTGGTTCTTGGTCACACTGCTTCAAAGAATGAAGAGGTAGACCAGATGAAGAGTGGTGGGCAGCAAAGCAAAGTTTATTAGTTTATTGAGCAATAGTATTAAGATCCCAGAAAGGGAGGGGGAACCAAGAGGGTTGCCCTTGGAGTTTCTAAATTTGGGGATTTTTATGAGCTCTTTTGAGGAACTATGTTAAGCATTCAGGATGTGCTGAATCATGCCAATCAGGGCTTTGATCACATATCCGTCTACCTATCAGGTTAATAGCTACATGCTGATGGCTTTTTTTGCCGACATGTGGGGACTTATGTCTTAACTGCCCCTTGCCCATGATAGGGACATATGCCTTGTGCTTAATTGTCTTATTTGAGTACGTTTTGCAGAATTCATTTCTGCAAAAGCTGCAAAGCAAAATGCTAGTGTGTCCTGTCTAAACTGTAAAACAGGATGTTAGTGCTATTTTAACTGTCCTGACTCTGTATTTTCTTGCTGGAGAACCTAGCCCTAACCACCTGACTTTGTCCAACTAACTCCTACCACTAGTTGGTGGAAGCACTGAGCCTGTACAGCCCATCCTGGCATTTACAGTAGAACAGGAAATTAACTGTCATGCAAAAACTCTTTCTGAAGAATGATGAATCACATGTTCATTTTGGTCAGGTCTTGAAGAGGTGAGTCAGCCAACCCTATATAGAATTTGTGGATACTTGCTTAATTATTAGTTTTGGGTTTTTTTTTAACACTGCATTCTTAATAAGACTCTGAAATAGTAGAAAACATTTAGGATTATCTCTATGATAAAAATGAGTACTTAAAAATAAATTCCAATTAATAGTAGTAATTATTTTAGTAACATTGTATTTTATATCACTAAAATTTGAAAACTGACTTACTGGTAGGCAAAGAGCTTAAGTCATTGAACAGATATCAATATAAATATTGTATATTATGAGTACAAAATCATATTTATAGAGAGATGCTTTATAATGCAAGTACAAACTGAGCCCTTGCCTGTGAGTGCTTCATACTAACATACAGAGAAAGAGTCCACTTGGAATTTTCTATAAATAACACAAAATTTTTTCTGTTTTTGTTTGTTTATGAGGAGTGAGGAGTTCACACTATAGAACTGGTAGTATTTCATACATATATACAAAACCCTCACTACCTTTTTCTTCTGTTTAGTCTTCCCTCTCTCCTGTGACTTCTCACAGCTCTATATTGAATCCTTACTCCTTCAGTGGGAACTCTGAAATAGCTTTGATTCCTGTTTCTGTTTCCAGGATTGCATAAGCACGTGAAAATTTTAAAGCAAACTATTAAGGTGCCAGCAGCAAAACAGAGAGCCAACACTTACAGAGTTAATCCTTCTTAGAAAGGGGTGTGAGGGGTATTGATAACATATATTTTTTATAATAGATTTAAATCCTATTAAATTTTTGTAAGAACTTATTTTTCTAACTTCATAACTAAGTTATTTGTTTAGAGAAGGCACAAATTCTTCAAACAAATCATTTTGAAAGACACCTAAATAATTATTATCCAATCCCAATTGCTCCCTTGAGGTAAATTTTAACTCTTGCCTCAAAAATTAAAAGCTTTAACAAGACAAGAAGTTATCTAGGAAAGAGACCTTAAATTGATTATACTGGCTTGAGAATATGTTCTGTAAATGTGAACTAAGTTTTCTTGACATAGATATAAAATATTAGAAGGAAAATTCTATAGCATTCTATAACTGAAAGTAGTAAACCTTACTTTATCAGCAAAATCTAAGACTTGTTCGGGTAAAGGAAAGAAAAGATGCTGAAAAAATTAAATTGTTTGAAGGTTTCATCTCACTGGGGGCAAGAGGAGGCAGGGAGGAGAACCAGAGTGGAATTGGCGTCTTGGTGAGGGAAGTCAGTTTTGCATAGTAGTCATTTTGGAACTCTGTTTTTTTTTTTTTTGACTTTTTTTTGACTTTTTTTTCCTTAAATACAGCTCATGTAGGAACTTAATGGCGTGCCCATCTATTTCTGTACTAGTTACTGTACATTGATCAGTGACTACCAAACATCCCTAAGGATTAAACTATTTTGGTTTTGTCCTCAGCCATAATACCTATTCCAATAGGAGAATTCTTATTTCTTCTGACAATTAAGTATTGCTGCTGGCCTCTGTTGCCCCTAGATTTCAATAATCACATTATAATGAGAGAACTTTGTTCAGGACCTGGCCTTTCTAATTGCATCCCCGGCCCTCAGAAGACCATCCTTTAGATCCTATCAAGATCATGCTCTTCTCACAGATATATGTCTCGATGTCTTGGTGAAGGGTATTCTCAAGCTCCACAGGCATTCTCAAGCTCATGGATAAGGGATGGGTAACTAGGTTGTATAAAAGTAATCTTCTTCAACATTTCTAAGTGGTTAGAATCCTTCTTTACATTATAACAAAGTTCTGAGCATCTCAACTTCATTTAATTTAGAATACCATTGATAATATATGCCAGTTATGAAGGTCAACAGAAATTACAATTGTTCATAGCTACTCAAGATCATTCATTGAATCCACAGACTCTTAAGTGAAAACATAGTGGGAAATTTAGACCAGTTTACTGTTGTGTTTTTCTCCCTGGTCCTGCTCTAGTTGTATTCATTCCTATGTATATTTCCAAAGTCAAGGCAGATATTTAATAAGGAAATTGTTACTTTTCTATTTGACACATAAGTCTTGTTCTGGGTTTGATTGTATAATTGGCTCAGGAGCTAAAGGAAATAAGTACTAGAGAAGATGGTTTATGAGAATTTACTTTTCCTTGGAAGACAACCACCTCAGGGAAGATCATTACAGGGATTTTCAGAAGATGAAGCAGCTTTGAGAGATAGGAGAGGATGGGAGGCCCAAAAGCATATAGAATCCTTTGAGTCACCTACATCTCACTTTCCACATTGCAATCTTGTGCTTCACTTTCCTATGAAATCTCCTTAATTTTCATGTAGAGATCTCATGAAATCCTGAATTCAAGTACTGCAAATCAGCAATCCAAATGATCCTACCATTGATGTGATTTTTAACCATATTATCTCTGTAATTAAATAATAAGAATATATTATTTTAAGGAAGTCTGACTTTGCTGAAACCACAAATCTGAATCTGAGTTTAACCTCTCTTTTAAATGACTCAGCACTATTTGAATCATCCGGTCAACCTAGTGGTTCATATATATTTCTTGTATCCTTCACAATGTTCTCTGTTAGCAGCGATTAAGTCAGCCAAAATCTTGGTTTCAATAAGCAAAGTAGAAATTTCCTGGATTGCCATTGTAATCGAGGACTACTGAGATCCCACATTCCAGTATTGTCTCCATCAGTTTGGGCTGCTATAACAAAATACCTCACACTGGGTATGTTATAAACAACAGTAATTTGTTTCTCATGGTGGAAGCTAAAAGTCTGAGGTCAGGGTGCCAGCATGTTCAGGTGAAGGCCCTCTTCTGTGCCTTTGTTGTAACCTCCCAGAGCAGAAGAATCTAGGTATCTCTTCCAGGGCCTCTTTATAAGGGCAGTAATCCTATTCAGGAGGGCTCCACCTTCATGACCTAATCACTTCCCAAAGGCCTCACCTCCTAATATCATGACATTAGGGCATTAAGATTTTGACATACACATTTTGGGAGGACACACTCACTCAGATCATAGTAAGTATAAATTGTGTCCTTACTGCCTGTAGTCCAAACCAGTTGAGAAAATCAATCCCAAATTCCCATTTCTTGCAGGGCTCTTTGTTTGCACCCTTTCTTGTTATGTCACAGAATTGTGAGGTATAAGCCTTAAAACACCTTCTGGCTGGTTTAAAAAAGAAAGAAATTTGTTTAAGAATGACAAGTAGTTGGTACATCTCTGGAAAAATGAGGAGTCAGAGTACAAAGATACATAACCAGGAAACATATCAACAACTGAGAGGTCTTTCAAATTAAAAACTATGCTGTCGGGGCGCCTGGGTGGCTCAGTGGGTTAAAGCCTCTGCTTTCGGCTCGGGTCATGATCTCAGGGTCCTGGGATCGAGCCCCGCATCGGGCTCTCTGCTTGGCAGGGAGCCTGCTTCCTCCTCTCTCTCTCTACCTGCCTCTCTGACTGCTTGTAATCTCAAATAAATAAATAAAATCTTTAAAAAACAAACAAACAAACTATGCTGTCACTGCCTCTAAGCATCTATGAAATCGTAGGTCTATATTGCAGATCACTTCTGCCACAGTTGACAATCTGAGCACCATATCCCGCTTAAGATCAGTTCCCATATAAGAAGCCATTACTCATTTTTGTTGTTCTTGTTCATTACAACTTTATTTACAATACCAAGATATGGAAACAACCAAAATGTCTATTGATGGATGAATACATAAAGAAGATGTGAGATATATATATATAATCCTTGAATAATGTGGGGGTTAGGGGCACTGACTCCCTGCACAGTCAAAAACTTGTGTATAATTTTGACTTCCCTAAAATTTTACTAATAGCCTACTATTAGTAGCCTTACTAATAACATAAATAGTTGATTAAAACATATTTTGTTTCTGTATTATATACTGTATTCTTATAGTAAAGTAGGCTAGAGCTTTATCATAAGCCATTAATCATATTAACTACTTCCAAACCTTTCTTATGAAGATACTTCTGGATAGTTGACCGCATGTTCTCCGGGGGGGGGGTTCTAGATGCAAGGGAAGGTGAGAAGAAAACCCCTTAAATATTATTAATCCTATTTACATAAAAATATAATAAGCATTATTTTAATTGAAAAATTACTAAACCCACATAAGTTAAATATAAGCCTCTGGGCAGAGATAAGCATTTTTATCATTATACTTTTTAAATTTTTTTTTTAAATTTTAATTTAAATTCAATTTAGTTAACACATACTGTATTATTAATTTATGGGGTAGAATTTAGTAAGTAATCAGTTGCATACAACACCCAGCACTCATTACATCAAATGCCCTCCTTAATGCCCATCACCCAGTTACCCCATTCTCCCACCTACCTCTGTTCCAGCAACCCTCAGTTTGCTTCCCATAGCCAAGAGTCTCTTATGGTTTGCCTCCCTCTCTGTTTTCATCTTATTTTATTTTTCCTTCTCTTCCCCTATGTTCATCTGTTTTGTTTCTTAAATTCCACATATGAGTGCAATCATTATACTTTAATGAAATTTTAATGGAGTCATAATGAAATTATTAGAATTTTATTTGATATGTCAGGAATCCAGTTTGATTTCAAAAAGAATCAAATTTAATAAAGTAAATAAATGAAAGACAGTATAGACATTGGAAAGCAAGACAAGAAATATTTTGTTTGGTTTTTAATTGTGGATATCATGATCATATCCCTCGAAAGCACAGAAAGCACCAGTAAAAATCGTTGCAGTTAATAGTAGAATGTTTTAAAGTAGACATGGATACAAGATAATTTTGTGAAATTTTGTTTGTAGAAATATGGATGGAAAATTTTGGTCTCAGATGGAAATGAAAACTCATTGTTAGACAATGAAGATCTTTGTCATAGAAACTTGACTGAACGGTGTTCCTATTCAAGTGTTTTGTGGGAGGTAGAAATTGCTAGTGATGAAACTGGATATGTAACTGAGGAGGGTTCTAACCAAAACATTAAAGGAGCAGCTTGGTTTCTCTTAACTGCTTATAGCAAAACATGAGAAGAAAGAAATGAAGAAATTTTGTAAAAAAGGAAGTGGAACTTAAAAATTGGGCATTCTTATTCTATCGCATTGCAAAAAACCAGAAAGCGTTTTTGGAAGAGAACACTAAGGATGTGACTGAACAATCATTTGATAAAGAGATTCATATGTGTGTGAAACATGGACCTAATCAGCCACACCAGCAGAAACACTGCTGGTTTTAACTGAAGGAGGTGGACACTAGACAAAATGAAGGAAGGCTGTCAGACTTATTAGATCCTCCAGGACCAGACCATAGAGCCATTTGGCTGTAAATGTGCACTATTGTTCAAACAGAGAAAGAATGACCTGGAAAGGTAATTCAGAGATCATCAGAACTGTCTCCTTGGTTTCAAATGGGAGACATTACATTGGTTTGAACAGACTAGGAAGCAGCAGCCCCCAAGCCTTAAGGGCAGTGTTGCCCAGGGGTCTTCAGGGTGTGAAGCATCACACCAGAGCCTATGAGGGGAGCATAACTCCCGTCCACTCCTGGCTCTCCCATCTCCTTATTCTCCTATCGCTCCCTTGCACCAAGCCTTGGGCTGCAGAGTTGCAGGGCATGACCACTGACTAATGGAGGTGGAACTGCCACTTCCGTAAGTCAGGAAGGCAAACATCAAACCAAGGAGGATTGTTCTCAAGCCTCAAGAGCTAAAGGTATTTACCTTGCTTGTTTTTGGACTTGCTTGGGACCCCGTCACCCCTTTTTTCTTCTAATTTCTCTTTTATGAATGTTTATCTTATGCCTGTCCCACCATTGTATTTTGGAAGTACGTAACTTCTCTGGTTTCATAGGTTCACAGCTGGAGAGGAGTTTTGCCTCAGGATGAATCATACCTTCAGTCTCACTCATATATGATTTAAATGATGTTTACATGAGACCGTGGAATTTAGACTTTATTATTTTTTTAAGATTTTACTTATAATTTGAGAGCGAGCGATAGAGATCACAGAGGAGAGGGAGAAGCAGACTCGCCTGATGAGGCTGAGAGCCGGATGCAGGGCTTGATCCCATGAGATCATGACCTGAGCCAAAGGCAGACACTAATTTAGACTTTAGAGTTGATGCTGGAATGAGTTAATGTCTGGGGAGCTATTGGGATGGTATGAATGTATTTTGCATGTGAAAAGAACATGAATTTTGGGGGACCAGGAGCAGAACGCTATGGACTACCATGTGAAGACAACGGGAAGATAGGCATCTGCAGGCCAGAAAGAGGGCTCTCACCAATACCTGAATCTACCGGCATCTTGCTATTGGATTTCCTAGCCTGCCTGGGAAAAATAAATGCTATTGTCTGAAACATCCAATCTACAGCATTTTGTTATAGCAGCCAAAGCAGAATAATATAGTAGGAAACTGAAAAGTTCGATTTGTTATCGAACAAATTTTAGAATGAATTAATTCTAAAATTTTTATAAATCGTATGCCGAAGTATACCAAAGAGAGACAATAGATGCTTAATTGATTTGGAAAAACTAGTTGAAGGCACAAAATAATATTAGTATTACTCAAAACTTTTATGATGTGATGAGAAGGGGATAAATCGAACAACCTAATACTGTAATGGGGGAAGACATGAAAAAGCCATTTTCAGACAAAAAATTCAGGGTATCAAAAACAGAGAGGAAAGGAAGCCACAATAAAGGGAGGTGGGGCAGAAGGGAGAGAGGTAGAGAAAGAGAGTTCAAACACATTAGTAATAATGAGAATGCAAATAAAAGTAACAATGTAATAACACAATGCATACCAGACTCAGACATCTATGAAAAAGGTTATCATTCACTGAGAATGGCAATGTTGAGAAAACAGTACTATCTTTGATTCTTGAAAGAAGTATGAATTGTAGCCTTTATGGAAAGCAATTTGGAAACATTTAACAGAGTTACAGATGTACCTACCCTTTGACCCAGCAATCCCATTCATTCAAATCTATTCCACAGATACGAAGCCTCACATCAGTGAGGTCCTTACCATTAGTGTCCATTGCTATGGGTGTTGCTCACACCACAATACTTGCTAAATACTTTGATATCACTCAGAATAAAAACACCAAAGTCTAAGGGTATATATACAAAGATGTTTACTGCAGCATGATTGATAATGGCAGGAAAATAAAAAGGGAAATCACGTGAACTCCCATCTGCAGCAGAACAGTTAATGAATCAGGGTATACATAAAATGTAGTGTACTCCATTGACATTAATGGGAGTGAGTTAAAGATATAGAGGAAAGGAAATTTATGTATAGATTTTTTGCCTGAGGAAAGTAAGATCCTGACATATATGAATGTTATGATAATGGATGCTTTTAAAGGAAGTAGTCGCTAAATAAAACATTAAATATATGTGTAGGTCGGTTTAGTTGTACGTGTGTGCATGTGAATAATGTACCTGTGTGAGAGAGAGGAAGACAGGAAGAGGGGGAGAGAGAAAATTATATATGACCACAGAGAAATAATTCAGATGAATATGTGGAGTGACTAGGAACCTGGATTATGGGAGTAGCAAGCTGAAGGAGGAAAAAATATCAAAAGATTGAACTAAAAGAGTCAATGTGATAATAATCACTTGTATACATTTATGCAAAATTAGAAATATGTATTTGTGTGAGGTTTTTTTTTTTAGAAAAAAAGCTATCTTTCAGCTAGAAGAAATAAATAGATAATGAACTGGAGATAGGAGATGAAAATTATTTTTAACAAAAAGTTTGACAAACGCAAGAGATTGGTAGCGGTAGCGAGTGACAATTAGGAAAGTGTTAAATTTAACAAAAGTCACTTATGCTATAAGGGTGATTTGAGCTTATGTTTTTATTTAGAAAGACATAAAGTGATTTGTCAGAAAGGATAAAGGTAATGTTAGAGAATGTAGAAGAAATATTTATACACACACACACACACACACAGAAGAAAATGGCTTTTGGAATATTTTTAGTAAGTAAAAAGGTAGAGATCCCTTTCTACTAGAGATGAAAGTAAAAGAAGAGAAAAAGAGTGAAAATGAGGAAATATGTCTGGGCGAATAGAAAACAGTAGGGTAGGGGCAGTTGCTATTCTACTGCAGGATTTTTTGCTGTTTCCTTCAAAGCAAAGCCTGAATGGGAATGATTTTTTTGTTTTGTTTTCATTGTCCAGGAATGGAGAGACTGGTGAGATAGGGACATTAGAGATATTGATGAGAAACTATGCTTCTTTAACTTTGATCTCAGCCTTTGACCACCTGCTTGACTGACCCTGTGTGGAAGCAGAGAAAGAGAGAGACGGGGGGGTGGGGAAGGGTGAGAGATATGCTAGGATAACTCCTCCTCATTATTTAACCTAGCATTGCAATGCCAGTGATTAAAACAAAGCCTGCCATTGTTCAGACTTACTATAATATTTGAATATTCATTTCAATAACTGAAATAGATTTCAGTTATAGTAAAAAAAAACCTCCCAGTCTACATTATATATTGAAATTCTATTGTCAATTGAAGTGTACATGTATTTTTATTATTAAAGCAGTAAAATGTTGCAGTAATTAATTGTAACTTCAATCATTGATAAATCTATGTACCAAACATGTTAGTAATAAACTTAAAAGAAATTGAAAATATAAAAATAGGCTGACAATTTATACAAATATTAAGAATGAGCACATTAACTTAATAACTTTAGGAAGGACATGTGATTCTTTTCAAAATTAGAATATTAATTGGATAATATAATTTTTTTAATGTGGGAATTGCTGTGAGTATTACTACCATTAAAGAAAATAGCCTTTCCTTAAATCATATACTATAAAGAGAAAGACATTTTGCCACTTTGGTGATAATATTACTGTGAGCTGTACTCTGTCTGGGTTGAATGAACCAAAAACATGTTGTGTTTCACAACTGTTCTCCTGTGAAAGGATGCATCTATTTAGCATTGTAAATATTCAGTATAAGAAAAACAGAGGCAATCCAGTAGCTAATTGATCTAAAAATCAATTGTATCTCTATTATATCAAAAATTTCAAAAAGTAATCAACTACAGTGTTAGTAACAGAATATTAATAATCATTACCTTTTGTATAACACCAAATTTATTCTTTAGTCTCTGAGTTCTTTTGTATAATGATGATATTTGTCTTCTGCTTGGGTTTCATATGAAGATTAATTTTGACCTTCATCCATTCATCACTCAATCAAAATGTACATCTCTAGGTACATTTAATTAGTAGTGGGTAGAAAGTGTTACCCACATTTTCTTTCTTGAAATTCCTTCCATTTCTGGGAGGAAGGATTAAGATTAAGAAATTAAGGGAAAGAAGTAAAAAAAAAACCATGAGTGTGGATGGGATTTTGTAAAGGGAAAAATCTGCAAGAGCTCTTCCAGGGAAGGCAGAATATGTCAACAAATATTGATGAAAGGATGTTTGGTTTCCAAAAAGAAAGAAACACGCTTAACCATGCCTAGCTGGTGTTTTAATGGATGCATTCACCATGAACACGTAATCAGCAAATAACCAATTTTTATTATTTCATGTATTTATGAGGATATCTGCTTATTTGTATTTGTAAGTTTACATAAGCAAAGGTATAAAATGTCACTATGCATTTGTAATCATGTAATCCTGGAAGATAATATAATGCAGAGGGGAATAGATGATAATACAGGAGAAATGCAAGAAAATAATTACTAAGGAAAGGGGAAAATTAAATGCTGCTTGCATACAAAACCCCAGAGAAAACAGATTTACATTGATGGTGGTGTGTGCAAAGTGGGTAGGGTGCAGGTGCCTTAAAGATTTTTACTAGGGAAATTGTGTGATTTTCTGTGTTTCCTATGTTCATTAAATCCCATCCATTTATATTTTGTTTATTCTCATAACTACTTTAGATGCCCAGTGTGAGTGTGAATTGCATTGTTTTACTAAAAAATGTAGCATCCGTCAGTTTGACTTCTATGATTGCTTTTTATTCCAACATGGATATATGTTAATTATGATAATCATGATTCATTTAAGTAAGACTATATCTCTGTATATTAAATTTTATAAGTAACATAGGTTTTTTTACAACTTCTATTGTACTTTAATTATCTATTTCTCTGTGTCCTACTGTGGTATTTAGAATTTAAAATGAATATGCTCTTAGTCTACCCTACCAGTACACAGGTCTTAACATCTTCATTTTGAAGTTTGAGATGTTGTGTAGCCTACATTATTCTGGTGGGCTATCTGATTATCCCATACATGTTATGGGTTGTGGTAGAAAGCAGGCAATAATTCGTTTGCACAATAGATTCTCAAAATTTTTTCTTAGCAAACTAGCAAGAAAATTTCAAACAATTGCCCTGAGTATAAATACATGAATATATTCTTTATAATGAAAATATTTACTGTGTTTCACAATGTGCTTTCAACTTATTTTGTCATTTGACCCTTTGTGAAAGTTAAGGAATGTAACTTTAATTATTCATTTTTTTCTTCAACAAATCAATGTGCTATTTCCTATAGACTCAAGGACAAATATGATATGGATTCTGATCTTCACAAATGACACTCAAATAAGGAAATAATAATAATAATAGTTGTAATCACTGTTAGCAGTCTATAGAAAATAACCTTGCAAGAGATCTAGGACTCCAGGAAGGATGATGAAAGAAGGTGACGGTTGGCAAGTGTTATCCATATCTGCTAAGTGAATAAGGGAGAAAGAAATGTGTTTTAACCGAGTGGAACAGCACGTACAAAAGCATCAATTAAAAAAATGTTTTGAGATATTCCAATACAGGCAGAGAATTTGCATGGTTAGAATTAGATCGGTATTGAAAGTGGAGTAAATGAGAGGTACTGGCAGGAGTGAGACGGTGAACTCTTGTATGTTTAAGTAAGGGAGTTAGGACTTCAGAACACTTTATAGGCTGAATCCTTTTTCAAAACTCTGAACATATTTTTGAAACAATCACCTGACGAATAGATAAAATATTTAAATTATGAGAATCAGATGAAACTGATTCATATGACCATACTACTTTTTTACCCAGATAAAGTATAGTAAAATTTAAAAGTTATTTTGCTCCCAGTTTGGTTGAGCCCCCCAACCTCCCCTTGAGTAGTTTGCTTGAATCTGGGATTAACTAAAGAGTAGTTCATCTGGGGGCATCCTGGGTTGCTCAGATGGTTAAGCACCTGCCTTCAGCTCAGGTCATGATCTCCAGATCCTGGGATCAAGCCCCACATTGAGCTTCCTGTTCAATGCGGAGTCTGCTTCAACCTCTCTCTCTGCTTCTCGTCCTGCTTGTGCTCTCTTTGTCTCTCTCTCGCTCTCAAATGAATAAATAAAATCTTATAAAAGAAAAAAAGAGTAATTTATTTGGACCAGACTTCAGACTAACCCCTCTCTATACTTTTAAAGGGAAACAATATTTTTTTTCATATTGAAGACTATTAGTTTGCTTTGATCTTGTAACACTTACTTTGAACAAAAAAGTTGCTATTCTGCATATTTTAATCAAATTGTCACAGTCAAATTATTTCTTCTCTCATGAAAGCCAGTGAAGTTCCATTGCATTGTGTTTAAAGGACTCAAATATATGAGTAAGATAAATACTGATGAAAAGTATAGGAGACAACATGAAGAAATTGTAATATTTTTATTATAGAATGAATATTAGCATGTGTTGCATTGACATTTTGCTTTGATTTTCTGAAATCATCTTGGTTTTATTAGGAACTAGCATGCTGCCCGGTAATCTTTGTGGACTAATAAGGATGATAGCTTTTAGCACAGCTTTCAGTATAAAAATAATGTTGCCATCTACTCTAATTAAGATGTCCTGTATCGGGTAAGAAGATAGAAATTGCCTTGTTAAAAAAAAAACAAAAAACAACAGCAACAACAACAAAAAAACTCATTCTAAAATTTCCTTCCTTTTCCCATTAGTAGGAAAATACAGGTATGATTAGGTTTTTATGTTCATAATGAAATTAGATATAATGTAGAAAAATAAAATTATGCATTAAAAATAATTGGAAACAAAAGAAAAGAGAACGTGCAGGTCTTCTCACACAGAAATGTTTAGATTGATTGTTTAGAATCTAATTTAATTATCTTATAAAATGAGTCAAGTGGGATAGCAAGTTTTAATCTAATGCTGAGAAAGGCCTTTAGAGTTGCTATTATACAATTGTTTTGACTTTTATGTCCCTGAGATGGGAACTATCTCTGACCCTGATACAATCCCTTGTTATTGGATCATTTTGAATATAATTCTACTTCTTTCTTTTTCCATTACATTCATCATATTCTCAGCTAATATGATGATATTGAACATATGGGGTCTAGAGGAAAGAAATAAATATATATCATATTTTAGCTGATATTATAAAAGGGAATTTCTGAGCCTCTCTCCAGCTATAATAATGTTCACAAGTTAGCAACAGCATGCAGTTTCATTGGATTATTACAAAAAAATTCTAAATTGATTGCCCAGGAACTGGTTGGCCATGTCCCAGGTATGCACTGAAATGAGAATTTTTACCAAATCCAAATGCACTGAAATAGAATTTTTACCATCTCAGAAGAAAAGGAAGTCTTCACAAAGTTTTCAGTTGATCTCACTGAAATAATAAAGACACAGAAGCAAAATATTCTTAATTAGTTTGAACATTTCAACTCTAAATATTTTTCATTAGTAGCACAGTATCTCTTATGTTTCATACAACAATGTTCAGCCTGATTTTCAATCCATTCATAAACTTCAATCCACGTAACTACCCTATTGCTTCACTCTGCTATTTTTTCCTAATACTTGTATTCTGTATGAACACTTTCCCTCAATGCCCAAAGCTTAATTAGGCACAGGTTGCTTATTGCCTGCTGTCTTGGCTTCATTATTATCATCAGAATCTTTCGATTTCTTCTGTACTCACTCTTAGTCTTGCCCTCAATTTCTTCTGTAACTTGCCTGTTTTAATAAGCTTACCTCTATCCCATGCCTTTTCTTGCCTTAATATGTGATAACATTAGACTATCTATAGCCAGATAAAGACCAGACTCTTTGCTTTAATACCATGTGTTCAACAGCTTTGGGCTACATATTAACAGGGAGAAGATTGTAGATCTTGAAGTTCAAAGCAATAGAGTGAAATAATGTAAAAAAGACTCATTACTTTGACCTTGACTCATCAAACAGCTGAAGAGGGCATTAGAAGAATTAAAATTAATGAGCATTTTCTTGTTTCCCTGTGAAGACACCTGAAAAGTTCCCAACTGTTATGTACTACAAGCAAAATCTTCAAAGCTAAATTTCTGGCTGCTTAGCAGGAGGCTGAATGTTTAATAGTGAGGTTAAGGGTAAGTTAAAGAATTTTTGTGATGGTTGACATCTGTGAAGTCCTGTGGGTCACTATATTCTTTAAATCGAACATCCATACAGCCGTTGGTGAAGTTTCACTCCCTTGGGGGTAACTCAGAAGTGACTGTAAGAAAGTCTCATACATCATTTATACCAGGTCTGAAACCTCAGGAGGTTCTGTTGGTCCACATTCTTGTCCCAGCGATCAGATCCAGGTGAGTCAGTCACCCCGCTGACACCTTGACCTGACCCAACCCTCTCAGCATCTCCCTTGTCACCCAACCTACACATAGCTGGAAAAAATTAGAGAGAACACTGACCATAGTGACCTGGCAGGAGTGCTATGGGGCAAAGGCCATACTAAAATACCAGTGCAACTGCAAGATATGAATAAATTAGAAAAGGCTCAAAGGACAGACACAAAAATGATGAAGCACTTTAAAAACAGACTTATGTAGAAAGACTAAAGGGATTTAAATTATTTAGCCTTGAGGAGTGAAGGCTGAGGATAAATAAAATAATAATCTTCAAATACTGTGAAGCAACTGTTCCTCATTTTGTTCCATTGCGATCAAGAGTATATAATTTAACATAAATTAGAAAATCTAAGAAGATTTCCTTCCTTGGAAAGAAGCACCTGACTACTACAGACACTTGAAATGTAATCTTTTGTAATATCTGGCAATCTGAATGAAAATATCATCTCCATTGGTCTATCCCAGTGATGTACTCCCGAAGTTGAAACAGATAAAGTCTGATTCACCAAAGCTTATGTGCGTGATTACACTGGGAAGCACAGACTTCCAAAACACTGGCCTTATCATAAGTGGGTGCAAAATGCCAGGGTGCATGCATTTACAAATCTTAAGGTTAATTATGCAGTTAGAAAAACGGATGAAGTCTGGAAGCAGTAATCAGATGACTATATTTAACTAGTTATTAAAGATATATTAAAATATTTTGAAAATACAAAATGAATTTAAAAAAAGATTACCACTATTAGTACTTTTAGTTACATAAAAACATACTTGAGACCTAAGTTATTTGAATGTGTAGAACGCGGATGAAGCAACATTTGAAGTGCAGGTGAGACCTGCAATCTGCTCTCATTTGGGGGAACATATGCTTTTGGGTGGACCAGTGTTATCAAGGCTAACGGCTCCTTATTATTGTTCTTTGTTCCAGCTTTGCTTTTCACTTCTAACTTGTAGGACAGCTTAAATGGTTGACTTGTTTAAAGTGCTTAATTACTCATGTGGTGGCTATTACCAATACAAACTGTCTACAGGATACACAGACAGCTATTGTGTCCCAGCTGATGCTACAATACTAAATGGGACCTGATTACTGTACATTGCTTTTCAATGCTGTTAATTTGCATGTTTGAATAAGTCTGTTGGGACTCCATTTTGCAGCTATTGCTTCATGTACGCTGCTTGGGATCGCTATGGGAAACCGCATGTGATTGGCTTTTTCTATTCATCAGAATAGAGGGTTTGGAGCTGCTGACACCATGGCCATTATGCATTGCACCTATGGGTTTTGTGGCCCATTACATATTGGATTGCTGCACTTGCTTTTTCTTTTTCTCTCCTTTTTTCCTTTAGTGCTTGCTTTCTGCTTATTACTGAATATTCTTAAATGTGGAAGCCACCATGAGTATATGATTGTTAACTGGGAAGCACAGAAGGAATAAAAGAAAAAAAATTAAAATACTCATCGGGTGGGTTGATAGATTTCTAGAATTTACTTCGTAAACATTAATACAAATGAGTGTCTCTTCTTAAAAGTAAGTAAGCAAATGTTTTGGGTTATTTCAACACTGAATGACTATTCAGTCCATTTAGACTCTATAAGAATTTGATAAGTTAGTCTCTGCAAGAGATATTTTGAACTTTGTGTCATTTGCTACTCAATTAAACAAAAAATTAAGAGTTTGTCAACACCCAAACTTATTTCAAATATAGAAACCAGTATGTATTTAATGTGGCATGATGTACATTAGATGTCCAGGTAAAATCAGCTTCTACCATTTTCTATGCTAAAGAACTTGCCTGGTTCTCACACATATGTGAGCGATTTGTGAATGATTGTGAACAGATAGCTCAATACCTTGCACATCGATCAACAATAATATAATCTTTTAATTTTTTTTCTAAATTGTTCTCGATCAGACCTGCTTTGATTTTTTCTGTTAGAATGATAATGGCAAGATGATTTCAACTTCTGTGACATTCTTTGTAGGATTCTGGTGCAAAGTAAGATTTTGTCTGGGCTCATTGGGAAAGAGTAAGATTGGTGCTACAGGTGCCAAAAGAGGGAGTCCAGCATTCATAATTCATTATTTCATTTCTCTGTTCTTGAACTTGTAAAAATACTGCTTTTGACTTTTATTTTCTTTACTTTGTTATTAGTCACTATCCATTTAAGTTAGAACAATAATTATGGGCATAGAGAGTTTGTTGGAGAAGAAAGGAAGAATAAGTTGCCTGAGAAAATATCTATATTTATGCATAAAACATCTAAAATAACATAATAGCTAATAGGGACTTTGAGAGGATGACTTGACTTGAGTTGAAAGATCTCTCTAGAACCATTCAAGTTGACCCTCTCTGCTTGTCTTGTAGGATCTATCAGGATTGAAGACATGACCTAAAGGAATGCTTTATACTTTCAGTATTATGTATATTTGGCCAGGTAGCAATAACAAAAATTAATAATGAACTGTAGTATACAATAGCACAATGAATGAAGCTTAGATCTGCTGACTAAGAAAGCAGTTATTGGCTCTGAAAATATTTGTATTAGGAGAGACGAAACAATGATAGAAGTTGGAACACTTGTTTAGTTAGATTGAGTTTTAGGGTAGTAATCACACACACACACACACACACACACACACACACCTCATACTCTGATTACATTTTCAAGCAATGGTTTCTAATTGTAATCATATATAGATAGGTATATATTAAAATAGAGGTTTCTAGGTGCCACCACCAGAAATAATTCATTTGTTGTTGGGTAAGACATAAAAATCTACATTTTTTCAGAATTGTTGAACTTTGATGGTCAACCAAGTTGCATTTCCCTAATCTAGAGAACTAGTTTCAGTATAGCTGCATGGTAGACTTGCTGAATTCAATAATCTCTGCATTTCCTAGATAAACCAAATAGAATTAGGAGGAGAAATGGAAAATGTAATAACAAAAACAGCAGAAATGCAGTTGCTGCATTTCTACCAAGGCAAAATATGTGCTGTTTAAGAATACTTCAGATATCAGGAATTAATTAGACTGAGGCAAGTCAGCATGGGCTGCAGGGTCAGGCACTCAAGGAAGAGACAGGAAGCCATAGCACACATAAGAAGATCTGAAGCAAGACCCATCACTACCAGTGTACGCAGATAGTGTCTCTAATGATTGCATTGACTTACTTTTATTCACTAGGTTGATCAAATAGATTCAAAATTCTGTAAACATAAGCACCAATTCTTTTCATACTTATACATGTATATGTATAACAATGTGGAAACTGTAGAAACTATATATTAGCATCTGGGCATATATTTGAAGAAATGCCTTATTAAAAAATAAATGTACAATTTTTTGAGACTATCTTCCTAATTTTTTTCAAAATACTGCTTTTAAAATCTAATCAGATGATAGCTATTTTATATTAAAATTTTATAATTCATTTAACACTAAGAATAGAGTGTTTAGGAACTCAAATAAAACTAATGTATTTTTTCATTCTCACTAAAAAACACAAAAATAAGTAAAAAATTAATGGTAACACATAACTTTGTAAAAATATGTAGCAATGTATAGTGAAAATAATAGTTAAGGTATATTATTTCCTCAAAATTTCATATTGTATGCTTTTAAATAATAGATTTTGTTTTTAGAGCAGTTTTAGATTTAAGGAAAAGTTTGAATAAGTAGTAAGAAAAAAGTCCAAATATACCTCCTCTTCCACGGCCTATAATTTCCCCTATTGTTAATGTTTTGCCCTAGTATAGTTTATATTTTACAATTGATTAACTCATGTTGCTGACTATTATTAACTGAAGTCCATGGTTTAAATGAGCATTCACTCTTGTGTTGTACATTCTGTAGGTTTTGATGTGTAATAATGCATTTTTACCATTAATGTTTTGATGTATTTCCTCACTGGAAGACATCTGAAAAGAAGTAAAATCCAGTAGTACTCTCAGGGATAAAATTTTTTTAAATACTGGAGAAATATTTATCTCACTATGTATGCTGAAAAACCAAACTATCCATCATATTGTTCAAATTCTTATAGAATGATCTTTCAATTATAAAAAAAAGTCACTTTTTAAAAAAATTTCTCATGGTGTTCCACTGAAGCATCTGTCTGAGGACCTGTACTTTATTGCTCGAACAAAATAAGTCAAGAAAGTTAATTTTTTCAAAGAAAAGTACATTCTTTTTAAAAAAGTATAGCAGGAAAAAGATCAGTGTACTGATAATATTAGAAATCATTGTTCAGCTTAACCTCATCTTTTTCCAAATATATTTAAATCACCAATATATTTTCTTCAAGATTTATCATAGCAATACATTAAAATATAATATTTAATTCTCTGGTGTTCAGCATACATTAAAAAGAATCATCCAAGGAAAACTAATGTTTTCTTTTTTGTGGAAATTAATTTCTAGGACCAGCAAACTACACCAATAGTTATTCTAAATACTTATATTGTTTTTGCATTATGCTAGGTGCATGAGGTCATCACACACATTCTAATTTTAGGTATAAAACAGGTACCTTGTTACTTACTGGGCACGCCTTGCTGAAATTTCCTTTAAGTTAATATTATAGTCCAGTAATTTAGCATTTCATGGGCATTTTCATTTTAGTCTTCTGTTGAGGCTTCGTGAACAAATCAGTTATCCCTGAATAATAATTTTATGAAAATGCTTTTCTGAATCCCCTACTGCAATTGTTTTTAAATTTTAGCATTCTTCCTTTTCCTTTCACACTAGTACCATGACTCTAGTCATATGAATCAGAGTAAAATTTGAATTAGAATTTCAGATTCAAAGTGATGCATGGTCTTACAAAGAAAGCAGAAATTACATATAAAGTTAGCCTTGCTTGTTCTGTGTGGGGTTTCAGAATCTCACTGGAGAATTCTAGGTCTTCATGCAGACAACTGACAGTGGGAAGCAAGCAGAAAATATTGCACTGGATGTTATGGGACAGAGCTACTATCTAAGAGTCTGCCCCAATCTACTTTTAAGCTTTGTGCAAGTCACATTATTTTAGCTTATGTATAGTGATCATTATAGTTGTAATATCCTCTGTGTAATTGTTGCTTGAATATTCTGCTTTGGCAAGTACCTCTACATTCTTTATTGTCTTTGTACTTCTTATAATTTATTTTACTTAAGAAATCAAAAAAAACCCCTACAGCTTTGCTTTAGGTTTTCAACACAACACAATCATTTCTCAAATAAACTTCAATGGTTTCTATTTGCCACTACACAAAATTAGCTTTTGCTAAATTAGGAAGACAAATATTTTGGATGATTCTGAACTATTTGTAGAAATATTAACAAGCACTCACAAAAATGCAATCATAGATGTTACCAAGACTGTTGATTCTATGTGTGGTTGTCAGCTGTGTAATGGAATCACCATTGATTGGATACAATTTCAACAGATTACACAATATTCTTCACTATAGACAATTTTTCTACTAAACAAGGCAATACGAAAATGTTTAAGATGAGTTATTCACTCTTTAGTATCTCTTTGTACTCACCGTGAAGCAAAGTGAATTATATAGTAGGTGGCATTTGCCAATAACACAGTCTATCAGAGAAGAGTATTAAGAATATGACAAATAGGTTATGTTGAGTAATTGGTTTAAATGTTGAAGCCAGTTCTTTTAGTATCTAAAGGATATGTTGAAAATAATGTAGGAACTCTCTAGACAGAGGTGGTTATATTTAAAACATTTTCAAAATAATCTGGGGGTTAAGTTGCTTATTTTTCTGTAAAGCGGAGATGACTTCAGGGGGATAGTCTAGTATTAACATGAGGTGTTTGAGATAACAGATATTTACATTAGTGGGAAAGTTGCATTGTTTCTCACATTTCTCCCTCATTTTTATTGTCTTTTTGACATATCTCTTTTAGCAGTCACTCCAGGAACAGAGAATTCTACAGCAAAGCAATTCAAAGAATATATAAGGTATAGTTCACATTAGTGCAACTCTTTCTACACTGTAAACAATTCAAAAGAAAATGTAATATAGAGCCACTGAGGTGGGCTGGTGAATAACTTTGAGTGAACCAATATTTGACCTTTCTGCAGAAAAGAAAGGTTATCACATAGAGCATCAAAATTATTACATAATACTGGTAATTTAAAGCAATAAAGTTGGAAACAAATGCATTAGAGAGATGAGTGTAAGTCCAATTGACTTACTTATTGATAGCACAGATAAATAGATGACAATACATGTAAAATGGCTGGATACCTTAAGTGTACATTGGTGTGCTTTTTATATTACAAAAATAGTCCTGTCCTTTATACCATCTTGACCCATTCCCTGATTAGAATTCCTTGTTTGCATTTTCTTTTTTTTTTTAATTTCATTCAAATGAGCTATCTTGCATTTCTGAATTAAGTGAAGAGGGGGAAAAAAATAGAACCCAGATGTATGTTTGCAGCTGGAATACTTGTGAGAAGCTATGATACGGTTTTACTCTAAAATCTAAGTTTCTCTTGAGTGATTGACAATTATGTGTATATGTTCTCTCTTCAAGTTCCTTGACGTCAGGGATTGCCTGTAGTCCCAGAAGCAACTAAAACCCTGACAGAAATACTGACTCATTTTTTTAATAAAAATATTTTGTGATTAATAAGCTATGGACTTACTTTTTAAGTCCATGTTATAGGCATCTGATCTACATTCTGCCTCAAGTATAAATAATATTTGTATGTGTCTCTATCTCTCCCACATATACATATATGCATACATATTAGTTTTGTGCACAAGAATATTAAGTTGTTGAGATAAAGAAATGCCACAAGAAATATGACATATATAAGAATCAAAATGACTAAAGATAAGTTTTAAAGGTTTATGTAAATAAAATATTGCATACTAAGATCCACATACTAAAAATGTCTTTATATTAGATAAGTACAAAGGGTGTTTTAAGTAAAAAAAAGCTCAAATTATGGAATGTTCAACATGATTTCACGCAGTTGTTTGAAAAGTTGATAGTGCAGTCAACCTGTTGTTTGGTTTAGTTGATAAAAAAAATAGATTGACTTTTTTTGTTTGTTTGTTCATTCATTCAATTGAATCAACTCATTGTTTACATCATATTGATGAGACAACGAGTCACATTGATGCCATTAATCATATTCAACCATGAAACAATGGATTCTTTATTCACAGTGGCTCTGGGAATGGAGTGATCATCAACTCACTAGATCAATTTCATGTCAAATGAATATGACAAGGCTGCTGAATGTATTAGATGGCTTATACCATCCCTGATTATTCCAGTTTTATAGATAATGTTAGAAGGAAAAATCATGGAAGGAAAAGATGATGGAGCTAATTCTCATGTTAAAACACTAAAAACAATTAAAATAGTTTATTTCACATGCATAATTAGTTACATAAAATAGTAACAGAAAGTTGTAATACTGAATTTTTTTTGGCTTATACACAGAGTTAAACTGGATGGAATGGGATTTATTTAAGCAAGAAATCATACATATATGGTGCTGAATTTCATGTCCATGTGAATTTGGATAACTAATTTCGCCTCTTTAGCCCCAGTTTCTCTGTGTAAGGAAAAATGTAATAGAGCAAGAAACTTGCCTCCTGTGGCTATTTTGGTGATTCAATGAATTAAAGTATATGAAATCACTTAATTAATTGTAAAGCAGATTATAAATGTGATGATGATGATGCCTGGTTAAATTGATATAGATATCACTCCACAGTCTTATTAAAAAGAGTGAGTGCTTAATATTCTTGGAGATTTGTTAAAGCTGCAGAAAACTGCAAAGATAGATGAAATGAGAAAAGCTTGGCAACCTGTGTTAGAAAATTGTTGTGTATTTGAAGCAATGTTGGAACAACTGCTTAACAATAAAGATGCCATAATCTATTAGGTAAATTGGCCTAATAAAAGATTCAGATATAATGAAATTAGTGGGATTTTATGGAAATTAAGGGTTCAGACTGCTGAAAAGTCTGAGCATTCATAAACATGACTTCTTTATTGTTGTTTCATGTTTCATGATGAAGAAATGAAAAGCTTCATTTGTTGAAAAATTGCTGTTTTCCTTTAATGTAGGAGTATATTCAAATATATCAATAAAAATGTGTACCTATTTTTGTTTCTTCTAGTCTTTATTTTTTTTTGTAAATACAATTTTATTTTTCATTGGTTGTCTGTTCAGATAAATGCCAGTTGTATTTCACCTAGTCCCAAATGAAAGACACATTTTTGATATCAGAGCAGAGTGCCCTTTTATTTTTATTATTTATTAATCATCTTCATTGCAAAATAGAACCATGTCCTTAGATACTTTATTTCATAAACATGTGCATCTATCCATTGGAATGTGTGAGCACCGAATCTCACTTGAGATCCTATATGTGGGGTGCCTGAGTGGTTCAGTTGGTTAAGTGTCTACCTTCACCTCAGGTCATGATCCCAGGGTCCTGGGATGGAGCCCCATATCAGACTCCCTACTCAGCGAGGAGTCTGCTTCTCCTTCTCCCTCTGCTTCTCCTTCCCCCTCTGCTTCCTTGCCGCCCCCCATCACCCACAGCTCATGCTGTCTCTCTCTCTCTCTCAAATAAATAAAATCTTTTAAAAAATCCTATATGAAATAAGTGAATGAGATAAAAGAAAGGATCATTGAGAAAACCAACTTCCAGAGGAACCTGGAGGATGATATAGTTGTCAAGGCTACATCCCTTCAAAGCCATACTTACCACCCTCATTGAATTTATATACTATAGTGGGAGATACACACATAATTTTATTCTTCATTTGAATAAAAAACTTGAAGAGTGTTTAGAGTAAGAGATTTTCTATGTATAATAATAACTTCATATGATCAGTTAGCTGAAAATATGAAACATGAAAATTATATGTTTCTTGGTGATGATAAGGAGTAGTGGGTTCTTTCATAGGTTGAACACAGGAATTTAAATTTCAGGAGAAGTAAACTTTCAGAAGGGCAATTTTGCACCAGGTACCAGAAGCTTTCAAAATGTCTTCCTTCAATTAAGTTGCGTACTTAAGCATCAACCTGAGGAATACCTTAGAAATTTATCCTAATGAAATTATCAAGAAAACATAAAGATTTTATAGATAGGTTGGTAGGTAGATAGATAGAAATAGGTAGATGTTATTTGAAGCTATATGTCTGAGCAAAAACTTTGGAAACAACAAAGATATCCAATAATAGGGACCAGTTCAATAAATTATTATATCCATTAATAGAATGCAGTCATGCAGCATTTAATACTTGTATTTGTGTGTACGTCTTGGGTGTGTGAGGCAGTGTGGGATGTAGAGAGAGAGGAAGAGAGGGACAAATATTCACGGTATTTTTCAAGTGAAAAAAGCAGATTAAAAGTATATATTATAATTAATTTTCATTTTATAAATCATCATCATAATGATCTGAGTTTACTGGCTACCCTAAGCCTTTTAAAAGATGGTTCCTGGGGCACCTGGGTGGCTCAGTCACGAGGCATCTGCCTTCGGTTCAGGTCATGATCCCAGGGTCCTGGAATCAAGCCCTGAATGGGGCTCCCTGCTCAGGCAGGAACATGCTTCTCCCTCCCTCCCTCCTCCTACTTGTGTTCCCTCTCTCTCTGTGTCTCTCTCTGTCGAATAAATAAATAAGATCTTTAAAAAAAAGGTGGTTCCTGCTAATTTACTACATTAAAATATTTATTAACTATTAACAATTTAATGTTTAAAAATCAGCCATAATTCTGTCATTGTGAGATAACCAATTTTAATAATTTGGTGTTTAATTTTGCAAGTAGTTGTATGAAAATATATAAGTAATATTAAATTTATTCACATTTTGCAGCTGATACACTATATTAAAAGTGAATCTGTTTTCAAATACCAACATAATTCGATGTGAATATCAGACTTTAAATACAAATAGAAATGCAAATGTCAGGATCCTTGTACTTTAAAAAGCAGGTGGTGTTTATTACCTCCTGCTTTTTAAACGTCTTTCTATCTTTACTAACAACAAGGTGGGTGGAACTGCAAGCTGCTATATATTTAACGCTACTCTTTAACTTTAAAGAGCTTATAATATGTATTTATTTTCATGACTAATCCCTAAGGTGATTCACTCTCAACTGCACAGAAACATTCAGTCTTATTTTGAAGAGAAAAAAAGCTGCTAGTTTAATCAAGATTATATTGTTGGCAGAGAACCAAAAGCCAAAAACAGATTTTTGTTTTATTTTCAAAAGAAGACATTGGCAGGATGACAATTTAACAAGTATGCAGCTGTAGGTGTAGTAACACCACCTTTAAAGCCATGTCCTCATAGCGCAATTGACTTAACTAGTTTAATTCAAACCACTTAGATAAGGGAAGCAACTTTATTCAGATAAGGAAATATTATTTAAATGATTATTTGTAGGGTTATATTGATAATAATAGCTGTTAGGTGCTATGTAATTTATATAACCAGCTGTATTTAGACATGTAACTTTGAACACGTTTTCTCAACCTTAGAGCTATTGGCATTTTGGACCAGATACTTTCCTGTTGGAGTGTGGGCCTGTCCTGTGTGTTGTAAAATATTTAGCAGCATTTTTGTCCTCTATCTGCCTCACCCCAGTTGTGATAATCAGAAATGTTTCCAAATATTGCCAAATGTCCCCATCAGGGGGCAAAATCACCCTCAATTGAGAACCACTACCTTAGAATATATCATGAAATTTCTCTTTTTATCCTTCTATGGGAATATCAAATAAGAAAGAATCAAGGCCTTTCATATATTTAAGAAAGAGATATCCTCTCTGTAGTCTTTGGAAGTTAATATGGCACTAGACCTTAAATCTCCCTATCTAGCACAAAAAAATCTTTGCCAGGACACAAAGACAAAGGTTCTTTGATGCTTTGTCTAGCTCCAAGCTCTCACCTGAGTATTTCTTTGCCAGGTTCTTTCCTCTCTGCCTTAGTACTTTGGGGTAGTCCTTGTTTCTGGGCAAAACCTGGATATGTAGGATACTCAAAGTTGATACGTAACATCATCTCAAATTAACATGACTACTACTAACATAGGATTTAACTAACCATCCACATACAATTCAATGAATTCATGGAGCACCTGGGTGGCTCAGTTGGTTAGGAAATTGCCTCCAGCTCAGGTCATGATTCTGGAGTCCCAGGATTGAGTTCTGCAGTGGGCTCCCTGCTCAGCAGGAGTCTGCTTCTCCCTCTAATGCTCCCCTTTCTCATGCTCTCTCTCTCTCATTCTCCCTCTCAGATAAATAAATAAAATCTCTTTTAAAAAATTCAATGGATTCATTAGCTTCTTCATGAAAAATGTCCTTCTGGTTTTTTCCATTTTTATTTAATCTCTTTTGTCTATATTTTCTCAAAATATCAACTTCAGTTTTACCTGCATGTCACATTTTTCATGCTTTTGATATCTTCATGAAAATCTTCTCTAAGCCAGCTACTGAAAATAAAGTGAAAATACATTTGTTGGAAATAAAAAATATCCAGTAATCTATCCTACTGGACTAAATAACAACTCTTTTTATTTTTTTATTAACATATAATGTATTATTTGCTTCAGAGGTGCAGGTCTGTGAATCCTAAGTCTTACACAATTCACAGCACTCACCATAGTACATACCTTCCCCAATGCCCATTACCCGGCCACCCTATCCCTCCCCCCAACCCCCCAGCAACCTCAGTTTGTTTCCTGAGATTAAGAGTCTCTTATGGTTTGTCTACCTCCCCGGTTCCATCTTGTTTCATTTTTTCCCCCTCCCTACCCCCCCAAGACCCCCCACCCTGCCTCTCAAATTCCTCTTAGAGATATCATATGATAATTGTCTTTCTCTGATTGACTTACTTTGCTTAGCATAATATCCTTAGTTCTATCCACATCGTTGCAAGTGGCAGGATTTCGAGATTTTTTGATGACTGCATAGTATTCCATTGTGTATATATACCACATCTTCTTTAGCCATTCATCTGTTGGTGGACATCTAGGTTCTTTCCATAGTTTGGCTATTATGGACATTGCTGCTATAAACATTCGGGTACATGTGCCCCTGAGGGTCACTACCTTTGTATCTTTAGGGTAAATACCCAGTAGTGTGATTGCTGGGTCATAGGGTAGCTCTATTTTCAGCTTTTTGCAGAACCTCCATACTGTTTTCCAGAGCGGCTGCACCAGCTTGCATTCCCACCAACAGTGTAGGAGGGTTCCTCTTTCTCTGCATCCTCGCCAACATCTATCATTTCCTGACTTGTTAATTTTAGCCATTCTGACTGGTGTGAGGTGGTATCCCATTGTGGCTTTGATTTGTATTTCCCTGATGCCGAGTGATGTTGAGCACTTTCTCACATTTCTGTTGGCCATTTGGATGTCTTCTTTGGAGAAATGTCTGTTCGTGTCTTCTGCCCATTTCTTGATTTGGTTATTTGTTCTTTGGGTTTTTGAGTTTGATAAGTTCTTTATGGATTTTGGATACTAGCTCTTTATCTGATATGTTATTTGTAAATAACTTCTCCCATTCAGTCGGTTGTCTTTTGGTTTTGTTGACTGTTTCCTTTGATGTGCAAAAACTTTTGATCTTGATGAAGTCCAATAGTTCATTTTTGTCCTTGCTTCCCTTGCCTTTGGTGATGTGTCTAGGAAGAAGTTGCTGTGCCTGAGGTCAAAGAGGTTGCTGTCTGTGTTCTCCTCAGGGATTTTGATGGATTCCTGTCTCACATTGAGGTCTTTCATCCATTTTGAGTCTATTTTTGTGTGTGGTGTAAGTAAATGGTCCAGTTTCATTCTTCTGCATGTGGCTGTCCAATTTTCCCAACACCATTTGTTGAAGAGACTGTCTTTTTTCCACTGGACATTCTTTACTGTTTTGTCAAAGATTAGTTGACCACAGAGTTAAGGATCCATTTCTGGGCTCTTTATTCTGTTCCATTGATCTGTGTGTCTGTTTTCATGCCAGTACCATACTGTCTTGATGGTTACAGCTTTGTAATAGAGCTTTAAGTCTGGAATTGTGATGCCGCAAATTTTGGTTTTCTTTTTCAACATTCCTCTGGATATTTGGGGTATTTTCTTGTTCCATATAAATTTTAGGATTATTTGTTCCATTTCTTTGAAAAAATTGATGGTATTTTGATAGGGATTGCATTAAATGTGTAGGTTGCTTTAGGTAGCATAGACATTTTCACAATATTAGTTCTTCCAATCCATGAACATGGAACGTTTTTCCATTTCTTTGTGTCTGCCTCAATTTCTTCCATGAGTACTTTATAATTTTCTGAGTACAGATTCTTTGCCTCTTTAGTTAGGTTTATTCCTAGGTATCTTATGGTTTTGAGTGCAATTGTAAATGGGATCGACTCCTTAATTTTTCTTTCTTCTGTCTTGTTGGTGTATAGAAATACAACTGATTTATGTGCATTATTTTTATATCCTGACACTTTACTGAATTCCTCTATGAGTTCTAACAGTTTTGGAGTGGAGTCTTTTGGGTTTTCCACATAAAGTATCATATCATCTGCAAAGAGTGAGAGTTTGACTTCTTCTTTGCTGATTCGGATGCCTTTTATTTCTTTTTGTTGTCTGATTGCTGACACTAGGACTTCTACTACTATGTTGAATAGCAGTGGTGATAGTGGGCAGCCCTGCCTTGTTCCTGACCTTAGGGGAAAAACTCTCAGTATTTCCTCATTGAGAGTGATATTCGCTGTGAGTTTTTCATAGATGGCTTTCATGATATTGAGGTATGTCCCCTCTATCCCTACGCTGTGAAAAGTTTTGATCAAGAAAGGATGCTGTACTTTGTCAACAGCTTTTTCAGCATTTATTGAGAGTATCATATGATTCTTCTTTCTTTTATTAATGTATTGTATTGCATCGATTGATTTGTGGATGCTGAACCAACCTTGCAGCACAGGAATAAATCCCACTTGGTCATAGTGAATTATCCTTTTAATGTACTGTTGGATCCTATTGACTAGTATTTTGCTGAGAATTTTTGCATCCATGTTCATCAAGGGTATTGGTATATAATTCTCCTTTCTGATGGGGTCTTTGTCTGGTTTTGGGATCAAGGTAATGCTGGCCTCATAAAATGAGTTTGGAAGTTTTCCTTCTATTTCTATTTTTTTGGAACCATTTCAGAAGAATAGGTATTAATTCCTCTTTAAAGGTTTGATAGAGTTCCCCTGGGAAACCGTCTGGCCCTGGGCTCTGGTTCATTGGGAGATTTTTGATGACTGCTTCAGTCTCCTTACTGGTTATGGGTCTGTTCAGGTTTTCTATTTCTTTCTGGTTCCATTTTGGTAGTATATATGTCTCTAGGAAAGCATCCATTTCTTCCAGATTGTCAAATTTGCTGGTGTACAATTGCTCATAATATGTTCTTATAATTGTTTGTACTTCTTTGGTGTTGGTTTTGATATCTCCTCTTTCATTCATTATTTTTATTAATTTGGGTCCTTTCTCTTTTCTTTTTGATAAGTCTGGCCAGGAGTTTATCAATCTTATTAATTCTTTCAGAGAACCAGCTCCTAGTTTTGTTGATTTGTTCTAGTGTTCTTTTGGTTTCTATTTCATTGATTTCTATTCTGATCTTTATTATTTCTCTTCTCCTGCTGGATTTAGGCTTTCTTTGCTGTTCTGTCTCTAGCTCCTTTAGGTGTAGGGTTCGGTTGTGTACTTGAGACCTTTCTTGTTTCTTGAGAAAGGATTGTATTGCTATACACTTTCCTCTCAGGACCGCTTTTGCTGTGTCCCATAGATTTTGTACAGTCGTGTTTTCATTTTCATTTGTTTCCATGAATTTTTTAAATTCTTCTTTAATTTCCTGGTTGACCCATTCATTCTTTATTAGGATGCTCTTTAGCCTCCATGTATTTGAGTTCTTTCCAACTATCCTCTTGTGGTTGAGTACTAGTTTCAAAGCATCGTGTTCTGAAAATATCCAGGAAATGATCCCAGTCTTTTGGTACCAGTTGAGACCTGATTTGTGACCCCCAGATGTGATCTATTCTGGAGAATGTTCCATGTGCACTAGAGAAGAATGTGTATTCTGTTGTTCTGGGATGGAATGTTCTAAATATATCTGTGATGTCAAACTGGTCCAGTGTGTCATTTGAAGTCTTTATTTCCTTGTTGATCTTTTGCTTAAATGATCTGTCTATATCAGTAAGGGGGGGTGTAAAGTCCCTTGTTGTTATTGTATTATTGTCAATGTGTTTCTTTGATTTTGTTATTAATTGGTTTATATAATTCGCTTCTCCCAAGTTAGGGGCATAGATGTTTACAATTGTTAGGTCTTCTTGTTGGACAGGGCCTTTAAGTATGATATAGTGTCCTTCCTCATCTTTTATTATAGTTTTTGGCTTAAAATCTAATTTATCTGATATAAGGATTTTGTCCCCAGGTTCTTTTGATGTCCATTAGCATGGTAAATTGTTTTCCACCCCCTCACTTTAAATCCGGAAGTGTCTTTGGGTCTAAAACGAATTTCTTGTAGAGAGTATATCGATGGGATTTTTTTTTAATCCATTCTGAAACCCCGTGTCTTTTGATTGGGACATTTAGCCCATTTACATTCAGAGCAACTATTGAAAGATATGAATGTAGTGCCATTGTATTGCCTGTAAGGTGACTATTACTGTATATTGTCTCTGTTCCTTTCTAGTCTGTTACTTTTAGGCTCTCTCTTTGCTTAGAGAACCCCTTTCAATAGTTCCTGTAGGGCTGGCTTGGTGTTTGCAAATTCTTTTAGTTTTTGTTTGTCCTGGAAGCTTTTTATCTCTCCTTCTATTTTCAATGACTGCCTTGCTGGATATAGTATTCATGGCTGCATATTTTTCTCATTTAGTGCTCTGAATATATCGTGCCAGTCCTTTCTGGCCTGCCAGTTCTCTGTGGATAGGTCTGCTGCCAATCTAATATTTCTACCATTGTATGTTACGGACCTCTTGTCCTGAGCTGCTTTCAGGACTTTCTTTTTGTCACCAAGACTTGTACGTTTTACTATTAGATGACAGGGTGTAGACCTATTTTTATTGATTTTGGGGGGTGTTCTCAATGACTCCTGGATTTTGATGCTTGTTCCCGTCACCAAATTAGGGAAATTCTTGCTATAATTTGCTCCAACGTACCTTCTGCCCCCCTCCCTCTTTCTTCTTCTTCTGGGATCCCAATTTATTCTAATATTGTTTCATCTTATGGTATCACTTATCTCTTGAATTCTCCCCTCGTGGTCCAGTAGTTGTTTGTCTCTCTTTGTCTCTGGTTCTTTATTCTCCATCATTTGGTCTTCTGTATCACTAATTCTCTCTTCTGCTTCATTTATCCTAGCAGTAAGAGCTTCCATTTTTTATTGCATCTTATTAATAGCTTTTTTTATTTCAACTTGGTTAGATTTTAGTTCTTTTATTTCCAGAAAGTGCTTTTATTTCTCCAGAAAGGGATTCTCTAGTAACTTCCATGCTTTTTCAAGCCCAGCTAGCACCTTGATAATCGTCATTCAGAGCTCTAGTTCTGACATATTACTAATGTCTATATTGATTAGGTCCCTAGCTGTTGGTACTGTCCCTTGTTCTTTTTTTTTCGAGATGAGTATTTCCACATTGTCATTTTATCCAGATAAGAATAGATGAATGAGAGAACAAAATACTAACAAGGTAGCAATGACCCCAGAAAAATATACACTAACCAAATCAGAAGAGACCTGAAACTGGAGGGAGAAGAAAGGAGGGAAAAAGAGAAAAATATATATATATATATATCAGACTGGTGAATAGAATAGAGCCATACACTTGATTTTGGGTGTATTTTGGTCTGTTAGAAGAAACTGCCTCCCAAAATTTTAAACAGAGAAAGACTTATATATATATACAAAATTAAGGGTAAACACAATGAAGGTATGGAATATGATGTAAAAGTGAAAATTAAAAAAGGTTCTAAAGAAGGAATTGATAATATAAAAAGTTGGTTGAAAAAAGAAAAAAGAGAGAGAAAAGAATATGATCAGACTGGAGACTAGAACAAAGGCATGCAGTAGATTTAGGGTATATTTTGATCTATTAGAAGAAACTGTATCCCAAAATTTTAAAGAAAGAAAAAAAATCTATATGTATACAAAAAGCAAGGTCAAATACAATGAAAGGATAGAATATGACTATAACAATAAAATTAAAAAATATTTTTTAAAAAGGTATTGATAAGATAAAATAGCTAAAAAACATTAAAATAAGAAAGAGGAAAAATTAAAAAAATAGAATAAGAAAAAAATAAAATTCAAAATATTTTACATCGAAAGACTAAAGAACCATGGGAGGAAAGCCATGAATTCTATGTGCTGTATTCCCTTAGCTCTGAAGTTTTGTGGTTCTCATTGATTGGTAAACTTGGTGTTGGCTGAATGTTCTTGTTGATCTTCTGGGGGAGGGGCCTGTTGTATTGATTCTCAAGTGTCTTTGCTAGAGGTGGAATTACACCACCCTTGCCAGGGGCCGGGCTAAGTGGCCTGGTTTGGAGAGCGAATCTGCTCGGGTTTGCTCTTGGGAGCTTTTGTTCCCTGAATACTTTCCCTATAGCTTTGGAGGATGAGAATGAAAATGGCAGCCTCCCAATCTCCGGCCGGTAGGAACTGAGAGTTCAGGGCCCCACTCCTCAGTGCACCCGCAGAGAAAAGCAGTCAGTCATCATCTCCCTGGTCTCTGGATGCACTCCGTGCTCACCAGCCTGTGACTGAGCATTTCTATCTCTGGTGCACAGCCCTATTTCGAGTCTCCAAACCCAGCAGATTCCTGCAGCACACTCCCAGGCTGCTCCTCCCAGAGGAGGAAGGAGGGAGTCTCTCTGAATCTTCCACTTGTGGGGTTCCCGCTCAAAGAGCAGTGGCCCAACTGTGCCTTGGATCATGTTTTAAGGTAACCCTAAGCTGAGAGTCCACTCCTCGGCTCTGTCTCTACAGTGGTCTTCCCTGGTCGGATACCTGGGAGCTCTCCCACACTCACACACCCTAGGTCTTTCTGTGACCCTGCAGGTCCTGAGACCACACTGTCCCAGCAAGGGTTCCACCTCCCCACTTAGCCTCTGGAGCAACATCCCTCAGTGGAGCAGACTTCTAAAAGTTTCAATTTTGTGTTTCACTGTTCTACCACTTGCCAGGAGCCAGCCCCTCTCCCTGTGATCTATCTTCCCTGTATGTAGCTTCGGATTCACTTCTCCGCATGTTCTACCTTCCAGAAAGCAGTTGCTTTTCTGTTCCTAGAATTGCTGCTCTTCTCTTCTATCTCCTCTTGAGTTTGTAGGTGTTCAGAATGGTTTGATAACTATCTAGCTGAACTCCTAGGACCTGATAATATTTAAGTCTCCTACTCCTCCACCATCTTGCTCCTCTCCTCCATCTCAATACCAGTAAAAGAAGTCTTGCTTTCAAATCATAGGTGCAGATTCTAAAGGAGAATATTTGCTGTCAGAAGAGAGTGCATGACAGCGCTGGGACACAGGGAAACCTGGTGATCTGTTGGCACAAAGTTCCCTAGGGGCTCCATTGCTCACAGGCTTCCATGGCGGGATCAGCAGAGCACGGGTCAGAACTGTTGGGAGAAAAGGAGCCAGTAACTACTCTTTATATGTTGGTTGTTTTGCATAGGTAAGATGATTTTCATCACTCATTTGCTGGATAAATACGTTCATTGATGCCTATTATTTGCCAAGCATCGTCATAAGCGCAAAGTGGTAAAGAGTACCTTCCCTATGCTTGAGAACTTCCAATGAGAAGACAGAAAATAAGGAAGAAAATAATGCTTATAGATATCAATAACCACAGGATGTTATATGTGAGGACTTGAGAGGGAAAATTCAGATAGTACTGAAAATTTCTTGAATGAATACACTTTCCCTTTCTCTATAACTGTATTCAAATTTGAATCCTCAAACATAAAACAGCAAATTAATTTCTTTCCCACATTCTGGACTTCAAATACACTACAAAAGACAACTCACAACTCAGTTTTTCACAGGAAAGTTTTATTCATTTAAGTGGGTTAAATCCCACTTTTCCAGTTTTTTTGATTTTGTTTTTCACTTTTGTTTTTGGATGGATGCTAATGTGAGTATAATTTTCAAGAGATATTTTAGCAAATAAATATATTTTCTTCCCAGGAAATATTGCCTCTCTATTGGAATAGTCAGTGTTACATTATCATTAGTCTTTTATCACATCCATTAAGGTTCTTTTGTGAAAACTATTTCCTGGGCAATTTTAATAAGTATTTTCCTATTCAGTCAGGTTGCTTGCCTGAGGTTTTTCCAAGCCATGGTGCCTGGTGCCAGGCCAGCACTAACTCCACACAAAATTTTTAGAGTAATAGACAATCAACCTGAGAAAAAGTATTTTGGAAAGACATGTATAGTAATAAGAACCTCTCTAAGTCAAGGAAGTAATGTTTTTCAATTTTTGCTACTATATATCATCTCATTTTTAATTAACAAAGCTAAAAATTATGGATCTTAAAATATGTCAGAGAAATTGAGTATCTGTACCAAGTGTCCCAAATCTGCCTCAACAATACAATACAATCTCTCTTTTCTATCTTATAATATGTTGCAGTACTTTGGGGATGAGAGCACAGCTAAAATTTAAATTCTTATTTTTCATGGTTGGTGTTTTTCTTTTATTGGACTCATGTGGTCTTGTTTTTTTGTTTGTTTATTTGTTTTGTTCTTTTGTGCATTGTTGTTGAATATTGCTGAGGATCGTTTAGAGCTGTATTCTGGCACTAAGATAGTAAGAATGCTTAATTCCAGAGAGAGAGAACAAATTTGGATTGTCTAGTGCTACATATATTAGTATACCAAAGATCTATAAAAATAAAAATAATATCATATGATAAACCCTCAGAGGAAAACATCAAAGGGGCCTTGAAACAACCTATAGAATGATGCTGTTTGTTATATATATGTCTAGATAGTGAGAGGATGTGAATTTATTGCAATAAAAGGATATTTATAAAATCTTCGTAGAAAGCTTTCTCTTGGAAGCAAGACTTCAGGCTTTACTTTGGGGAATTAGAGCCTGAGTCTTAAGAGAAGTTGAATCTTCCAGATTTTTCAAATCAGACTAAATTTTTTGTTGACTATCTTACCCCTAAAACTCCTAGAAAGCCTTAAATTCTGGAAGCTAAAAGTCATATTTTATAATCTTTTATAATCTTTTTTCCCAGTTAAGTAATTTCTTTATTATAAGTCCGATAAGACGTTGTATTTGATTTGGTGTTCTGATGATACACAGTTATATTTTTACTTTTTTTTCAAGTCTGTGCTAGTTTGGCTTCCACTTGGTAATTCATCATTTGATAATGAGTAGAAAACAGGAAACATTCTTATAAGTGGGAGAAGAAATTTAAGTGAGAACATGCAGAAACTTCCAAAAACATGCAAACACATAATACTTTTAAAAAGACTTATTGGCTTTGAATAGACCAATTCTCCTTCAGATATTCTTTCAGTTTATAAAGAGGATTGCAATATAATCCATAACCAGCTTGAGGGTGTCTGAGGAGTCATGGAAAATGGGAGAGAGGCCAGAAAGTTGCAACTGATCGGATATGAAGGTGCATTTCAGAATTGAGTGCCATCAATGTGTTTATGACAAAAAATAATGATTCATTTATTAAGGAAAAAGAGTGAGCCCAGCCCCCTCCTTTTGTCATATTGCTGAACCAGAGCTGAGGGAAACTCTGGTGAACATATTATTTGTAGAACTGACCAATATTTCAACAGGGTGCTACATGATATTCTTTTGAAGGTGAAGATGTGACTATATGGGATAAGCTTGTAAATGATAGTGCATTTCACACTATGAATTAGTGTCATGTGGGAGGGCTTGTTTTTTACCATATCATAGTGCCATACTTGGATCTTTCTGAAGAACTTCATTTATAGAGGCGCATGGATGGCTCAATGGGTTAAAGCCTCTGCCTTTGGCTCAGGTCATGATCTCAAGGTTTGGGATTGATCCCCGCATTGGGCTCCCTGCTTAGCAGGGAGCCTGCTTCCTCCTCTCTCTCTGCCTGTCTCTCTGCTACTTGTAATCTCTCTCTCTCTGTCAAATAAATAAATAAAATCTTTAAAAAAATAAAAGAACTTCATTTATAGCTGAGATGAATATATACAATGTGATGATCAAATATGCAAGTAACATGATGTTGTGAAGGAAAGGGAATACATTAGGATGTGAATCAAAAAAGGTCTCAATAACCTTGTAAAAATAAATGTGAAAGAGTAAAAAAGTGCTTTACTGTGTACAAAAGAGCAATTGTACCAATTCAGGATCGTTGCTATTGTGGTTTTAAAATTATATGCACAAATTCTTCTATACATTTTTTATTAAAGTAGAGGTTAATCCCTCTCCTCTTGAGTGCTGGCTAGACTTAACTACTTGCCTCTAGTGACTATGATGCAGCAGTGATGGCATGCCATTTCTGTTACTAGTTTTTTAAAAGGATTGTAGGTTTTGTCTTGGGTGTTGTTTCTATCTTGGATCACATGCTCTGGAGAAAGCCAGCTTCCATGTCATGAGGCAGCCCTATGGAAAGGCCCATATAACAAGGAATTAAAGCCACTAGCCAACAGTCAGGGGGAAGCTAACACTTGCCAAAAATCACTGACATCAGCCCAAAGCTATACTGCAGCCTCTTGAGAGACCCTGAAACAAAACCATTCAGATAGACTACTATTAGATACCTGACTTTCAGAAATTGTGTGACATAATAGATGTTTTGTAATTTTATTAACCTCATTTATAATGTATATTGTTGGTTTTATCTGCTTAGTTTTGGGGGCAATTTAATACACAGTAATGGATCCCTAATATGGTAGCTATGTTACTTAGCAGCAGGATGTATGGACTATAAAATAGAGCCTTGGGCACCTTGAAATTAACATATCCTTAGATTAATTTAGTAGACAAAGACTACATAGAATGATAGTCATACCTTACCCAGTGTTTAGTCTTGAGGGCCAAACTGAAAAAGGGAAAGGGCTATCCAGGTAAATGTAACTGGAAAGAGTTTGGGATGCAGAGCCTTAAGAGAAAAAGTCTGGTAGGCAGAGTAGGACTGTTAATTGTTTTAAAAATTTGTAAGATTAACATGTGAAAAAGCAATAATTTTTTTTCTGTCTTCCATAGCTGCATCAGTTAGAGGAGCTCAAACATATGCTGAGTGAGAATGTGCAAATGACGTATCTGGATTAGATAGTTCACAGAATCACTTTCAGAATTTAGATTCCATGATGTAATCATGTATACCTGTGGGTTTTCTTAACTCTGGCTGTACGTTAGCAATCTATGGAGGGAAAAAATACAAGTGCCCAGGTTGACCGTAGACTTATTAAAGCAAAATATCTGGTGATAGGGCCTGGTTGCCCATATTTTTTAAAATTCTGCTTTGACTATACTGTATAGATGGGATTAAAGACAATTAATATATTTATTCATTTTGTGGCTTTATAATTTACAGATGTAATATTTTATATATCTCATCATGGAAATGACAGACCTTCACTATTAAATGTAGTCCTACATATTTAGCCAACAGAAGCTAATAAATTTACCTAATTTGAATAAGTTGTTAGTGTAAATGCTATAGTAGGTAGTCATCAAATTCATTAAGAAATGACCATCTGGGCAAAGGAATGATTTTTAGTAGTCTATTTGTTAGTCAGTTAAAAAATAAACTCAGGAGCTAGGCCAGGATAACAATAATAATAAAAATGATAGGAAATTTTTATTGAGCAATTACCATGTGATCAACAATGTACTAGGGATTGAATATGTAATTACTTATCTAATTATACAAAAGTCTTTTAAGTTAGAAATTCTTATTAGGTTCATTATTCTATTCATTATATGTCACATAATGATATATATTCACATACTGCTACATTCATTATTGTATTTATTGCATTTATATTATATTCATTTATTCAAATATTAAACTCATTTATAATATACAAACTATGTGTTTATTATACATATTAAAATAGATACATCTATTTGCAAAGAAGTCATATTAGGACATTTGTCCAAGGGCATTCAAACAGTGATTGTGCAAGCAGCTTCTTGGATCCACGCATTCCAGTCCTCAGAGCTCTCAGTCTTAGCCTTTGTATTTGAGTTATTCATGAGTGACAGAGCAATATCATTCATACAAAAATTTCCTGCCTTTTTCTTCATCCCATCTGCCGAAGACAAGTCTGTATTTGTCCAGTAGTTTTCTCTGCACTTTTACTTCCGGAGGAAGGTCTACTTATTTCTAAGAGAGCAGCTGGGTCAATTTAAGGAACAAAGGAATGGAAAGGGGGGCGGGCAGCAAAGACAAGACAAGGACTCCGTGTCTGGAAAGTGAGAGCTCTTGAGTAGCTTTGGGGGTGTAAAGATCTTGGGAAAAAAGGGAAGAGCTGTTACAGAGTGTTCCAGGAAATTATAAATGAGGTCCTCTTTAATGGAAAGAATTCAAGTATACTGTGTATCCAGGTGATTTTACATCTCTCTCTGTATAACCCTCTCTCTCTTTCTCTCCCTCTCCTGGGAGCAAACTTCTTGGCAATGTCTTGTTCATCTTTCACTCTGCCAACAACTCAGAGAATGTATATCAGATGGGGTCTTGACTCAGGTTGCCAACGTGTTTAGAGCAATATAGTGATCACTGGATCACTGAATCTTTAAAGATTTTAGGGTTACTGCCTAGACGAGGTGGAGAGAAAAAAGTAAAGAAAATCATACAGACTTAGGTTAGAGGAAACAAGGAATGAAAGATTCTCATTTAGCATATCATTATTATATTAATGCCATTTTCAGTAGCAGTTAAGTCCCCAATTTCAAAGTGTGAAAATTCAATTTTAATGGATTGCACTTCAGTATAAAAACTAATTTTTAGCTTTGCCCTTTCTTACATGAAAGAAAAAAACAAAAAGTAAAAACTCTAACCCTAATTTTAAAACTTAGGATTAAAGTCAGTTCTTTCATAGGAGTTCATTATTCATTAACTTGTGAGCACAGTATTGTTATTGTTATTTGAT
The DNA here is from genome assembly GCA_002007465.1 of Ailurus styani. Taxonomy (NCBI): domain Eukaryota; kingdom Metazoa; phylum Chordata; class Mammalia; order Carnivora; family Ailuridae; genus Ailurus; species Ailurus styani. The sequence continues at coordinate 2,966,609 of LNAC01000169.1, read as the reverse complement.
TATCATACATTTATATAGCACTTTTTATTCATAGACTAAATTAGCACATATTTTGCAAGTATTTATTAGCTATCCTGGGAATTGAATGAGTCACTTTAAGTTGCAAGAATAAACCAGAAGCATTTATTGCTATTGTATCATTGGATAGTAGTGCTATTCTTATTATCATGAATAGTAATGATTCATAGAGCATTAAACATACTTCCATCTCAAAATAAGAGCTTATAATCATGTATAATCATCAGGATATAGTCAATGCCTCTTCATAAACAGCTTTAGAAATAGTTGTGCCTGGAATATTCATTTGTAGCTTATGTGACTGGCAGAATTCCTGAAATACAAGCCACATCACTCGTAGGGATTGGTGACAAGCTCCAGCGAACTGAATACACGGAATCTGATGGTCAATTCCAATTCTACTTAGGTTAGGTAGATATGGATGTAAAGCGATGTCAAGTCATTGTGGCTGACACGAAGCATAAAAAGCAGAGTCTTCAAGGAGTTATTCTCAATTGAGAGTGACATACAATAATAAGAAAACAATTCTAGGCAAAACAAAACAGTAGCAACAAGAAACGTGAAAGAGGAGGAAAAAAAGAAAAAAGATAGAATAATGGTGGGGCAGCCTTCATCTGGAGGTAGGGGAGGTTGGAAAACTTGCCTAAAATTACCAGCAAGTTAAGATATGAATCTATCCAGTTCTGGATTATCCAGATAAATATTTTAGCGATCACAACCTAAATGCATAATAAATTACTTTTGTTAGTTCATTAAAAATACATTAAAACTAAAACAACAGTTAAGACATACACATTTTGGAAGACACCAAGATGTGAATTTAGAACGTGTGCAAGCATGCAAACGGAGGCACATTTTCTCCAGAAAGTCTTAGGTTCGTGAAACCATGTCCATATGTTTAGCTTTAAAATGTAGGTCCCTTGGTCTGACAAAGAATATTTACGTTCCATCTGGGCATGAGAAATGGTGTCTAGAAGGTGTTATTTACAAACTGGAGTACAGGGAATCTTAGGACATTTTATAGTTTTGCAGATATGACACAATAATTTTTTTTTTGAGTCTAGAATTTTAGGGCACTTTAGTTAACAGGCACAGTGTCCCTATAGGATCAGACTCTGTTAAGTTGATGCCCAATTGTTAACACTCCACTCCCTCTAAGAATTTCTCAAAATAATCTTGTAGATGAGAAACCTATACCTAGATCTGACAAATCACTCTAAGAAATTGATGGTGTTTGTCCTACTGTTAAGCTTCCCTCAGCAATTCTGAGGTTCCAACCGGCATGTCAGTTGTGTCTTTCTTATTCCAGACCACTCGTTGCTTGGGATTTCTAGCAAGGAATATTTAGGGGTGAGTCATGATTACAGGCTTATAAAGCTTCTTGGTTGGGCGACTACACTGTTACTTTAATTGTAGCACAGCCTTTCTAAGATAAAAACAAAATTTTAGCAACGCTGTTTTACTTTTAAATACTGATTAACTAAAACTGGTGATAATGGCTTTTTATTAAACCGAGTTTACCAATATAATGTGTGAAAATTCATCTCATTATATTACCCCACCCAGTTTTGTTTGTTGTTGTTGTTTAATCTAGCAAGAAGGCACAATTATTTGGCTCATTGCCATTTTTTTGAAATTAAGTTTTTAATTCTAATTCCAGTATAGTTGACATACAAGTGTTGGATTAGTTTCAACTGTATGCCATTTGTTTTTATTTTATTTTCTTCTGGTCCTGTTTCTGTGTGTTACCTCACCTCTCCTCCTACCCGTACGACTCCTCTCAGGAAACCTCTGAACCTATAATTTCTCTCTGTCACAGTATCCTCTTGAGCCTGTTTTAGCCACTACCCTAATTAATTAAAAAAAAAAAACTTTCAGAGAGACAGCTAAAATAGTGTTTGACTAGATATCTGGGTTCCATGGTCTAGACAAGTTGCCACATAAAATTAACTGTCACAACTTTGTTTCCCACTATTTTGATAATTATGTCTATTTGAATAACTGTGAGCTGAAGAATAGTATCAAGAGCTGATGGCAAAACTAAATAAGCAAACACACCCACACCCACACAAAGTTTGTCTAGAGCATTGCTTGAAATACAGTTCAGTACAGAATTTTTTTAATGTTAATAAAATAAAGTAGGAATATTGTGTAGAAACAATAATTACAGAGGTTAAAGCGCATGTTTCAAGCCATAAGTATGAGACAAACATAGTAGTAAGAGGTGAAAATAGGAAAAACACTAATACTCTAGTTGGCATTTTTCTCAACTATTAAAATAATGGGGTTAGATGAGGTGTCTCAGATTCTTTCCTTTCCTCTCAAGTCTTTGTTCAAATAAATTTTTCATCTTGCCTGTCCTGACTGCCTATTTAAAATTCGAACTCACTCTTCCTTCCCCATAGCAATCCTCATTCCCTCCTCCCTGCCATGCTTTTTCCTTTCTCCCTAGCACTTGTAATTTCTTATCATATTGTATAAGTCGTTTATCTGCCTATTGTTTACTATCTGTCTTCCCTCCATTATGAAGGTAGTTCAAAGATGGCAGGTATCATTGCACATTTTCTTCTCTGATGGATCTCCTGTTCCTAGAACAGTGTCTGGTACATAAAAGATGCTCAAGAAATATTTTTTTGGGAAATATATGACTGTCTGTATTCTCCAAACAATAGCCAGCCAATCATATCATGTCACTTTCTACCTTTCCAGTTGCCAACATGGAAATTCCATTTTCCCTCATGACTTACACAGTCATGCATGAATCACTTTTACCTTCCCTGTGTTTCATCTCACTCTGTGCTTTCCTCCCCAACTGGGCTGACTTTCTTTCAGCTTTTCACATATGCCAAATTTGCTCTTGCCTGAGGACATTTGTTCTAGCTGGCCCAACAGACCGGATCCCTTTCCAACTGATCTTTGCCAACATGGCTTTGTTATTTAGATCTTGGCAGAAATGTCACCTTTTTAGCGAAACCTTTTCTGGCTACCAAATCTAAAAGAACCACCCTGTTACTTGACATAACTACGTCCTATTTTAATTATTGACATACTATTTATCATTAAGTGATCTTTTTTTCAATTCATCTGTTTTATTTTTTGTCTCTCTTGTATTAGCATGCCAGCCTGTCAAGCACAAGGATCTAATCTTTTTTTTCCCTCTTTTGTGTCCCTAATACCTTGAATAGTGTCTGACACGTAGTAGGTGCTCAATAAATATTTATGAAGTATATTAAGAGATCTGACATTTAAGTCTTTAACACATTGACTCTGTCAATATAGTCTCACTTTTTAATTAACTAGATTAATTAGGTAAATTTACACAGAATTTTAAGTGACACCTCTTTGCTAAGAAATATGGGAATATAAACAAATCTAACTGACATATTACTGGAGGCAGCAACTCCTAAATTCTGGCCACCCTGATCTGCTCAGAGATATAAAGTATTATACAATCCAATAAACAAAAGATAAAACCACTTATTGGGGTCTGTCTTTTTAATGTGAAAGCAAAAGGAATATAAACCCCTATAACATGACAACAAATTTTAGAAGTGGGGAAGCAGGTTTTATGTTTTCCAATTTCTCTTCCCACCCGTGTTGGCTCCTCATCAGAATTCACGTCCTATTGTGGATCATGATTTTCATATGTCCACCTACCTAAAATTAAGTATCACAATTTCCAGTCCTCCTTCCTACATTGTTCAGACTCCCCCCCAATTCAGGACCAGCTATTTTTCAGCTAGAAAGGTTTTAAAGAGTAGTTACACAATGTGCCAGTACTCTTACGCATCAAAAGTGCTAAATAGAGGCATGGAATGCTTTTAATATAGGACAGAAATTTGAGGATCAGGAAGCTGGCTATATAACACATGTGGATAGTTACACAAATATCATAAATAAATACCTCAAATAGAAAGAAAAAGTCACAGGACAGTGTGAAATAGCACCAACAGAATTGTTAGAGTCTTTTTGCATGGGTAGAACACAGGTTGGGGTATTTAGTAAATTATTGATAAAGCAGGTGCAATCTCAGTTGGTTTTAGAAAATGGGTAGGATTTGTAACAATTCCTGTGTAACAGTAAATGATAAATATTTTCTGAATGCAATGAGATTAGAAAGAAAATATATTAAATTGGTTTTGAATGGGCAGTGGAAGGAATTTGGATATTTGACATATTCAATGAATGAAAATGAGCTGCTTTTTAAAAAAGGAAGTGACGTGAAATTGAATCCACCACAATTGTGGAAGTTATCTGCTATATAATAGCTGAAATTGAAAAGTGCATTAATTAATTAAAAATTGAGTATAAGTTTGTTTAAAAACTGTCTCCCTAAAGAGATGCTGGCTTTTATAGAACAAGAAAAGAGAAGAAAAAATAGAAAAAAGATGATAAGGAAGATAAAAGACGCAAAAGAGCCCCATATCCAATTCTAACTGACTGGAGACAAGTATTAGACAGCTAGCTACCTAGGCAAATGAAGCAAATGCTCTCATAACATAAACAGACCTCATGATCTTCAACAAAAGTGATATCTTTGTCAATCGTTTTTTTTTCCAAGATAGAACTGATAATATTAATATTCATTTACCTTTACCTTAAGCTTGATGGTGCTTTTCATCTCATGTAATAGAAAATGAATTTCTAATAATTAGATATACTTACCCATCCTGACTCTTACTGAAGCAAACACTCATTTTAGTGTCACCACCAAGAATTTAATTTTCTTTGATAATTTTAAAGAATTTTACCATAAGACCTTGGTTACGTTTTAATAAAGGATGGCCTATCAATTTATCAAAGGTTATACCAAAGTTAAAGATTGTGATTAATACAAGTTGTGCTCTGAAATTACAGGCACAGTTCACTTTTTTTCTCTTTGCCTACAAATACATTGCTTTGTTTGTTTACTCAAGAAAAGTCTATGTGAACCTCTTAAATTTAGATGCCATGAATGGATATAGAAACCTGCTATATACATAGAAATATAAAAATAAATGGTAGAAATGTGCATAGGGCTTATAAAAGATAAGAGTTATTTAAAAAATGCACAGCCCTTCACTCCTTTTTTATTGAGAGGCTACCCAGAAAAGCAAGCACAAAGGGATTTCATGGTTCTACCTCATTTGGAATTTTAAGAACTAGGACTGGGTGTGAGAATAAGGCTGGGTGTTGGGCGCCTGGATGGCTCAGGGGGTTAAAGCCTCTGCCTTCGGCTCAGGTCATGATCTCAGGGTCCTGGGATCGAGGCCCGCATCGGGCTCCCTGCTCAGCAGGGAGCCTGCTTCCCCCTCTCTCTCTCTGCCTGCCTCTCTGCCTCCTTGTGATCTCTCTCCCTCTGTGAAATAAATAAATAAAATCTTTAAAAAAAAAGAGAGAGAGAATAAGGCTGGGTGTGGCAAAGATGTAGAGAATGGGAATGTGTACTTGGGAATTATAGATGATTGAAACATTTATTTTATAAGAACAGGCAAGGACCCCTAACTAGATTGAAACATCTTGAAATGAGCTGGCTGACCGCACAGCAGTGGTGTCATATTCAAGAGAGATTTCTGATACAATTTTCAAAGGACAAAGATTGTTTAGATTGCCTATCAATTCATCTATCAGAGGAAGGAGACTCCTAGGTGGCTCAGCTGTTCATTTTGATACCCATCTCCATCCACTCATTCATTCAATAAATATTCAGAGACTTTGCAGTGTGCTCGACAAAGCATAGAGGAATTAATGCCCTTATGAGTGGGATAGAAGACAGTGAACATGGTAAGTAGAATATAATTGATTACTTTTACTATCATTAAAAAAAATAAAGCAGGAAGGGAAATATAAATATAAAAGATATGAAGAAATTTGAAATTTTTGGGCGCCTGGGTGGCTCAGTGGGTTAAAGCCGCTGCCTTCGGCTCAGGTCATGATCTCAGCGTCCTGGGATCGAGGCCCGCATGGGGCTCCCTGCTCGGCAGGGAGCCTGCTTCCTCCTCTCTCCTCTCTCTCTGCCTGCCTCTCTGCCTACTTGTGATCTCTTTCTCTGTGTCAAATGAATAAATAAAAAAATAAATAAATAAATTTGAAATTTTAGATATGTAGCCAGGGAAGGCTCAACTGAAAGGGAAATTTTTGTTTTGACGTGAAGGAAGTGAAGGAGCAGCTAAGCCATGATCTTTTAAGAAGATGTGAGAACCATCTGTCTTCCCAGACTTGTCTATACAAGCTGAATCCTCTGTTCACAAAATAAGCCTGATTCTTTAATGCATTTTTGTGTCTTGATATGCTATTGCCTAGAATAACTTTCTTGCATTTCACATGTACATCTCTCAAAATCTACTGTTTTTGATAGTCATCAGGTAACAATATAGCTGTCACTTTTGGATTTTAGATTTCTTGAGGTAATAGTCTGTTCACTTTTCACCAACAAAAGCATGGTGGCCAGTGCTTTGCACACAAATATTTGCATATAAACTACTTAAACATGCATGTAGTGCCAACCTTAGACTTCATGTGATATAGAAAATCACCTAGAAATCTTGGAGGTAATTGGAAGAAATTCCGAGAAGCAAAGAAAACACAAAACAAAACAAAAGCAGCATGTTATGATTTACCTGAAGCAGGTAAGATCAAATACACATCAGTATGGTATAAGTATCAATAATATTGCTTGAGCACCTGCTAGACCCTAAGTACTATGAGTTATAGACAGCAAAGTGGAGAAGATATCGTTCTTCCTCATGCTAAACTCACAGTATAATATAAATAAAAGACACACACAACCAGAATAGATCAAGCAATACAAGGTTAAATGCTGAAATTATGTGCTGAGTAAGGAAAGTTGTGAATTCCTTTGGCCATATATAGGTCCCCAGAGCTATTAACTCCCCAAGGCAGGTGAGAAGTTCTTTCTTTGGCTATACAATTTCTTAGCCTAGATATTACATTATATCCCTCTCCTGTGTTATGATTTATTAATAACTAAAACCTATCCTTCAGGAAACTTTGACACCTGCATAAACAACTAGACTCTGCTTCATATTTATAGAAGCAAGCTTGAAAGTTCAGGTGTAGCAATATGAGAACTAGTTACTTTATCTTTTCAGTTAAGTTAATTATATGTATCCTTACCTTTCGAAATATTATTTATTGGCTTCCTCAGGTACAATAGTGTTCCAGAAGTCAATATATCAAATAGTTGTATATCCTCTAACTATTCTTCTCTGATTTAGTTAGAGGCTGCCACATATTGTAATGCTACTTCAGGATAACAGGATGCGGTTCTCTTCCATTAGAAACAAAAGCAATTACTCAAAGAGAAGCACAGTGTCTCCCTTCTGCCTCTGTTGTGTTACCCAAATTAGAGTTCCACCTTTATGAGAAACTGCTGGTCTCAAAATTGCTAGCTTATTGCCGTTGCCCAGTGATTCACCTCATTTCTGAAGTTAAACCTGTTTGATTGTGCCATAATTGTAATTCATGTACTTTTATGAATTTCAATTATTTCAAGACTATAAGAATATGGTTCAGATGTTGTGAGGGAGTTATCAAGCTGTTTATTCTCTGGTGAACTCTAAGAGTTAGAAACATTCCCTACTCTTTGCCTCCAGCACTCCTTCTGCCACTTAATCTTGGTTGTCAAATAGTGTATTTTTAGACTTCTGTTTTCAACTGTGTATTCCTGTTCTTAAAACACTGCCATGTTGAAGATTCAACCTTTGGTTCAGAACCCGAACCAGGATGTCCTTGCCTGATCCCCTGAGTAGTTTTGTGCCCTTCTTATATGCACTTGGCCATTATAGACTCATGAAATGTAACTGATCATTTTTGAAATTATTTCTTTCATGTCTTTCTCTGACAATGACTCCTTGAAGGAAGTGACCATGTCTTCCCTTTTGCTCTGTACAATAGGATGAATGAATGAAGCGTTTGGGTCATCTTTCAGACAGCTTTTTTGCTTTTTGCTGTCATTTTCATCCCCATTCCTTTTGCTTCTCCCAAGTGATGCCATTATGCCCTCTTTTCTGCAGCTTTTCCAAAGCCATATGTCATGAAAGCCTGGTCAGAACAAGAGTTGGCATCATCCATGCTTTCTTTTTTATTTTGCATGAATGAAAACAAAATCTACTCTTTGAAAAAAAATAAAAATAATAAAGAATATGAGGTTTGTCTTTGAAATGTAATATATCACATTTATCCACCTTTCTACCCTTTTCCTATGTTGAAAATCTTTTAGTATGACTCTGTTTTCCCCTGCCATTTCTGCTCTTTTTTTCCCACCCAGTTTTCCATTTTTCTCTGTTCTGTCTCTTTTCCTTTCACTTTCTTTCTCTCTTTCTCTATTAACATGCTGACCTAAACCCGCTCTTTTATAGCCTCTTAGACTTTGTAGAGCACATATAGATAAATGTAACCAAGTGAATATAGCTCAGCTCTCTGATGTTTATGTACCAACAACGGAGCAGACTGTTCTACAATCCCTCATGCTGGCTCAACCTAAGTAACTAAAATGCTCTTTTGCTTTCAGAATAGATTTCAGGTCCTTTGTTGGGACTTTTGCCTAGGAACCAGGACCTCTTTATTGTATCCCAGTCATTGGCATTAGTCATGGTGCAAAACAGAAGAATCATAGTAGTGCTATTGAAGCAATTGTTGGCATATCCTTCAAATTCTTGCTACAACATCCTGTCTGCCAATTGTTATGGATATCAATATCAGTACCAATCTGGGTTTAACACACTCCTTTATCTGGAGATTCGGGCAAACTAGCAACACTCCTTGGAAGCAATCTGTGAAAGTATAATAGAAGCCCATTTCCAGCTCCCTCCACTTTCCTTTTTTTTTTTTTTAAAGATTTTATTTATTCATTTGAGTGAGAGAGAGAGAATGAGAGAGTGTGAGAGGGGAGAGGTCAGAGGGAGAAGCAGACTCCCCACTGAGCAGGAAGCCCGATGCGGGGACTTGATCTTGATCTCAATCTCGGGACTCCAGGATCATGACCTGAGCCGAAGGCAGCTGCTCAACCAACTGAGCCACCCAGGTGCCCCAGCCCTCCATTTTCCTGTAAGCTCTGCTGACTTCTGTCACCATATGCCAGAGGCCCTCTCTCATGATAATAACATATAGTAATTGCATATATTTTAAGTTTTATGTTATTTCAAGAAAAATAATTTACCTGCCCTAGAAGAGATTTCTGATCAAAGCAGGAATGAAAAAAACAATAAATCTCTTGCTTTGTGGGAGTTAAATGTAGGGAGGGGGAATGACGGGGCCAGTGGAGTCAGTTCACAGCATGGAGTTAGAATATGTCCTTATTATGATATACTACACCCTGGCTAAGAGAATAAAAGCTGTTTACTAATTCAAGGTTCTTGTCATTTACTGTACTCAGTAATAGTTAGAACATTTTCCAGTAGTGATGTATATTCTTCATGTTGGAGGTGTAACAAAATGAGAAGAGAAAAAGATTAACAAAAAGCCGACTGATATTATGAATCATTTTTTTCGTTTTTTGCAAACTGCTTCCCAGTATGGGACATTACAATGGAGTAAAATGATTCAGTAAATAGTATAAATTAATTTTATTGTAAATGTTATTGAATAACAATGATAAACAACATAATTGCATGCCTAGGCTTCTAGTTTATACAATATCATGAATATATGCTTATATAAATTTACTAGAAATATCATTGCTTCTGAATCATTTATCAGGCTGTGTATTATAACTATAATATCATCTCTACATCACCTTTCCAGTGTTTTTCTTATTTTGCTCTTCTTCTCGTTTATAAAATTTAACTGGTAAAATTATAAAAGATACCATCAATATCTGGGCCCACATCTGGCTTATCAATCTTACTACTACAAGAAAGGGATAATTGCATTGCCATATTCTAAAAATTATATTAAAGTGATATGGTAAGCTTGAACAAAGCACTATTGGAGGGAGGGGGTAGCTGCTTCTTTGTATCTACTTTATGCATAGAAATTTAAGGAGAAAAGTAACAAATATGGAGAAAGGATACTTGATAAAATTTAGAATAGAACATTTCCTACCTGGGGCAACAGAGTGGCTCAGTCAGTTAAGCATCTGCATTCAACTCAGGCCATGATTCTGGGGTCCCAGGGTGGAGGCCTGCTTCCCTGCTCAGCGGGGAGCCTGCTTCTCCCTCTCCTTCTGCTCCAACCCCCATTTGTGCTCTCTCTCTCTCTCTCTTTCTCACTCTCTCTCTCTACCAAATAAATAAAATCTTAAAAAAAAAACCAAAAACATTTCCTACCTGAGATTTTAAAACCTCCTTAAACTTATGATAAAAGTACTGGTACCATTCAGTTCTTCATTAGCTGGTCCTAACTACTCACCCTCTGAATGTTGTCATTTAAGGCAGTTGACTTTTAGAATTTGCTGTCACAGAGTAAAAATGTTATATGTTGTAAGCTGGAGATTGGAGTGAGAAATTCCTAAAAGAAGAACTACTTGGATAAATTTTCAAAAAAGAAAAAAAAAGTATATCCAGTAGAAGAAAAGTTCTAATATTCCCTGACAAATGCTCAGAGGCAGAGACATACATGTATTTCACTAAGCACTAAAGTTAAAATGAGAAATGAGACTAAGTAGGTAGTCAGGGCTAGATGATAAAAACATCTAGAACTGTAATCAAGGAGATTGGACTTTATCTTAAAGATTACCTTGAAGTACTTTTTAAAAAGATTTTGTTTACTTATTTATCTGACAGAGCACAAGCACAAGCAGGGTGGGTGGGTGAGGGACAAGCAGGCTCCCCACTGAACAAGGAGCCTGATGCGGGGCTGGATCCTAGGACCCTGGGATCATGACCTGAACCGAAGATAGAGACTTAATCGACTGACCCACCCAGGCACCCCTATCTTGTAGTATTTTAACCTGAAATTTATTGAAGCATTTTAAGGAGAAAAAAAAAGGACATGCTTACATTTCTATTTTTGACAGGGTCATCTATGAGGATAATGGAGGATGGAATAGACTGAGAGGGTATGTAGGCAGCTACCTCCATGCTGCCAGTGGCAGTGGACATGGCTCTAGACCTGAGTGGAGGCAATGGAAGCAGGGAGAGATATCTGAAGTATAGGATGTGGGGACTCTGGCTAACAGCAAAGGACAAGCAGAGGATATTTTCCAAGAAATGAATTGAATAATGGGTTTTCTAGTTGTCATGCACTGGGCCAGAGTAAACAGGAATAGGTGGGTTTGGAGAGAGAAAGAGGTATTATGAATTCCGCTCTGGAGAGTTCAGGTTTCCTAACTGTAATTCTGTAACTGCAAGTTAATTCTCTACTTAAACATTAATTATACAAATACCATATGTTTACAAAATGCTTCCTGCAGCTGCCTCTTAATGTTTGGGGAATACTGTATTTCTTTGCTGGTCTGGTGAAAGGCTGCCTTTTTAGTCGTTAGCAGAAAGAGAACAGCATCTAGACAAACTGCTCCTCTAGAGGATTTCCACTACTGCTCAAAAAAATCTTGCTTATGTTGTCATATTCTGCTTTTCTGTAGTGTTAGTGGGTAAGAGCACAAGACCTGTATCCAGTCTGACTTGGTTCATAATCCCAATTTTTAGAGCTAGAAGCTTTGTGACCTGTGTCAAATCTTACATATTCTTTACTTAGGTTTGCTCATTCACTAAAATAAATAAAATGAAAAAAAATAATTCCTACCTCATAAAATTGGTTTCATGTATAAAGCGAGTTCTCAACAAATCTTAGGTATTATAAATGTCAGTATCTGTGGTTAAAAGCTTACACTTATTCTCTTCCTTAGATTTTGAAATTTATCCATTTAGTGTAGCTTTACACTCATAGATAAATTAAGAACATCTGACTAGCTTGCAAAATTGTAAGATCATATGAAATCAGTTGTTAATTTTTGAGAGTGAATCCTCAGGCATGATTCTAGAGTAAAGATGAGGAGATCCAAACTATAAAGAATGAATGTTGAAGAAGTAAATCTCTGTTACCAATGGGGATGGTTACAAGTTTAGGATTTTAAACTTCTAGAAATTTTGCTGAGGTGAATATAGGGAATAAATTAGTAGATGAAGGTCTGCCTACAAATTTCACAGATGGTTGTTTGCTGCTGGAAAACTACTGTACATCAACCCCGGAGGTAAGATCATTATTTCTAAATCAATAGTTCTCAACCGTGCCCATGCATCAGAATCTGACTCTGATTTCACTAGTCTGAGGTGTGACCTGGGCATTGAGATTTTAAAATATCCCCAGAGATTCTAATGGCAGACATCTTTGAGAACAATTGCTCTAAAGTGATTATTTCACATTCTCCCCATCTAAATTCCTGTTATAGGGTTTTACCGAGTTACAAAAACAGAGAATACAGGGCTTCATTTTTTTATTGTTTATATTATTCATTTTCCAAATAATGACAGCAAATATACATCCTGAGTCAAGAGATAAGTTTACTGTGCTTTACTCAAATTGGACCTGAGAGTTGGAAAGCAATAGAAAAGATCTAAGGTGTTCTAATCCTATTTTAATTAAAACAAAATTTGTAAATCATTGATATAAATTCCAATACTAAATAAAATTATCACTTTCATCATATACCACAAGCTAATGTCAAGTTTGTATTTTACACATTCTTCCAAGTCACACTAGGATTCTTGAGAATTTTCTTTCCTTGAACAACTATCTTAGCTTTCTTGTTTTTCCAGATATTCTAGGATTGTAGTTTTTGTATACTTATCAATCTTTAAATCGTGATCGTTAGAATAGATTAGCACTGCATAAAGTTTTTACCTCAGGTGGATCTGAAAATCATATTAAACAGAAAAGGAAAAAATGCAGTATCATACATAGAAGAATATTATATGGCATATTGTTGAAGCATTTAAAATAGCTGGAGTTGATAATATGTAATGTAGTTTGTGAATTGTGGAGATAGAATGATGTAGGTTCACATTTATTTTATTTAACAAGTTTTTACTGAATGTCAATTGTAGATAAAAATCTACTTCAGGCACAGAGGGATCATGTACCCCAAAGAGACTGCAATTATTTCTCTTGTTTTATACATTTGTATGTCAAAAACTTAGTCCAGAACAGTTTAAGGCATCTGATGTAAGCAGATTAATGCTCCACCCTTCACGCCTCCCCCACCCCAAGGTGTCCACATTCTTATCCCCAGAATCTATGAATATGTTGTATTCAAGGAAAAGGGCACTTAGGCTGCACATGGAATTAAGGTTGGTAATCAGCTGACTTTGAAATGGGGGATTATAGAATTGGATTATCCAATAGTTCTAATGTAATCAATTACAAGGGTCCTTATAAAGTGAATGAGGGAGGCAGGAGAACCAGAGGCAGAGTGAGAAGGGCTATTGCTGACTATTGCTGGCTCTAAAAACAGAAGGGAGCTACTTGCCAGGAAGTTAGGGTAGGGGCAGCTTTTGGAAACTGCCAGAGCCTTCAGAAAGGAATGCTGCACAGCTGACACCTTGTTATTGGCCCAGCGAGACCCATTTCATGCTTCTGACCTCTAGAATAGTAAGATAATAAATAAGTGTTGTTTTAAGCCACTAAGTTTGTGCTAATTAGTTACAGCAGCAATAGGAAATTGACACAGATGCTTAGAGTAATTTAGGAAATGTAATGTACCTAGATTAAAAAAAATATTGGAAATACAGAGCAAATAAGATATAGAAGGAAAGAAAAGTTAAAGAGTAATATGGTGCCAGGAATAAGGTTAACACAGCAATGGTAACTTAAAAATTCTAGAAATCAATGCAAAAAGGAATATGTTTAGCTACAACATTTAAATGCCTATATGGGAAAAACAAAAGGACAATTCAGGCCATAAATATATGTTATAAAATTGTTATAGACAAGTGTTTTCCCACAATGTATTTGATGAAATGCCAGTTCAGTCACATGCTTTGTCCAATATTCGTCTCATGATCAATGCTCCATTTTATCTAATGCTGCTTGAAGCATTTTTGATAAGAATTTTTTTCAGTGTATTTCTACCAAGGTTTCCAAAAGTTGTTAGACATTTGCCATTAATACTTACTGTGTCATAGAAGCAGTGTTGTATCACAAACTATATTTTAGGAATACAGGAATACTATATTTTAGGTATATAAGAATGTGATAGCATAATTAATAATTTTTAATAATTAGTGCTATGTTACTCAGATGAAAAAAGACTATTTCCTGGTGCCATCAGAGGAGATTTTATCACATAAACATCAGTGCTGAGGCCTGATGAGATGTGGGGCAAGGATGGAGCATAGGGGGTGGTTTAAAAAAAAAAAAAACAGATCAGTGTGAGCAAGAATATCATCATGGAAAAGGGCATATGTGTTACAGAGACACCAAGTTGACTTGATTAGGGAAATCAAGAGCCATATAGAAGCCAATGAGTTGGGAAAGAAGTGTGGAACTACATCTGGAGGAAATCTGAATATAAAGAAAAGGAATCTGAAAATTATTCTGTTGATATAAGGGTTGGGAAATTGATGATTTTCAAGCAAAGAAGTAAATTATCCAAATTCGTGCTTTAAAAAGACTAGCCCATGGGGCACCTGGGTGGCTCAGTGCGTTAAAGCCTCTGCCTTCGGCTCAGGTCGTGATCTCAGGGTCCTGGGATCGAGGCCCGCATCGAGCCCGGTATCGGGCTCCCTTCTCGGCAGGGAGCCTGCTTCCCTCTCTCTCTGCCTGCCTCTCTGCCTACTTGTAATCTCTCTCTCTCTGTCAAATAAATAAATAAATCTTAAAAAAAATAAAAATAAAAAGAATAGCCTGGCATTTTTATGCAGGATGTTGGATTTAGTATTGAGAGAAGTGAGGGTGGGAAAACTTCCAAACCATCTATTATTATTATGAAATAATAGGCTTTTAACTAAGGCGCAGGTAGAGGAAATAAGTAGTAAATTTGAGAGATATTATAAAAGAATAAAAATAATCAAGATGCTTTTAATTAATTGGATAAAAACCAACTATTAAAGAGGAAGATTTGGCATGAAATTCTTTGTGCATAGATACTCTACCACTGAGAAGTACACGAATGCAACACTTCTTCTCAGGTCCACAAAATGATCCATAACTTTTCATTATTTCATCCAACCAGAATACTTACTCATTAATTTATTCATGTAGGAAGTATCTCTTGAATTTATTGTGTCCCACATATTATGATGAGCCTTGGGATGCAATAAGGGACATGATTATATGTGTATTTATTTTCTTTAGGAAAGGAGCTTGCCAGTTATTCAGTCTCACAATATATTTCAATCTAGAGAGGCAATAAATTCGTGGGGGCCAGGCATACTCTATAGCTTTCTTCGCCTCTTCATTTTTCCATTTAATCAATTCGTTTCTTAAGGTAATAACTCCTGAATACTTGCTACTTGCCATGAATGTGTGGGTTATGCTGGTGTATTATTTGCATATGCGCATGCAGGTGTGGATGTTGTGCATATGTGTGTTGTATGTGCATTGCTTCTGTGATGAGTGCCTATGCATCAGAAATGAGAGTGTGGTCTGTGTGTGCATAACCTGGAGATGGAGGTCTGTATTGTTCAGCTGGTATGCTTGTTATGAGCCCTCAAGACTGCTAATGCCATGGATCAGTGAAGCAGATCCTTTTGTTTGTTTGTTTGCAAATTACTCGTTGTCATATGGTTCCTATTCCCTTACAAAGATTGCTTTCCCAAATAAATGCATAGTAATGAAAAGGAGAATATTCTACATTTAATAAATCATCTTTATAGCAGAAATTTTGTGGCCTTCCTTTGTGTTCTCCACTCCTGAGGAATAGAAATATGATTAACATTTCCAGCTGAACCAGCATGCAGTGTAAGGACTGTTTAGATTACTAGCTTCTGAAAGATCTTAGAGAAAATACATTGAGAGACATTAAAATATCTTCTTTTCCATGATATTTGTAGTTCACTAATATACAATGCCTTAAATGTCACTGATGAAATATTATGTCATTATAATGTATTATATTTTCTAAACACTCATAATTATTTTTGTATCTTAAATATTATTTTTTAGTGCAGTTTTAGGTTCACATTAAAATTGTGAAGATTTAGAGATTTCCCGTGTAGTCTGACTCTGCACCTGCATAGCCTTCCCATTACCAACATCCCCTACCAGAGTATGACATTTGTTACAACTGATGAACCTACATGGACACATCATTATCACCCAAGGTCCACAGTTCACAATAGGGTTTGCTCTTGGTGTTGTACATTTTATGAGTTTGGACAGATGTATAATGACATGTACCCCACCATTATAATACCACACAGAGTATTTTCACTGCCGTAAAATCCTCTGTGCTCACCCTATTCATTCCTTCCTCCCACCTCAATTCCTGGCAACCATTGATCTTTTTACTATTTCTGTAGTTTTGCCTCCTTTAGAATGTCATATAGTTGGAATTATACAGTATGTAACTTTCTCAGATTAGCTATTTTTACTTAGTAATATGCATTTAAGTATACTCCATGTCTTTATCTGACTGGATAGTTTCTTTCTTTTTACTGCTGAATATTATTTCTTAATATTATCTCATAATATTTCATTGTCTGAGTAGTTACATTTTTTTTTTGCTTGTTTGTTTTTTATCCATTCACCTATGAAGGACATTTTTGGTTGCTTCCAAGTTTTGGCAATTATGAAGAAAGCTACTCTAAACGTCCACATGCAGATTTTTGAGTGGACATAAGTTTTCAAGTCTTTGCATAAATACCAATGAGCATGATTGCTGAATCATATGGTTAAGAGTATGTGTAGTTCATCCTGATCTCACAAAACAAACTGAGGGTTACTGGGGGGTGGGAGGGTAGGGATAGGGTGGATGGGTTATGGACATTGGGGAGGGTTTGTGCTTTGGTGAGTGCTGTGAAAGATGTAAGCCTGATGATTCACAGACCTGTACCCCTTGGGCAAAGAATAAAAATAAAATTAAAATAAAAATTAAAAAAAAAAGAAGTTCTTTTAAGAATTCTCCTGAGGGTGGGGGGTCGTGGGGGGTAGGGAGGGAAAAATAATGAAACAAGATGGGATGGGGAAGGACACAAACCATAAGAGACTCCTGATCTCACAAAACAAACTGAGGGTTACTGGGGGGTGGGAGGGGTGGGTGGGCTATGGACATTGGGGAGGGTTTGTGCTTTGGTGAGTGCTGTGAAAGATGTAAGCCTGATGATTCACAGACCTGTACCCCTTGGGCAAAGAATAAAAATAAAATTAAAAAAAAAAAAAAGAAAGACTATGTTTAGTTCAGAGTTGTCTTCTAGACTGACTCCCAAGTGCCTGCGCCACAGATTTGCTTCCACACCAGCAATGTATGAGAGTTTCTGGGCCCCACGTTGTCTCTAGCATTTGTGGTTGAGGGTGTTCCAAATATTGGCCATTCTAGTTGATGTGTGAGTTGTCTGTTAAGGATTTTGGCTCATTTTTAAATCCCATTGTTTTCCCATTGTTAAGTTTTAAAAGTTTTGTCTATTTAGGATAACAGCCTTTTATCAAATGTGTCTTTTGCAAATATTTTCCCCCAGTCTGTAGCTTGTCTTCTCATTCTCTTAACATTATCTTTTGCAGAGCAGAAGTTTCTAATTTTAATGAAGTCCAGGATATCAACCTTTTTCTTTAATGGATCATGCATTGGTATTGAAACTATGCCACAGCCAAACCCAAGACCATACGGATTTTTTCCTGGGTTATCTTCTAGGAGTTTTATAGTTTAGCATTTTACATTTACATGTGTGATCCACTTTGACTTAATTTTTGTGAAAAGCCTAAGGTCTATGTCTAGATTAATTTTTTTTTGCATGTGGGTGTCCAGTTGTTCTAGCACCATTTGTTGAAAAGACTATCTTTGCTCAATTGTATTGCCTTTCTTCCCTTGTCAAAGAGCAATTGACTACATTTATGTGATTCTATTTTTGGACTCTATTCTGTACCACTGATCCAACTGTCTATCTTTCACAGTTTCACTACCACACTTTCTTGATTATTTCTTGATTATTGTGGATTTATTAATGTTTAAATACAGTTTTCATACCAAGATTAGTACATAGTCTCCTATCAAGTGTTTCCTACAGGCTGGTAAATGAGGAATATCACATAAAGTCACCTAGAGAGCAGTCAAAATACTATAAATAGTAATGCATGAACCAGCTCTTTAACTTCAGGTTCTCATTACCCACTGTACATAAAGAGATTTCTCAGGTACTGTCTGGTATAAATTACGGTTGGTGGATATGTATGTGCTTGTGTGGTTATGTGTGTGCATTTGTGTGAGTGGAGTACAAGACATCAGTTTAGGTTGTTAAAGCATTCTATTCATTTCTGTCAATGATACATACAGCCATGCTATTTAGTCAAACTGGACATGCTTACCTTTGTTATGGAGTGCTTGCATTTTGGATCCTTAACATTAAGAAAAGCATTGTTTCTTTGTTTATAATAGATTGAGTATTATACTTGTTTATAGCCTGTTAAAATAGAGATAATTTTGTGGAGATTTATTTTGAGTATTATCCCATGGATGAATATTACAACATCTAAAAATTCATTTTAATTGATATTGATTACTTATTATTCAGATTCAAGATTATACTAACTTTTTCTTTACCATTTACTATTTGCTATTTTCTTACCATATACTATTTTCTTTACCATTTACTATACCACTTATTAATCAATATTTCTATTAGTATTGAAAAAATATTTAAAGGGCTATCAATTTATTTTCCATGCCTGTCATGGCCGACTCAGTCTTTACTTTCTATACGACTATCCCTTTAATCTACCAAATGTACATCTCAGACCCAGGATGGGGCTATGGCGACAGTGTTTGTAGAAGAACTGTCAAAGAAACCTCATTGATTCTTACTTTTGCTAGGTTGGTAAACTAAGGTGAATTGTTATTTTTTATCCAAAATCAACCCTAGGATACAAAGGAAACATTGGCTTTTTAAGAATAAATTTTATTGTGATTAAATTGTCATCTACTAAAATGTAAACATTTATATGTACAGTTTGATGACTGTTTAAATAAATGTAAATGCCATTGCTACCCTAATTATAATGTGGGTGTTCTATAGAAATTCCCTCATGGTCCTTTATAGGCAATCCACACACCCTCTCTTACCGGTGACCCAGGCAAACACTGATAATTATTTCTGTCATAACTATAGATTTGTTTTGCCTGTTGTAGAGCTTCAATCTGTACAATCATATGGTATTTACCTTTTGATCTGGCTTTTTTTCACTCAACATGTTTCAGGGATTCATCCATGATTACATATTTACCAGCCTTTTCTTCTTTTGTTTTAGTGATACTATTTCCTTGAATTAATATAATGAAATAGGTTTGCCAATAAACTTGCTGGTGAATATGATTTCGTTTCTAATTTTTAACTCTTAAATGAAGTTACTATGAGGATTCCTGGTATAGACACATATTTTTCTGTTTTTATACAATTACTTAAGAATGAAATTGCCAGGCCATACTGTAAGCCTATACTGAAATTTATTTTTTAAAAAATAAGAAATGCCTGAACTGTTTTCAGAAGTGGTTGTTTCATTTTACAATACCACCAATTGCTCCACATTCTCACCAACACTTGGTTTTGTCAGTCTTTGATTTATTTAATTCTTTATCTTAGCCGTTCTAATAGGTGTGAAATAGTATCTCATTGTTATTTTTATCGGCAATTCTCAATGACTAATAATGTTGATTGTCTTCATGTGCATGTTAACCATTTGTATATCTTCTTTTGTGAATATCAATTTAAGGCTTTGCCTTGATCCTTTTTTTTTCCATTGATTTATGTCTGTCCTTATACCAGTACTTACACTGTTTTGATTAGCGAAATTTTATAATAATTCTTGAAAGCAGGTGTCAATCCTTAACTCTTCCATTACAAACAAGTATTAAAGAGAGTATTCCCATTTTTGTTGTCCTATGATTAGAAGCTCTGAATATTAATATGTGGATAAATTTTCTACTTCCAGCATCTGTTCTTGCCTCTGATACTGAATTGTGGACAATATTATCCATAGTTATTGCTAATAATAATAAAAATAATTATTATTTCATATATATTAAGCACTAAGTATTTTAAATATACTGAAAAATTTCTTATACAGGGCTTATCAGCTTGTTGCTATTAGTATTCCCACACCGCAGGAGAGATAATTGAGGCAAGGAGAAATTAAGTAAATTATTCATGGTTATAGATCAAATAAGTAGTGACAACAGAAATTGAAGCCTAAGCAAGTGGATTACAACATCCAAGCTCTTGCATCAACTAATAACTAAAGTTATAACTTTAGAATTCTGGTTGGGTGCCTCATTCTAATTTGTTAGAGAGAAACATAAGAGTTAGAATAATTGAACACATTATATTTGTAATGAGGTCAGTTTTTTTTATCTGTATATACTTTTTATAGTGTCCTTCAGAATCATTTAAGAAGCTCCAATTTTTGACTTAAGCTCAATTCACGGCCTGGATAATGAGAAGCATTTATTTATCTACATACACAACCACCAAATTTATCAGTTATTAATTAGGTAAAAAAAGAGACAGATGTTTCCTCTACTGCAATTAAATGGTTAAAATGTTGGTTGTGACTGTAAAGATGAATTATTTGAAAGTTAAGTTTAGTGAAAATTTAGGGTAAATAATTATGTACCATTGATTTGCAACTTCTGAGTATGTTTATACAACATGATTTTAAAGAATGAAAAATATGAAATAGGATTTCAAAACACAAGTAGAGAAAATGCTTCATTCCAAAGATCTTAAGAATAGCAAAATCCAATTATCAAGTTCCATTGACTAGTTAGTATCTGCAAGTTCTCCATGCTGCCAACACATGCAACGTCTTCCATGAAATGACATATCCCACTTACTGAATTCAAGCCTTCCAGACTTCATGAACATAACAATATCATGTTTTAAAATACGTCCATGGCATTCCCATCTGCATGCAGACCTTACTAAATCTCATAAATTATTTAGTTAAGTGTGAACAGATGACAAACTTGTTCAAATATTTGTTCAAAGATATTGTTTAACTTCCTTAAAAATGCTGTATTGGCAGCTTCACAGTTATGCTACGTTAATATTCAACAATGTGGTCTTATCTGATGCTCTGAATAAAGATGGAAAGAAATAAAAATAAGACTTAATAACTTAAGAGATAATGTCAATGAAGTTGGCGTACGAATCACAAAAACTTTTCAGTGTGTTTGTGTAACTACTAACTGCATTATATAAACAAATGTATATATGTATGTATGTATGGCTTATATATGTATATATGTACATAGATTTAAATACATGTATATATGACATATATATGTACATATACATATGAGATGGAAAAATCATACATATGTATGATTATATGATTTGAAAATACTTGATCAAAGTTAAATTCCCTTACTGAAGAAATTCTTCTTGCTTGTCATATGCTGACTGTGTTGTGAAATTAAGAGAATTTAAGTTCTCCAACTTGTTTTAAAGTTTGTTTTCAAGTATTTATCTTTATATGTGGTTTGTAACCTGAGCAAACCTGAAAATTCAATATAATTAAATAAAACAACTAATTTCTTGTGGTGCACAGGAAAGGATTTCATAAACTGTAATCCTTGAAAGGAAGACACCTCAGGGAACAAACAGTCAAATCCTCTATTTAACTGCTGAGGTCACTGAGAATCAAGGTCCATAAGAATTGCCCCAAATCACACAGTGATAGCAGAACCAAATTTGCAAGTAATTGTATAATGTGAGTAATGTGATGACATGAACCGGTAAGTTCTACTTTCAGCGCATTAATGCTTTTCTTTTAAACATCTTTCATAGTTCAGTTATTAATCATGTGTATTAATCGCCTGCCCATAACTTGACCAAATGTTCCGAGATGCAGGACTGGAACCTTTCACTTTCTTTGTGTTCCTCTGGGATTGAGTTACTCCCAGGCACAGAGAAAGCACTCAGTAAGAACTTGCACCTTGCTTGTTGGATGCATGTCGGAACAAGCCGAGCAAAGAGGGTCTGAGCGACAACTTTCAGTGCTCAGTTACAGCAGCTGCAGTCACCATGGCAGCAGTGCCTGGAGCAGAGGGGGGCTCTCGCGGATGGAAGTCCCACCACCCGCCTGAGTCTGACTCCCTGTCAGAGGCAACTTCACTTGGGTCACGGCTGCGTCATGTATACCATTCTCTCATGCTTTGGTTTAGCAACAGTTATACTTACTTCTAAGAGTGGAATTCCTTCTGCCAATATTTGAAATCTGTTCTCAGCCATTCATCCTCCAAAGTGCACCCAGATATTGACTCAGAGATTTCCAATAGCTGGATGGGACTGGACGTTCTTCTCATTCCACAAAGAAAACCTCATCAAGAGAAGAGTGAATGAATGCAAAGTTATATGTACTGTAATATCCTCTAATGATCAGTTAGTTGGCCTGTGAACTGCAGGGAGAAATGGTGTGCAGCTTATTTGAGGAGAAAACACCTTGCATTCCAATTATTTGTCTTTGTGTTCTATGTAATATTTAATTACCTCACATGGATTTGCTGGTGTCTCTGATGTCTTCATCACCTCCATTATTCTCAGTCCACATTCTGATAGGAAAAGTTGGCAAGGTACATAAGAGATGAGCTTATTTTTTATTTCACTCACATTTTTATTATGTATGCATTTATGACTTTTATTTATTTTGAATTATTATTTCAGATGCTGAAACTCTCCAGACTTTTCCAACCCATGGGTACAAATGAAGTCAATTTAACAAGATATCACTTTCTCATAAGCCCCCACCTATGGAAAGACAGTAGCTCAGGATCACATTTAAAGTTCCTTTTCTGCCCAAAAAGTCTGTGTGTATCCCGGCATACGGCTCATCCACTTTATTTCATCCCTCCAGTCACTTATGCTACCCACTCCTATTGATTACTCTAGGCTTCCTCTTGATGCTTGCTCTACCTGGGCTGCATGGCTGCCCTGGGGCCACCCTGCCGAGCTCTCCTCCAAACTTCACCTGGGCTGTCACTGTAGCTATGTCTAGCACTGTCACTCAAGCCCTGGGTAGGATGGCTGTTGACGCTGCCTGTGCCACTGGTGTTCAACAAAGATCATCATTTGTTGCATCCTGCTTCTGTAATGCCTAGTGGATGAAATTGTCTTTTCCACTCTAACATGAAGTTAAGGCAAAGACTCTCTTTCCCCTTTAGTCAGGCTGCCCTGAGCCCTCTACTCAGTGAGACTTCTCCTTGGGTGTCTGTGTCAGTCCTTGCAGAGTCTAGATTTAGCAAGAGTCCTACTAAATCAGTTTAGAGAGAATACTTCCAACCCTGAAGGTAACTGAAAAATTCCTTACCCTCCTTCCCATTGTCCTGTTGATACCTGGTCACCGTTCTGCCTTCAGCAAGAATCCTATAAGGTCAGTTCAGAAAGAATCTCTCTAACCTTGTCTCCTCTCAGTAATTTTCTATCCATTGACTTGTTGACTATAATTCCTCATTTTTCCTTTTTGTATTCAAAGTTGAGCTCAATTTCTGTCTTGTTGTGATAGACTTGACACCTATCACAGTCGTCTTGAATACAGTCTTCCTTATCATTTTAACATGTCAGAAATTTTTCTTTAACAGTAGCACTCTCTGGTAGGTTTACTATGGTGACAGAGTGGTAGCTTTTTTAAGCACAGACTTTTCCTGAACAGGGCATCCCAGTAAATTCCATGGTCTAGAAAGGAACCAGAAAGTGACCCAGAGAGATCACCAGATCATGAGCATACTCTGAATAATTTGTGTAGCAATTGTAATTCTCCTAATATGAATTTCTAAATAACCTTATCAGTAGGTTATATTTATCAATACATATCTCTGTTACTGGCACTAAGCATCTACAAATTTCCAGAAATAATTTCCTTCCAGTTTAGATGAATCTCTAAGATTCATCTTAAGATTAATCTCTAAAATTTGAAGACAGGGAGGATAAAGACAGGTATATTATACCTGCACTATGGAACCAAAATTTCTTACCTATGAATACACACACACACACACACACACACACACACACACACCACAAACATATATGTATTTGATTCTATAAAGACTGAAGCAGTGTTACATAAACACAAATTTAAATGTATTTGTGTATGTATTTATATATGATTTATAGATGTTTGTGTGTATATACGATAGTTCTGCAGTCTTTCTAGACTTGTACATATATGTGGTACTTGCTTGCTTTACTGTATTCACTTTCATTTCAGGAAGGGTCTTCCAAATAAACATTATTCAAACCAGTAAAACATTTAAAATTACATTAAGGTAGAATCAGGTATTTTTGCAGTCATAATAGAGCAGGAAAGCAGCATGAAGTGAACAAAGGGCTGCACAGCAGGAAATTTATGCGAGTGAAGAAGCAATTCGCACCTGCTAACTACTGTGAATAGAATGAGACACAACACCAGGATTTCCACTGAAACACAATGCTAGTTGTTTTGTTTTGTTTTGTTTTAATTTTTGGCATCTTAAACTTTTTTTTGCAAAAATAAGTCACAAATTAAATGATGCAGTCCGTACAATAACATCAAATGATACCTAAACAGGGAAAATGTGGGAAGAAGAAATGTAGTCACAGAATAGTGAACAAAATATTCCATTAAATTCCAACGAGAAAGAAAAAGGGAAAAAATGAGCAAATTCAAGGAAAAAAACAGAGAAAACAAGCAAATGTACAGAGCCATATATTCTCTTGCCTTATTGTAATGGGATTTGGTAATACTGAGTTAATGGTTAGATGAGCTAGACCCAGTCCTTGAATCTAGAAAAACGTATAGCTAAAATTAAGACTCATCATGCCTATTTACTATTTAGCCAGTGAGAAAAGTTCTGGAACTCATTGTGGAAAATGTTTGTCCTAATGATAATTTTATCTGCAGCGTTGAACCGAAGCTCCTCATGAATGGATGCACAGTGAAATCGTAAGAAAGAGAACTGAAAGCTTTGAATTCTGGGCATTATCCATCCTCTGTGCCTCTTCCTACTTCCACTTGGATGTTTCGTATCACTCAGTCCAGCTCCTTGCATGAATGTTTAAACGCGAGGACAGTTATTGTTCATAGAGTAAAGAATGAAGAGTTACAAGAGCAAGGTGGAATGGAACTATATAAGCAGTGAGGTGAGACCAAGAGCTCAGGATCTTGCTTAACCATGTTCAGAGTTTTCTTTGAAGCACAGTGTATAGTCAACACTAATCTCCCTGCTATCATTTATGAAATATTGTATGTGCAATGTATTTCCTGATTATGCCAATACAGCGCTTTGCTCCGGTAGTGTCACCATAAGAAAAATACCTCTTGCGAGGAAGACATGGAGACGAGAAGTTTCTCCTACTCTGACATACCTTTTCAGTCTCTGAGGATGGCTAATTCCTCCTCTCTTTTTTCAAAACAAGCCAAGCCTAGAAGAACCAACATTCTCTGTAATAGTTTTCTAGATGATTCTCTCTTTAGGACATCCATACATACTAGGGTAGTTTGCTCTTCGTAAAAGACCATTTTCATCATCTTATAAACAACCCTCTCTCTTATATTTGAGAAAATCTGAACCTTCAACTAAGCATTCAAGGATGACATCAGCAGGGACTACTATTCTACTTTATCTACATGATTCATTTCCGGAGTTTCCTTCCCACTGTCCTCTTCACATTGTGTCAACATCTATCCTGTGTCCTTGCTTTCCCCAGCCTGCAGTGTGACATTGGACATTTCTACCCTGAAATGATTTCCCTCCCAAAGGAAAAATGTTTTATTTTCCAAATCGGATATCTGCTCTTGCTATGAGACCCTAAATAAGTACTATGACAGGAATGAAGGAAAACAAGGGACTGTGAAAATAAGTCTCATGACCAGTTAGTGTTTTCAACTTTATTTTTTTTACTTTGTGTTTTTCCAATTTTTTAAAAAATTCTAGTTCGTTAACATATACTTCCAGGAATAGAATTTAATGATTCATTATTTACATATAATACCCAGCGCTCAACACAACAAGTACCCTCCTTGATACCCATCCTCCATTTAGCCCCTCCCCTCCAGCCCTCCTCCCCTCCAGCAGCGCTCAGTTTGTTCTCTATAGTTAAGAATTTTTTATGGTTTGCTTCCCTCTCTCTTTTTCTCTTTCCCCCCCTTCCCCTATGTTCATCTGTTTTGTTTCTTAAATTCCACATATGAGTGAAATCATATGGTATTTGTCTTTGTCTGACTGATTTATTTTACTTAGCCTAATATGCTTTAGCTCCATTCATGTCGTTGCAAATGGCAAGATTTCATTCTTTTTGATGCCTTAGTAATATGCCATTTGTGTGTGTGTGTGTGTGTGTGTGTGTGTGTGTGTGTGTGCGTGTGTGTGTGTGTATACCACCTCTTCTTTGTTCCTTCATCAGTTGGTGGACATGTGAGCTCTTTCCATAGTTTGGCTATTATTGATAATGCTGCTATAAACATCAGGGTGTACGTGCCTCTTTGAATCAATATTTTTGTATCCTTTGGGTAAATACCTAGTAGTGCAATTGCTAGGTCATAGGGTAGTTTTATTTCTAACTTTTTGAGGAAACCCCGTACTGTTTTTCAGAGTGGCTGCAACAGTTGCATATCTACCAACAGTGCAGGAGGGATCCCCTTTCTCCACACCCTCACCAATATCTATTGTTCTGTGTTGTTAATTTTAGCCATTCTGACAGGTGTGAGGTGGTATCTCATCACAGTTTTGATTCGTAATTCCTTGATGATGAGTGATATTGAGCATCTTTTTATGTGTCTGTTGGCCGTCTGGATGTCTTCTTTGGAAAAATGTCTATTCATGTCTTCTGCCCATTTCTTAACTGGATTATTTGTTTTTTGGGTATCGAGTTTGGTAAATTCTTTATAGATTTTAGAAACTAATCCTTTATCAGATATGTCATTTGCAAATATCTTCTTCCATTTCATACACTGTCCTTTTGATTTTTTGCTTGTTTTCTTTGCTGTGTAGGAGCTTTTTATCTTGGTGAAATCCCAATAGTTCATTTTTGCTTTTGTTTCCCTTGCCTTTGGAGACGTATCTAGTATGGAGTTGCTATGGCTGGGGTCGAAAAGGTTGCTGCCTCTGTTCTCCTCTAGGATTTTGATGGTTTCCTGTCTCACAGTTAGAACTTTCATCCATTTCGAATTTATCTTTGTGTATGGTGTAAGAAAGTGGTCCAGTTTCATTCTTCTGCATGTTGCTGTCTAGTTTTCCCAACACCATTTGTTAAAGAGACTGTCTTTTTTCTATTGGATATTCTTTCTTGCTTTATCAAAGATTAGTTGACTATATTGTTATGGGTCCATTTCTGGGTTTTCAACTTTAAACTGTTGTGTGTTTTTGAATCTCCCCATGGAATTTCATTACTTTTATGATAGCCTCCATGTTTCTAAATGCTCAAAATATATAATAAAGACACAGGGCAACTGAGCCTTGTTTTCCTGGGGCTGAGCAGTTTTCCAGATTGAGAGACTCAGGGCTAAAACTGAAAGACAGAGGCAAATTGGAACAAGTTATTCACCATAAAAGATATAATGTATAAAATAGCAATATGTAATATATAATAATATAGTGATAGTAATATAAAGTCAGCACATGTTTAGTATCTGCTAAACACATAATTAGGTATTCTGTTAAATGGAACCTTTGTGGAACAGAAGACAATTACTGCTTCCATATTGCAGTGGCTCTAAAATATGAATATATAGTCTTTTAATTTTAAGGTTAGATTATTTGATTAATGCTAATAACTTGGTATAACTTTTTGGGGGTCTACAGAAGGGGTTTGATTGAAGTCTTACTTACAAATCATGTGTAAGATATAATTTTGAGGTAAAACAGATCTAATATTGACATGTACTGGTATATCAAAAATATTATCAGTGTTTAATTAATGAAAATGATTAATTAATAAAACATAATCAGTGATAGCATAGTGGTAAAGAGCAGTCACTCTTGTTAGAGAGCTTGTATTTAAATATTGACTCTGTCATTCAAAATCTGTTTTCATCTTTTTAAAATTTTTTTCCAGTTTCATTGAGGTATAATTGACATAAAAATTGTATGTATTTAAGATGTACATCATGCTGATTTGATATATGTATATATTTTGAAATGATTACCAAAACCAAGCAAATGAACATATCCATCACTTCACATATTTACTTATTTGTGTGTTTATATGATGAGAACACTTGAAATCTGCTCTTAGCAAATTTCAAGTATACAATACAGCATAATTATCTATAATCATCATGCTGTACAGTAGATCTCCAGAATATATTCAACTCATAACTGAAAGTTTGTATCTTTTGACCAGTTTTTCCCCATTTCCCTCACCCCCAACCCTTGGCAAGTACCATTTTATTTTCTGCTTCTAAGAGCTCAACTTTCAGATTCCACACATAAGTGAGATCACACAATATTAGCTTTCTGTGTCTGGCTTATTTCACAGTGCATAACATCCTCCAGGTTCTTCCATGTTGTCACAAATTGGAGAATTTCCTTTTTACTGGCTGAATAATAGTCCACATTTCCAAATCTTGGTAATGCTGCAATTCACATACCAGTGCAGATACCTCTTAGAGATACTGATTACATTTCCTTTGGATGTATACCCAGAAGCAGGATTATTGGATCATATGGTAGTTCTATTTTTAATTTTTTGAGGAACCTCTGTATTGTTTTGTATTATCGCTGTACCAACTTACATTCTCACCAACAATGTACAAGCATTCACTTTTCTGTATACCCTCTCCAGCACTTGTTATCTCTTATCTTTTTAAAATAACAGCCATTCTAATAGGGGTGAGGTGATAGCTCACTGTGGTTTTGTTTTGCATTTCCTGAATGATCAGTGATGTTCTGTACCTTTTCACATACCTGTCTTCTTTGGAAAAATATCTATTCAGGTCCTTCGTCTAATTTTTAGTTGGGTTTTTTATTTGTTTTTTTGTTTGTTTGTTTGCCACTGAGTTGTATGAGTTCCTTATATATTTTGGATATTAACCTCTTATCACATATTTGTTTTGCAAACACTTTGGGTGCTAATGGTAATGACTTCATAGAGATTGGTCTAGTTTTAAATAAAATATATCTATAAATGGATAGGAAAGAGGGTAGGAAAGTGTCTGACATACAGGAAACTGATACCAATGTTAATGATTGTAATGATGGTGATGGTGGTGCTCACAAACATTTTTAACCGGCTGATTTTGACTATTGCTTTAATAAGCAGTTGAGGAATGCCTATAAGCCAATAGGAAGGCAAAAAAGAGTGGATAAGAGATAACAACAAAATTAGGAAGAGTAAACAGTAGTTATCAAAGAAGTAATATTTAAGGGAAAAAAAATGAAAAGCTAGAGAACGCTATAGAGTTACAGATGTTGTAACATTTGCCCTGCCACCAACTCAGGTTATGATTTTGAACCAACATTTCCTTCTGAAGGTGGAGTTGAAAACAGAAAAAAGTTTTAACTATCTTATAAGGAACCTGGATCATTTACTTTCTCATCTGTATGGCCAATATACTGTGTCTATCCTGGAAAGGCAAAAGATGAAGCGCTCATCATCTTGAGAAGATTTAGAGAGAATGATCTGGAGAGGCTCTGGACCAGGGAATACGTAAGAACAAGACGATTGAATAAGGACACCTCCACTACCTTTAACCCCTTGGCTTGTAGAACACTTCCTGTCACAAACATATAACATGTGGAAAAGAAGTATTTCTGCATATAGCTAGTGATTTAGATATTGGTGCTGGGGGATAAGGGTTGTCCCTCAGTGAAGCATCCACTGTGGGGCCAACTAGTGAATGTGCCCTAATGCTGACCAAGAAACGCTGGTCCTAAGAAATTGGAAAGAAATACGAACGACTTTTTTGGAAGTCGGAGAAAAAAAAAGCCCCTCTAAGAAAGACATGTGCCAAAGTAAACAAAAAGAAAAAGAAATTAAAATGAAGGCAACAGATAATGTCAAGGGAAGCCACCTTTAGAAAGAAAAAGAATCAAGATACTGAGAGACAATTCATTTCTGAGTAAAATATAGAAAAGTGTGAGAGAATGTTGTTCTCACTCCATAAACAAATAGAAAAGTCAAGTAATTCACAGCATCATATCTTTACTCAAACCCGTCTGAGAGCTGAGGTTTGTTCCAAGACAATAAATTTATTGAAGTGCAATAAATTTCAAGGAGTGACCAACCCCTCAGAAAGAGATGGGACACATTTCACCTTTGTCAGAGTATGAGAGAAAGTGGAGATTTCCATTAAAAGGGGGTAAGGAGGGGCACCTGGGTGACTCAGTGGGTTAAAGCCTCTGCCTTTGGCTCAGGTCATGATCTCAGGGTCCTGGGATCGAGCCCCGCATCGAGCCCTGCATCAGGCTTCCTGCTCGGCTAAGAGCCTGCTTCCTCCTCTCTCTCTGCCTGCCTCTCTGCCTACTTGTAATCTCTCTCTCTCTGTCAAATAAATAAGTAAATAATCTTTAAAAAAATAATAAAATGGAGTAAGGAGAAGTCAGCTATAATTTTGGCAATTTTCTAATGACTGGGGACTCGTGTGACAGATAAACAGGGAACCTCAGATATAGGGGGTATTGCACTCACTTGCAAACTTATCCCAGGCTAGGAGCTCACAAGAAAGATGGGGAAATAGGAGAGAGAGTTGTGCAGCAGTGAGGGCTTTTAGGAAGTAGTCCCTTGCAGTTGGATCAGAGCATCAAACGCATTTTCCCAGACCTTACCCTCCTAAGAAGCAAGAAGCTTAAGCTGCTGGGGTAGTGTCAGGATTTCCTCCTACCTGAAGGCAGGCACAGGTAAAAATCCGACAGGCGACAAATGGCTTCTACCACCAGGGAAGGGATAGAAAAGCCTCTTGTCCAAGGATACCACCATGGAAGAAAGAAGAAAACTGCAACTGTGGGTTAAGGAGAATTGGGGCCTAGTTTAGCCTCCAGGGTGGAGGAAACAGGCTGCTGGTAAAACCATACCTTTGTTAGCCAGACTCACTGGGTTTAAGGATGACTGTAATTAGGAATTAAAAAGGCCCCCAGCGCTTCTGGCCTAGCACCAAGTTACAAGAATAGCAATGCTAAACAAAGGGCCGGACCTGGGGAGAGAACTCTTAAATTTGGGGAGACTGCTAAACCGTGATCAGTTGCCCTGTTCCTGAGCTTTGGACACTACAGAAACTCAGTGAACTCATTTGTTCCCTTTTCTCAGGGATCTCTGCTTATACTACCTGCTGTTGAATATTTGAAAACATTTTTTCCTTACATTTGTTTAATTATTGTTCATGGTGAGGTATAAATACATCCCAATACTTCCCTTATGGCCAGAAGTGGAAATCACATTAATGTTGATTTCTGTGTAATTACTTTTGGGGGTTGGGGGGAAGGTACTCAATTTGGTACCAAGCTACAAATATAGGTCAATATGTTACAGAAAAAACTAAAAGAAAAGCAAAAATCATTTGGAAGTATAGGGCTTTTCATGGGATTCAGAATGTAAGGCACTTTTAACTGATCTTAAGAGCACGATTAAATTCATCTTGGATTAAGTAGCTGGCTAGCTATCATAGCTATCATCTGTCTGTCTGTCTGTCTATCCATCCATCCATCTATCCATGTATCCATCTATCCAAACATCTATCTTTTCATCTTTATAGATGCACATAGCATTTTACAAAGTGACAAGCATATTGTAAGTGCTTTAGAAATTAAGATACTATTATCATTACACAGATAGCTAGGGGAAAGTTCAAATAACAACAAAAATAGCAAGACAAAAAATTGAAGTATAATATAAAAGCATGTTTAAGTTGACTTACATAATAGGAAATACATGAAAACTAGCTTCTAAATATATATAACAAGTTAAGTAATTCAACAGTTACTCTACATTTTTTCCCCATACATGTCAAATAAAAGTATAACTTTTAGGCTGAAATTAACTAAATGATTGTGAATTTTCCTCTGTCTGTCTCTCTCTCGCTCTGGCATATTGACACAGTCAAGGTTTGAATTGTTGGACTGATATTCAAGAACCTAATCCAGGAGCAGGCAGCTGTTTAAAATGTAATTTATTTAATCTACTAAGAGTAACTACAGATCCTATTTCTAGCACAGTTCTAAAGGCAACCAAAGTGATGTGAACCAAATCCAGGGCCAGTTTTCTGGACTCAGGACCTGTATATAGTAACCTAGAGTGCCATACCAGGTTTAATGCCCTTCTGTTTCCATCTTGAAATTCTTAATAATTTTTGAACAAGGAGTTTCACATTTTCATTTTGTATGTGGCCCCACAAATTGTGTAACCCATCCTTACTGAATCTTAGAGGAATTCCATTTGTGAAGGCTTAAGATGCTGCCTTCAGTAAGGCAAGAAATCATTGCTACCTACTCTAGAAATGGAAAATGTTTTTTAGATGGTATGTCATTTTGCTTCAATGGCTGGAGCACTGATTCTCATGACTAATTAGCTGTCCAAAATGGTAGATTAAACCAATATTCTGACTGACCTGAGTTCAGTATTTCCCTGGACTGGTCATGTTAAAATTTGTTGGTAAACTTGTGGAACTTCACCAGAATACAATGCCTGTACTCCAAAATAGATGTTGCTAATTTATATTTTAAAGCCAGGCTTTTCCATTTGCACAGACTTAAAAAATGTTAATTGCAAAATTTATGTGGAAAGTTTTATTGCCACTGTCCATTACATGCGGGGATGTTGACAGTACACAAGTATCAATCTGGGGCTTGTTACAGGATGAATACAAACAGAGACTAAATGTAATTTAATCACACCATGAAGATTCTCCACTAAAGCTAAAGAAGATGGATGGCTAAGTATAAATATCTGGAATGGTAGCCAATTGAGATGAATGGAAGACTCTTTTTTCTCTAGTAGCAGAAATTAAATTCTATTTTGTGTGTACACATTCTTTTAAAGTAACTTTTTTCTCTTTTCCTCATTCTCTTTGTTTCATGATTTTCAATTTTCTTCACTGACATAGATCTCTTTTCTTTATTTCAAGACCAATTTACTTTTAAAAAGAGTTTCACAAGAGTAATTAAGTACATTTCATAATTGAAGATGATTTTTCTAGGGATCTATGCCCAAATCTCCTATTTATGTTTTTCTCTGATGGGAAGGTGACAGAGATGTTTATATGCAATACCCTGATCATCTTTGCATATTTAACAGCATTATTTAATCATTCCAAGAACCCAATTCTAAACAATTTTTATGTATAATTCTGCTAGATATTTTTGTGCCAAATACTGCACTTTGTTATACTGCCACTATGCCTATTTAAACACATGTTGGGGGCGCCTGGGTGGCTCATCCTGTTAAGCTTCTGCCTCGGGCTCAGGTTATGATCTCAGTGTCCTGGGATTGGCTCCCTGCTCAGTGGGGAGCCTGCTTCTCTCTCTCCCTCTGCCGCTCTCCCTGCTCGTGCTCTCTCACTCTCTCTCAAATAAATAAATAAGACCTTTGAAAAAATAAACACGTCTGAAGATATATCTGATGCTTTTTTCCTGGCATCAACTGATAATTTGCCTATTTTGTTTAATAGCTGATATCTACTGAGTGCTCAGTCCATCCCTATATAGATCATAAGTATGTGGTTCATTATGATGTTGGTATTATCCACAGTTTAGAAATGAACTTTAAGCAACTGTTCAACTTTGCTGAGTTAGCAGTAGCAAAATAAAGAATAGACACTTGGGTCTGCCTGACTTCACGCCCTGCCCTTCCTACTCTATTATAAAAGAAGTAGAGATTCTTGGTCCACAATGAGATAACTGGAAGGCTATTGAATTGAAACTGCAAAGTTGATCAGGTATAATATGGAGTCAATAGAATTGAAAGAGAGTCATGGACATGCATTTTAAACAGTTCATGGAGACAAAGTACTTCTTAAAGTAATATCTCTTTTTATGAAACTATTTACAATTGGATATGTGTGGTACATAAGAAATGTTTATTGATAAATCTATTATCTATCTATATTTATCAATCACCTAGGTACAAATTTTGTAGATGTATATGCTCAAATTAGTGATATCGTTAAAACAACGAACCACAATCTGATCTGATATCTATCTGATAGCCATAATTAGCTAATTTGGGAATTTCTCAATACCCAGTTATACCCTCAATACCCAACAATTCTAAGAATGCTTAATAAAATCTGAGGTCATACTGTAATATAGTGGTTAAAATGTCATCCTTTTGGATTGGACCCTCTAGGCTCAAACTCTTTCATCATTTGCAGGTTACTTGAGCAAGTAACTTAATCTCTCTAAGGTTAGGTTTCCTTATATGAAAAATGGGTTTTCTAATGGTAACTGCCTCTTTGGGTTTTTGTAACAAAAAAAAGGTGATCTAATGCATGCAAAAAACATTCTCTTAGACATAGGATACAGTCAATATATGGTAGATAGTATAATCAAAACAAGTTTTAAATTCTAAAATTTCTAGTCATATTCTGTAAAGTTTCAGACAATTTAACCAAAAGAGAGTTAGAATATATTCCAATTACTCAATGGTTCTAAATCACCTGAAACAGTCATAATAAGTATAGTTGAGCCACAGAAGTACATATATAGAAATTAAGTGGAGTGGTGGAATGTCTAGATATTCTTTTTGGTTAAATCATTCAACTTGAATAAGAGTAGTCTGTGAAAGTAAGAGAATATGGAAGAGGAAAGTAAATTTTCTGTAGCAGTTAAAAACCTGATTATATGTAGGTCTCATGGGGTTCATATATTTTATGTGCATTTTTCTGTATGTCCTCTTCTCTGCCCAGGACATTCTCAGAATTCCATGTATTGGTGTGGAAGTGGAACTTCTGTGTCAGTAAAGCATAGCCATTCTTATTTATTTATTTATTTATTTGAGAGAGAGACAGAACATCAGTTGGGGGGTCAGAGGCAGAGGGACAGACAGATTCCCCACTGAGCAGGGAGCCTGACCTGGGTCTTAATCCCAGGACCCTGAGATTAGGAACTGAACAGAAGACAAACGCTCAACCTCAACTGACTGAGCCACCCAAGCAACACTAGCATAGCCATTCTTAAGTTATATGACTTATTTACGTGGTATTCTGAATTTCTTCTGCAAAACTACTAAGATACAGCATTTTAAAAGAGCCCCTACTTGGTTCTTTGTTCGTTTTAAAGTCTCTAACAATTCTTTGGTATCAGCTTCTTTTCTAAAAAAAAATGAAAGAAAGAAAATGAAAAAAAAAGATTTTTTTAAATAAAAAATGAATTATTCATAGAATAATTGTTTTTTTTGGTTTAATTACTTATAATACTGAAAATGTATTATAATGTGTAATTATATTTTTCCAACATAATTACTAAGTATAATGACAATGTATAATTCTTTATGAGACTACATGAAGAAAATTGCATTGCTCATGCATAATATTATAATAAACTTTGTTATTCCAAAGAATTATTAAAATTTGTTGTTTTAAATAGACCATCTGATCATTTCATAGACAAAAAAATAAAATAAAATGCTGCTCTGTTTAGGGTGAGTGAGATAGCACTTTGAAAAGGAAAACCTTTAGAA
Organism: Ailurus styani; assembly: GCA_002007465.1. Classification (NCBI taxonomy): domain Eukaryota; kingdom Metazoa; phylum Chordata; class Mammalia; order Carnivora; family Ailuridae; genus Ailurus; species Ailurus styani. The sequence goes on along the minus strand of LNAC01000169.1, from coordinate 2,930,919 downwards.
ATTCCAATATCATAATGTACTTCAAACTCGTGTTTTATTGATATTCTAATATAATTTATACCTAGTAAAATTTTATTTGCATTGAAAAACATGATACAAAATGTTTCGGTGAAGTAAAACTTTCCTGTACAAATCAACTATGCTAAATGAAAATAAAATAACATATCAAATTATATTCTTCCAGGACCAAACTACATGTTGGTATTAGGTAAGGACTTTGAGGAAGCAGTATCTCCTATTTTGGGTCATTGAATCTTCTTCGCTAAGTGATTGTTCTAGTGAATTCAAGTATACCAAATTAAGTATCACCCTCCAGTCTTATCTTATGGGTAGTTAACAAACTAGGAAATCTGAGTCATTCTAATATAAGCGAGGTTTATAATTAAGAAACAGTTATTCTCCCTCTAAAATTCAAAAGGCCATCATAGCAATAGTTCTTTTGAACTATTCTAAATTCAAATTTTCCATATAGCAGTTTTAAAAATAAAGGAAGAAGCTTTTTGGCAAGCTATGTTCCAATTACACTTACTCAACAGCAAGGCTTTCGTATTTATGGTTCAACTATGTCTAAAGATAAGTTATCTTAAACTGTTTTTTTTTTAGATTTTATTTATTTATTTGACAGAGAGAGAGAGAGATCACAAGTACGCAGAGAGGCAGGCAGAGAGTGGGGGCGGGGGGGGGGGGAGAAGCAGGCTCCCTGCTGAGCAGAGAGCCCGACGCAGTACTCGATTCCAGGACTCTGAGATCGAAGGCAGAGGCTTAACCCAATGAGCCACCCAGGCAACCTATCTTAAACTGTTTCATCTCATTTTTTTCTACATAATAAAAGTACAAATTCAAATTTACTTCAGAAAAATAAGTGTGGTTAAACAGACATCTTAATAATGTCAATTCTTTCACACGTGCATGCCAGAGAACTACAAAATTCTTCCCAGGGACACTGTCCACAGTTATAGCAAAAATGCAGTTGTTGTTAATGCTCTTTCTTTCTTTTTTTTTTTTTTCCAAAGGGGAAAGAAGTGTCTCATTTCAGGGGTATTAAAAGTACACAGTTAGAAGTAGGTCTGTGTAAATGGCTTGGAAGGAATCTAAATCACCTCATGCATGAAAAGCACAGGACACTGAAATAATGTAAGAACATCCGTTTTCTCTTCTTTTAGGCAGATGTATCCCCAGATTTATCCGAATGCCAAACTTGAACATTTGGGGCAATTGGCATAGTTTTATTTGGACCCTTTGATTTGGGGTTTAGTTTGTTTTGTTAGGACATGATGACAAAATATCTCATATCTCATACGTGATGGATTTTGGTTTATGAAGCATGCAGTAACAGTACCACTGCAATTTCTCTTCAAACTTTGGCTTTTCCTTGTGATATTGACTTATTTGAAATAATATATAAACACCATTGCAAAACTGAAAGAGAAACTCCATGAGGGACTGGTTGGAGATTGCACCATAGAGTTCAGTAATAGACGTAAAAATGATTCAGAAAAGTGGTTACATCTTCATATAAAAATCAGAAGCTGCTATTAGAGCAAAGTATTTTCATAAATAAGTGAATAAAATAACTTTATAAATTTGAGGTGAAATTAATGTCACTTACTGAAAAAAATAACTGTGATTACACTGATCAGCACAGAAAAAAGAAAGAAAACTATGACATAATCATTCATTGTCTGGAGAAGGCAGATTTGCAGATAGATTTTGGTAAATAAGGAAATTAACATTTAATCAGGTTTATATCAAGAATATTTGTTTTTCTTTTTAACATGGTCATTTGAGAATTTAAGGCTAAATATAACATCACAGGATATTATAATTTGATAAGCTGTACCTAACATGTATAGATAACAAGTTAATCTCCATTAAATATATATCTATAAACCTGAATGACCCAGTTCCATTGGCTACCCCGATGAAAATAATTGAGTAAATACAAAATCAAGATTTTGTTTAGCCTCTGTAAAATGTGATTAAGTGTCACATTAGACATTTAAGAAATGTGCTAGTGAAAGAACTCCCTGGAAGTCTGCCTGGTGACAGATTAGAAGGGATCAAGGTTAATGGAGTAGTTGGAAATGATACTTATATATGATGCAGGTTGCAAATGAAAGGTGTTATATACGAGAAAGATTATTAAGAAGTAGATGGGAAAAAAGGCTTCACATAAGCACCACGGTCTAAAATTTCTATGTAAGAAGCAGGAAATAGCATATCTAATAATATACCTATAGAATTAAAGAGATTTTTTCCTCTTGGTACACTGAGATGTCATCAGTATTTTCCAAAGTAGGGATATAAAGCTACGTATTTGGGAATTAATAGAATTTGCTTTAAAAATCATGTTTCAGATGTCTGGGTGGCTCAGTAATTTAAGCGTCTGCCTTCAGTTCAGGTAGTGATCCCAGGGCCTGGAATCAAGCCCCACCCCCATCAGGCTCCCTTCTCAGCAGGGGAGTCTGTTTGTCCCACTCCTCCTGCCCCTCCCCCAGCTCATGCTTACACTCTCTCTCTCAAACTAATAAATAAAATCTTTTTAAAAATCGTGTTTTAGAATAAGTTGCATTTCAAAAATTCAATTTCACTTTGCCTTTACTTACACAATTACTTCTGACTTTTCCTTATACACCCTCTATCACTTCATATGTTATAATGTAGCAGAGGATTTTTCAGTGGGCTGTAGGAAATCTAACATATTTGGAGAATGTGCTAGTAATAGTTCACCTGAATATCCATTAAGCTTATAAAGATATTTTAATTAAAATACAATTGATAAAAATGTGATGTATTATTTGAAGCAGAACTATGAATTACAGGTACTGAAAACTTGAGAATATAGCAAAAATTAGCAATAAAATTATATTTGCAATAAGTACTGCAGTAGGTATTTTGAAATTGCTCATCTCTGTTAACTCCACAGCATATGGATTAAAGTTTGAAAGCAAGTGACATTTTAGAACTGTCTTTAATGAATTTTTCATCCAAATGACATTGGTGAGCCTTGAGGAATATATGACTCTATTACAATTAAAGTTTAGTAAGAGTAAGAAAAGTGACTATTGAAAATGATAAAAATTATGTGTTCTTGTGTCTTCAGAATATTTTGCTCCTTTAAGAAACTGTACTCTATTGTTGTAGTTTGATTCAATGTGATTTTTACTAGCAACAAATTTTTACTAGAAAATATGTACCAGCATATACTTGAGTAATGGACTAACTTATAGTTGGTTGGAAAATATAATTTAATCCATATCCCAAATTGAATTTCACTATGGACAACTAATACAGTTTTTTTACTGTTAAGAGGCAAAAACCTTTAAAATAGCATTAAGGGGCGCCTGGGTGGCTCAGTGGGTTAAAGCCTCTGCCTTCAGCTCAGGTCATGATCTCAGGGTCCTGGGATTGAGGCCCGCATCGGGCTCTCTGCTCAGCGGGGAGCCTGCTTCCTCCTCTCTCCTCTCTCTCTGCCTGCCTCTCTGCATACTTGTAATCTCTCTCTGTCAAATAAATAAATAAATAAAATCTTAAAAAAAAAATAGCATTAAGAAGAAACGCTCTCAGTCTTTATGGTAATGTTCCTATTATTTTCAAAATATAACTTGGTATACACACATAGTACATATACATACTATTTGACAGGGATATCCACAAGGGAATTTCATTAAATTACATATGGCGATTCTTAGTGAACAGAATAACATCAAGGATGGACAGTAAATTGAAGTTTCTTAGAATTCCAAATTGATTAATGGTAGTCTTTTTAAAGTGAGCTTATCCAAGCAATGTACCACTATTTCTGACTATGACTTGGATAGCTGAAAGATGATTATTTTACTTCAAATATGGAAGTTAATGCTTTAATAAAACTAAGGAAAACAAAATCTTAACATAGTTTTAGAATATGGAGAAAATGATCTTAATGATCTTTTCTTTTTGGGTTTAATTACAATTGAATGACTTCATTGTTGCTTTTGAGTTTTCCTTTACTTCTGGGCAGAACCATCTCATACATTACAATAAAGCTTGCAGTAGAAAGCTGGTCCTGTACATGCACATGCTCGCAGAGTAGAGTTCCTCCAAAACACTAGAGCGGTACCCACTCAAATGCTTTCTGGTCCTCTTGTTCCTTCAGATCTGTCAAAAGTGTCACACCTTGGCCCAATTCTTGACCCAAGCCCTTGGAGCAGAGTAAAAGTCCTCAATAGTGAATGAGACCCGGAACCTGGATAAAATTATTTTCTAGCAGGGGATGCTTGAGGAAGGATTTAACTCCTTGTTGCCCCACCAGTAGTAAGTTGGAGCTGCTTTACTCAGTTTGCTTCCTGTCTCCTGACTGGTTCTTGATCAAGCCTGCTGCTAGTCAACCAAAACACAAGAAAGGCACTCCATCTGGCTCCATTCCAGAATGGGAACTACCTAAACTTTGTGGTCTTTATAATGGTGGTGATACATCTTTGTAAACCTCACAGAAATGAATGGATTATATTTTTCCAGAAAGAGAAGAAAAGACCATTATAACACAGTACCTCATGTATTTGCTGCTCAGGGGACAGCTACAGGAAGAAGAAAAACTGTATTTGCATGTTGACCTGTCTAGGTTTTTGATGCAAGAGTAGCTTTTATAAACTGGAAACATTATGAAATGATGTTCCTATTTTTCATTCATTTAGCTCTCTAAATAGAAAGAGAATAAAGGAAGGTCCATGATTATTCATATCCTCTTAATACCTTTAAGAGCCTGTAATTAACACCATTTTTTGTTCAGAAAGAAGTCAGGGATGTTACTGTTTGTTTCTGTCTAAGAGCTTTAAATTAAAATACACTAAGTATTCCATTAAGTGGAATAATGCTGGAAAATCAATAAGTGTGATGGAGCAAAGATTTATTTTGAGAGTTTCTGGACTTTTTATGTCACTGACTACTGAGGTTCTTCCCTTCACCTGTTCGGTCAGCATCCCTGTCTCTCTGTAGCCTTTACCGTTAACAGAGCTCCTCATGCAACTGTTCCATTGTGGAAGTCGCATAAGCAGAGAGGGACACCTAACGTTAGTGGGGAAGGAAATGGTAAAATATAGAAGAAATAAAACCTTTTGGGCTAGAGCTAGGTGAACTATATTGGGGAACAATTTCTTAAGAAAGAGTTGGAAAGAAAAAGGTGGGGCTGTGATGTGTACAAAATGGTGTTGGTCTGAACTGTATGCCCCCTCTACACGGTCGGCTGTTGAAATAACGCAAAGAAATTTTACCATTTCTCATGTTGTTAAATTATATCTCGACAAAACACCATCCTGAGGTTGCATTATATGAATTATAGCTTTAAAACGTTTAAATGGTCCTTAGGTAAGCAAAAGACATACTAACGTGCACATTTATTCCTTCTGTTTTCCCCAAATTCCATTCAATGGCAGTGAATCTTTAAAATGATATTAACCTACTAGGATGAGGCGAAGGGAAGAGGGGAGATCGACAACACAGAACACAGCGTGCTGGGGGAGGAAAAGATTCTGGGAACCAACTTATGGAGGATTATGGTGAGCATTTATGTTATATTCTTTATTAATTATTAAAGTATTTCTTCACACCCAACTATGTTCAAAGAAAGTTTTCAGCGTGAGAAAAGTAAATTACATTTTAAAATTAGACAAAAAAAGTAATAGTGTAATGGTGAGCTCAGAAGTGATGTAAATTTAAAAAAAATGAGCATAGAATGTGCTCCCTTAGAGTTTTGTACACTGAGTATACTAAAATACGTTTTTCAGAATTCCAACATTGCTAAGGTCAGGACAGCTTGTTTAGAGAAACAAAATGAAAATTAAAAAAATAATAGAAAAAATAAACATAAAAATCTTTTCTAGACAGGGATGGCTTTTTTTTTTTTACTGTAGTATATATTATAGCAAATTTTCTAATGATGATTTTTTTTTTAAACCTGCTAATATAATCTATTTCCTGAACACCTGCTTTACCTTATAGGTGTGGAGATTCTTTACCTTTTTACTGTGGAGAACACAAATAATGAAAAGTTATTTTTTTATTTTATATATTTCTGTGAGTAGCGCTGTTACATTTTCTTGTTCTTAGTCATTTTATGTTACCACATAGGAAAAAAAATCATGACAATTAGAGGTATCAGTAGATTTTAAATTGCCTAACAATATTTTAAATTCTTTTTTTAACAATGCAGAATATAAGTATGACTAGCTCAAACAGCTAGATATAAGAGGCTTTAAGTCTTGTTAAAGGCTCCTACCAAATCACATAGGAGATTTAAATAAAAACTTAAAAAGCTTATGGAATCTTGAGATGGTGGCTATCCTTTAAAAGATTATTTACTACAATGGTAATTTCATTCTAAAGGAGTTATTACTTGTGTAAAGAAAATTAAATTCCCACACTGTTCAAATGATAAAGAAAACTAGAAAAAAAGAATGTTTAAAATCATCCAAGCTCCCACAGTCTAGAAGTATGGATCATTCAAAAAAAAGACCAGGTTCTAACCAGCTCTATATATTTATTCAGACAAAGCAAACTTGAGGTCATACTTAAAATGCTATCCTAATAAATATTTTTACTTTAATTTAATGAGACAAACTAAATGAGACTTACTTTTTATTTTTTCCAAATGATACTCATTCTTAAATTGTCCTTTTAAGTTTTAAGAAGTATTATTAAGAAAAACACACACAAAGAATTTGAAACATTATACTCTTAAACCTTTTAAGAATACCAGTTGGGGGGCGCCTGAGTGGCTCAGTGGGTTAAAGTCTCTGCCTTCAGCTCGGGTCATGATCTCAGGGTCCGGGGATCGAGCCCCGCATCGGGCTCTCTGCTCAGCGGGGAGCCTGCTTCCTCCTCTCTCTCTGCCTGCCTCTCTGCCTACTTGTAATCTCTCTCTCTCTGTTAAATAAATAAATAAAATCTTAAAAAAAAAAAAGAATACCAGTTGGGTGTGTATTTGCATCTTCTTTTCCCTCTACTTCTTTTATATTCAATAAGTTCTTTTTTTTTTAAAGATTTTATTTATTTGACAGGGAGAGAGAGATCACAAGTAGGCAGAAAGAGGCAGGCAGAGAGAGAGGAGGAAGCAGTCTCCCCACTGAGCAGAGAGCCCGATGCGGGACTCGATCCCAGGACCCTGAGATCATGACCC
>LNAC01000169.1:2702911-2923729 GCA_002007465.1 Ailurus styani | reverse complement strand
AAGATGATTANAATAAGTTCATTTTTGCTTTTATTGTTCTCAGTTTTCTTTTGTGATTTCCTCTGGCTTCTCCACCAAATCTTTGAAATGTTTTCAGGAATTTTTATTCTATTCTGTAAATCACTTCTCTAATATGTTTCCAGACCTGATTATTCTACTTAATGAAATAAACATTTCTGTAATGTAATGTACTGATACTTTTATTTGTATTTACCCTTCTTTCCTGAGGTTAGCCTCGCTTTGAGTCTCCTTTATGCCCATATAATTTTTGAGACATATGGCTCTTTTTCCTGCTCTTCAGAAAGCAAGACTGTTGGCTGCAATTTACTTGGTCATATGGAGAAATATTTATCTGAGATTTAGGATAGACGTTTGACCAGCCTTTCTAATTCCTGTCTGTTGTCTTTCCATCTCTCTGAGTGTACATATACCTGTATATATGTATATTCTAGCTGTCACCTTAGTTTTCCAAACAACCTCTGTCCCTTTTGGTCATTAAACTTCCATTCAGGATCTACCCCTTTTGCAGTGTCCCAGAGCACAGAGGCTGTATCATAGAATGAGGGCAATGTACTTGAGATCTAGAGAAATACTTGCAGACCTCTGAAAGTCTCCTTCACTTGATACAAGTTTCACAGATTTAACAGATCTGTTTTATAATTTTCTGTATCTATTTTTTTTTTAAATACCATAGCTTAGTGGGCCAGGGAAGGACTGCATTCAGGTTTCCCTGGAACACAGCATGGTTGTCATCACTTTTTTTTTTAAATTTTATTCATTTATTTAACAGAGAGAAACACAGAGAGAGAGAGGGACACACAAGCAGAGGGAGTGAGAAAGGGAGAAACAGGCTTTCCGCAGAACAGGGAGACCAATGTGGGGCTCAGTTCCAGGACTCTGGGATCATGACCTGAACTGAAGGCAGATGCTTAAGGACTGAGCCACCCAGGTGCCCCTCTTTTCCCAGCACAATTGTTCACTGGCAGGTGTGAAGTGAGGTTGTTGGCCATCTTTCTTTCTTTCTCTCTCTCTCTCTCTCTCTCTTTTTTAAAATATTTTATTTATTTATTTAAGAGAGAGAGAGAGAGAGTGAGAGAGAGCATGAGAGGGGAGAAGGTCAGAGGGAGAAGCAAACTCCTTATGGAGCTGGGAGCCCGATGTGGGACTCGATCCCGGGACTCCGGGACCATGACCTGAGCTGAAGGCAGTCACTTAACCAACTGAGCCACCCAGGTGCCCTCTTGCTTTCTTTCCTTCCTTCCTTCCTTCCTTTTTTCTCTTTCTTTCCTTCCTTCCTTCCTTCCTTCCTTCCTTCCTTCTTTCTTTCTTTCTTTCTTTCTTTCTTTCTTTCTTTCTTTCTTTCTTTCTTTCTTTCTTTCGAAGATCAAGTGGATTTAAAAGCCTGTACTAGAAGATTCCCCAGCAATTAAATTAATTCAGAATGTTATAAACATTTAAAATCAAGCATGTAGAAATCACACACTATATTAAAACAATCCTCTCCATGAAGAAACTTAAGGGGGATATTAATAGTCAGGGCATAATGCAAAAAGCTTATTGCTCTTATTATTCTTTTAGCCAATAATTTCCTTCTTTTATTAGGTGAATACTAATTGAGCATCTGTATAGGCCTCATACTAAACTAGCTGCTGTGTAAGTCACAAAAATGAATGAGGCAGAGGCCCTGAACTCTAGGGGTTTAAAATGTCACTGTAGTGAAATTATTGATATGCGTATGTATACAGCTAGAAAATGCTATAGTTTTGGCCTAAGAAGAAAGAAAGAATTTTTATCACAAAATGGTTTTGCTTATGGCTTTAGCTTAAGGAAAAGAGAAAATTTATATTCACACATGGTGTTGCTAGTGACACAGATAGAAAACAGAGTAGAGTAAATCAGGATAGAATGGTAACTTCAAAAAACAGCAAAGGCATAACAATGATATTTATATGTACTAGAAATGTGCTCAGTGTATTAAGACCCAGTACCTGCTGGGAAGGTGTCGTGTATGAAATCAGACAAAAAGAACCACAGTGAGAAGCATGCACAAGAGTATCGGATTGACACATGAGTGACAGGGTGTATGGAGATTTGGTGGCATGCCCGGGACAATTACATTGCAAGCTAAGTAAAATTAAGAACACTTTCTGGTGACTAGAAGAAAAAGACATGTGTCACAGTTTATGCAATCAAAAAACAAGTACCATATGATTTCATTCATATGTGGGATCTAAAAAACAAACAAATGAATAAACAAACAAAAAGCAGAATCAGACCCGTAGATATAGAGAACAAACCAATGGTTGCTGTGGGGAGTGGTGTAGGAAAATGGGCAAAATGGGTGAAGGGGAGTGGGAGACACAGGCTTCCAGTTATGGAATCAATAAGTCAAGGGAATAAAGGCACAAGCATAGGGGATACACTCAATGATATTGTAAAAATGTTGTCTGGTGACATGCGGTAGCCACACTTGAAGTGAGCATAGACAGCATATAGAGAAGTTGAATCATTATGTTGTACATCTGAAGCTAATGTAACATTGTGTGTCAACTACACTCAAATTAAAAAAAATAATTAAAAGAAAATATGTGTAATCCGTTAAAACCAGGCTCTTAAAGGGGAAAAAAAAAACCCAGAAACCTCTTTAAAAAAAAAATTAGATAAAAGAAAGGAATTTAACTTTTTAACTACTGCAACATTTCCTAAAACTCTCCCTCTCACTCTCTCAGGGATCTTTAAGGTGTCCTTCTCACTCTCTCTTGACTCCCCAAGGCATCCTGCAGGTTTCCATGCCCTCTGGGTTTTCTCTCTTGCTCCTTATTCCTTGCCCTCACATACTATTTTTTTCTATTGCGGGTGGCTCTCTGCAATGAAAGTGGAACTTTTCATTCCAGTAACTCTCGTATGCCGTTTAGTTCATTACCTTTTTCAGCAAAATAAATTTCAGGACAGATTCCAGCATTAAAGACATTTAGCAGCTAAGAGAAAAAAGTATCTCATCGTTGTTGGTCCTTTTGCTTAAGTAAGCATCATTTTTGAAACTAGTTTCATGAAACTCAAGTTTTGGATGATGTTTTTTTATTTTGACCAAAATTTTACTATGTGAACATTCTGAATAATTTGATTATCTGATGACTAGATATTGCGGGGGCACCTGGGTGGCACAGTTCATTGAGCCATGGACTCTTGATTTCGGCTCAGGTTGTGAGATGGTGCCCTGCATCGGGCTCTGCACTCTGCGGGGAGTCAGCTTGAGATTCTCTCTCCCTCTCCCTCTGCCCCACCTGCTCCTGCTCTTTCTCCCTTAAAAAAAAAAAAAAAAAAAAAAAAAAAAAAAAGTATTGCTCTGTGACTTGATCCAATGTTTGCATTTGTGTCGATTGTTCATGGTTAATTTTCACACCTTAATGAGAAAAGAAGGAAAGCAATCTTAAAGTAGAAATGCCTCTCTCTTGTCACACAGAAGTTAAATGATGCCTCAGCAGAGCCCTCAGATGATTCAAGATTAAGAAATATTGGTGTAGCCAGATTTCACCACTCCTGAGTACTTTTTAGAAGTTAATAGTGATTAGATGTGGATTTTAATTTTGATATTAAAAATGGCTAGAGCTAGTGTCGCTTGTATATTTTCCCGTAAAATGGGAGCACGACAAGAATTGAGAAAGTGTATGTGTGTGTGTAGAACTACAAATATCTATGTGTATTAATATTGCTTCAACGTTCATTAAACCCTTTGTAACAAAGTCTCCCAATAATTTGCCCTTCTCACCTTTTCTATGCCCCCCATTCCTGCTTAAGTGACCTTTTTGTTTTAGTTGAGCTTGGTCTACTTACTATTCACATGCCTTTGCTCTATTCTTTCATTCCTCTTAACAATATTTTCTACTCGCCTAAGGCAACCTTCCCCACTCCTCTCCACAAAAAGAAAACAGATAAAAACACAAATTGTAATTATGTCTATAGGTCCAGTACAGATACACTTTATGAAAATTTCTCTTCTTCCTTCATTATCATTCCGCCTCTTTGGAAGCTTTCTTTTATTTCCTGCTGTGGAAGCTTTTGAATGGCATCTAATTAGGACCACAATCACAAATACATAAGAAAGTGGAGCATGGCCTCGTAGCTTATCAAGTATTTATCCTAAAGTTCACTCACATTAATTGATCTCACTCAAACAAGGGACTACTGACTCAGAACTGTATGCATAGTTAAGTTTATTGATTTAACAAGATTGGTTGTCTGGTTTGTTGCACCTGACAGCAGATTAGAAGCAGCATCCCTGATAGTTTTAACATATTGAGCTATAAGAAAAAAGGAGGAGATAAGAGAGGTGGATCAACAATTAGAAATCAGTCTGTACATTCAAATACTCTTTAATATCTTACAAGCCCTGAGGGGATCACTCTATAGACCCTAACACCAAAATTAATGATTGATGTTAATTACGATAATCAAGAGTTAAAATACAAGGTATTTACCATGTCAGTATCATGTACAGTACGTGGGTATATCATAACAGAGCCCCACGCGCAATTTCTTCTTTACCATTTCTGACATCTTACCCTTTCTTAAACACTTCACAAGTCAGCTTATTCCATTGTTGGGCAGGTCCAAATTAACAGAAAATTATTCTCCATACTGTACTGAAGCTTGCCTGTCTCCAACAAAATAATTTATTCTAGTTCTTCCTTCTGAAACAACTTAGAAAATATGTGCTTACTTTTCTAAATAACAGCACTTTTAACCTTTAAAGTAGTTATATCTGCTTTAAGAAATATATTTTCTTAGTAGAATTCATTATTTTCCAAAATAATCATTGCATGTGCTTTCAATGGTTCCTATTACATCATTTCCAGATTCGTTTATCATCTTAGTTACCTTCTTCTGTATAAATTCTAGTGTGCTTGGATTCTTTTTTAAAATGTAACCCAGAATAACCTCAATATTCCAGATCTGGTTTGAAATGGGAGATCAGTACCCCTTTATCTGATAGATACAGTTGTATAAATGTAAACCTTATCTGGACCTACCTGGTTCTACTCACGTAATTTTATAAAATAACATCCTTTTCACTTTTCAATGGAGTTATTTTTATATATTTATATCTTTAACAAGATCAACTTCTATGACAGAAACTATATTTTACTAATTTTTGAAGAACTTGTTATATAGTAGGCACTTGAAAATATTGTTTGGGGAATGTGTGAATAAATAAACCATCCAAGAATATGTTAGCTTGTTTTACTAGTTTCATTCAGTTATTAATTTTTTTTATCTTGTCCATGGCATTTTTAGTGTGGTTTTCAAGTGTTTGGGAGCTAATTATGTTCTCAGATCCTGAATTTGTGAAATTTATTTTTAACTGAAATACAAGTCTACACTTATTCTTAATTAAAGCTTGTGAGATTTCAAAACTATTGAGATTATATGAACTTTTATTTTTGCCATCAATTTTATAAAGAGGGCTTACCAGCTAGTATGTTTAGTAGAATGCAATACTGTATTGACTTGTCAAGCAAAAGTTGAATATAACTGTTTCCCAAATGTGTGAGTTGTCTTCCTAACTAGATTGAAGGTCCATAAACATTGGGAATGAGTTCTCTCCATCACGTTTATCTTAATCACTCCACAAATATATGCCAGGCAAGTTGAATTAAATTCAGTGGTATGATGTGCATATTGTGTTCTTTTTTTCAGGAAAGATTAATCACTCTACACATATCGTAATCTAAGAATACATAATTTATTCTTTCGAATAAGTTGGAATATTTCAAATAGAGAAGGACATAAAGAATAATTATTTATCCACTAGTAGAACTGCGGGATTACGATTCTCCTTACTGAATCGATCTATGAAGTTTCTATTCAGCTTTCTTTCTCAGACTCTGAAAAAGCCTAGTAATTGTGAGCAATTATTATTACATATTTCCTGTTAAATTGGCGTAGATCTGATAGACATTTTGGTCTAATTTTGAGAATATATGGGAGAATAAATATATTTCAATTAACTGGTAAGTAAAATTCTGTATTCCACTTTAATAAACATTTCTTACCATGTGAAAGATTGCTCTACACTCCGCTTGATCCTACAATGATAAGGTGTAAATTGGCTGTGCTTCTGTTAATGCCTTCCTTCTTAACCAAATCTACATACTTATCTCTGGTGGAATGTTATTAATGCAATGCTTTGAGATTACAAACTAACATCTTAATACCTAACGCTTAATGAAACTTTACTTTGAGAGACGGTTGTAAATGTTGGTTCAGGCTTCAGACATAGAGAAAATAGACTTCAAATTGTCTTTTAAAATACTCCACAGAAAAGTTTTCCCTGAAATCAGAGGACATGAAAGGTTTCCTGGGAAACTTAAATAGGCTCCATACTGATTTGCCCAGGTTGTCTGTTATCCAATGACCTCTGCCTAATTGGGGGAGGGGCCAAGAACAAAGAGTGAAGGAAGGGAACAGCTGGACCAGATAAGAGAGAATTGGAAACCCTTGAACCAGACCGTATCTATTTTCAGGCTAATCTTCATATTCTGTAGAAGGCCTTTCTGTGCCTAACCTAGAAAAAAAACAAAATTTGCACCTCCATGCTCAATCTTTTTTTCTCCTATACACTGTTAGAGAATAGCAGTCATAACAGCTTTTATTCTCTGATCCATCCACAACCTCTCTTCAGTTTTTTTGATGTTGTGATCTTACAGAGTATCATTATTCTGACAAAGAAATGGCCACCCATCCACACAAACATGAATTACCTGCCATCTGCCAGAGTTCTAAGATACTAGATACCTATATCTGCATTTATAATTTGACTTTTCAAAAATAACCCACTTGGGAATCAAGGTTCATTTCATTAAACAAAGGAAAAGTATAAAAATCAAAATGTATATGACAGTGATTATGTGGTATGCTTAATGTCTAAAACTGATATCGAGAACATTTTATTCCACCTTGACCAAATACAAATAGTAATCACTTGACTTAACTATAAGCTTGAATTTGTATATTAACAGTTACTGTGAAATTCTGTATTCCATAATTTAGATTTTCCCTAACATTTCATAAGCACAAGATAAAAAGTGATATGTTGTAAAAATCACTATTTTCATACAATTTTCAGTTATGTTTTGAAAAAAAAACCTCATGACATCTGAGATATATCACTGTTAATGTTTCCTACTTGATGAGATATTTTTCTATGATTTTCTTTCTACCTCAAAAAATATATACTGAACACCTACAACACATTAGACATTGTGCTTGACAATAAAGGGGATAGAAAGATGAGTAAGATCCAGTTTCTGTCCTCACAGATCTTAAAATCTAGTACAGGGAACTTACGTGCAAAATGACAAAGACACATTTCTGATTATAAATGTCATAAGGCATATAAAATTTTCTATGGGATTTCATATCGAAACAGAAAATGCTAATAAAAGAAAATATACTTAAGCCAGGTATTAGAGTTCAGGTATAATTTCAATTAGTAGAGATTGGGAATAAAGAGAGACCAACCAATTATAATCTTGTTTTACAAGACCCTCAGTTACATCTAATGAACAATTATAAGATTAAGACTAGGAAGGTTGGATTGTAATCACAATATAGCATTTAAATTCCAAGTGGAGGAGTTTGAGGTTAATTTTATAGGATGTGAGCAAATATAATAAAGAACATTTTCTCAGGAAAACCCCCATAATACAGGGACCTATTGTCATGCTCTGAAAAACATTACAAGGGTTCCATTTCAGTTTGTGGAGTATCAGAGTATTCTGATTATGATTGAGGATTATTATGTGGGATGATATAAGTATTTGAAAATAAAGGTGGAAAGTCATATACACTAGTTGGAAAATAGACAAAATAAAATATAAAGAAAGTTTATTAAACCATAAAAAACAGCAGCAGAGGGGCACCTGGGTGGCTCAGTGGGTTAAGCCTCTGCCTTCAGCTCGGGTCATGATCTCAGGGTCCTGGGATAGAGCTCTGCGTCTGGCTCTCTGCTTGGCGGGGAGCCTGCTTCCTCCTCTCTCTCTGCCTGCTTCTCTGCCTACCTGTGATCTCTCTCTCTCTGTCAAATAAATAAATAAAATCTTAAAAAAAAAAGGCAGCAGAGAGGCAATTTCACCAAAACATCTTCAAGTTACTGTGCAAATTAGAGATTTAAGAAAGAACCCAGAGGTAAATAATACATATGACTAGTAAATAATAACAAAAAGGTGTCTTAAGGGGACTGTGTACAGAGAAGTGGGGAGGGAAGTCCTATGGAAGATGGGGATAATAGATTTCTTCCTCACCACCTTCCACCCCCCAAAATGTATGTGTTAGGAATTCAGGTGACAGCGAGAGAGAGCACATGCCAAAACTGCAGTGTCAAAGTTGCCAATGAAAGCAACAAGCCAAAAATGAAAGAGGTAAGCCTTTAATCACTTACATATAGTATATCAAGACACTAAACCAAAGAAAACACTATTTTCCCCCATGGAAATGCTCACAGATGGAAGGTCAGGTAGAACATCGCACGAGTGAGAGTCCTCTCACTGTTGAGGAAACCCAGAATAAAAAAAGGCTCTGGAAGTTTTACGAACCCTGAGGTGGCAGCAGGTAGGAGTGGTAAATTGCTAAGCACTGAGTCAGAATGGGAGACCTGTCTTCAGGTTTTGCTTCTCCCCCCTTCCCCCTACCCAATAAAGAGGCTTCATCAGAGGAGCCTGAAGAGGACCTCTGCTAAAACCTCAGACAAAGTGACTTAGGAATGAGGACTCTGGGGCTAAAAATGCAAATATGGGAAGAACACGACCAGAAGGCCTGCATCCTTGACTGCAGTTCCTTGTGAGACTGCAGTGCAGTGGTGGTGTACCGAGTATGGTGTGGGGAGTGCAGCTTTGTAACTACCTGTGCTGTGGCCTGAAAATTACACATATTTTTGTTTTTGTTTTAAATTATTTTTTTAGTATAGTCAACATACAATGTTCCATTAGTTTCACGTGTAGAATATAGTGATTCAGCATCTTGATAGGTTGTGCTATGCTCACCACAAGTTTGATTACACCACCTATTACCATACAACACACATGTAAGTTTTTAATCAGGAGCTGGACTTCTCATTATGTCATGCAATGAGGGAGAGAAATTGACCAAGATACCCAAAGTGAGGGCATTTACATGGACACTTCCACTTTTCACTCAAAGACATCAAGCTGTCTGTTTTTCTAATGAACCAGTTCAGTTGTCCATTGGCCTGTTTCCTTCTTTAGGGGAACACACATACACACAACCACAACCACACCACACACCACCTCACACTCTTCTTGCTCTTTTCCTTCCTCCCAGTTTTTGAAGTACATAGGAAAGAACCTTAATAAGACCATTTATGAGGGAAACATAAGCCTATTTTTAAGGTTCTATTTAGTCCAGGTTGTCTTCTTGGTAAATGCTTTGTTAAACAAAGAACTATAAGAACCCTAATTAGTTTACCAGATTCCCTTTTTAAAACCAATAATGTCACCACCAAATTTTCATATTAGAATATCAGAGAAAAGGCTTTCCCTTCCTGAATGAAAATTTGGTGATATGTTTTTGAATAGGTTGAGATACAGAGATAGTTGAAGCACATAGTAATGCAAAGGCTGTGTCAATGGTATAAGGGTATGTAAAGAGGATTTGAAATTGGGTTGCTTCAGTTAAAAGGAAAAAGACAGGACATGAAAAAATTATTTCTAAGATACATGCAATAGTATTTTATATCAACTGAATATGGAGGAGGGAAGAAAAAAAGATGCTTACACAAGGGAGAGAAATGTTGCCCCAAATAACTAAGAAATTACACTATCCACGGAAGAGAAACAAAAGGAGGTATTTATTTGGGAAAGAGACAATTTAAAATTGTATATGTTACAATTTCAAAGTTTGTGCTTTTTGAAAAATATCAATGTGATATTTACTATGTTGCTAGAAATTTGTAAATCCAGCTGGTAATAAAGTCAGTTCCCAAAAATCCTTTGCATAAACATTATATGTTTATTATTATTATATTATTATTTATTTATTATTATTATATTATTTATTATTATTATATTATATTATATTATTATATGTTCCATTATATGGAAGTGAAGGTATGAAGCTAGTGCAAATTAGGGAACCATAAATTTTTTTAAGAAATGGAGGAACACCTGAGTGCTCAGTTCGTCAAGCATCTGCCTTTGGCTCAGGTCATGATCCTGGAGTCGCAGAATTTTATATATATATATATATATATATATATATATATATATATTTTATATATATATATATGCTCAGTGGGGAGTCTGCTTCTCCCTCTCCCTCTACTCTTCCCTTGCTCATGCTTGCTCTCTTGCCCACTCTCTCAAATAAATAAAATCCTTTAAAAAAATGAAATTTGTGGATTAGAAGACTCAAAAGAGTAAAAATCTCCATTACCCCCAAATTAATCTTAAGATTTTATGCAATTCCTATCAAAATTTTTTCGTAGACAATGACAAGTGTATGATAAAATTTATATGGTAAGGCAAAATATATAGCTAACATAATTTTGAAAAAGAAGAATAGATTGAGAGGAGTCATTCTTTCCAATGTTAAGGTTTACTGTATATCTACAATAACAAAGACTATGTTGTATTAGTGGAGGTGTAGAACATAGACAAATGAAACAGAATATGTTAGAGAAGTAACTAAAACCGTGATGATATCACTATGTACCTATCATAAAGGCTAAACTCAAATTAAAAACAGTTTTAGCACCAAATGCTGGTGAAAATGTTGAGAAACTGGATTACACCGACCCTGCTGGTGGGAACAGAAAATGATATGCCTATTCTGGAAAATAGTTTAGCAGCTTTTTACAAAACCACATATCTAATTACCATATGATCCAGTAATCATATTCTTGGACATTTAACCCAGGGAAGTGAAAATTTATGTTGATATAAAAATCTGTATATCAGTGTTTATTGTGGTTTTATTCACAGTAACCTAAAATTAGGAAAAAAAAAACCCAAAATGCTTTTCAATGGGTAAATGGTAAAGCAAACAGTGCTACATTCATACCATGAAATATTAATCAGCAATAAAAAGGGATGAACAGTTGATATATGCAACAATATGGATGGATCTCAAGGGAATTATTTTGAATGGGAAAAAAGCCCATGTCAAAAAGTTGCATACTTCGTGATATATAATTAATGCTTTAGTAAGATTTTGAAGAGGGGAACAGGGAAGGAAGTAGCTATGGCTTTAAAAGGGTCATACAAGGAATCCTTGTGGGGAAGTGTTCTGTATCTTGATTGTGGGAATGGTCATATGAATCTTTACATGTGATAAAATTTCATAGACTTGTACATATACAAACACACACACACATAATATACAATTACATTAAAAAATAGAGGACAGGGAGAAGTGTGATACCATTGATATTTTTATTATATATTGGTAACTTTTTATTTGAATTTTATTAAACAATTGTTAGTTAAAAATTTACTTATATGGTTTTGCACTTATCAAATTATTTATGTATTCAGACTCTAAATTATTTGAAAAGTAAGACATTATTATTTAAAAAGTTAAATCACATCAAAGAGTGATAAATGTAAAAGTATTTCCCATCACTACTCGCAGTCTTATTTCCTGAAACTGACTATGTTTAACTATTTCTGGTTTTATTTCTCTTATAATTATCATTCCATTTTTAAATAATGTGCTTATGTCTTCTTTTTTGTCAGCTTGTTAAAATAAATTCCATCCCCACTGAAAGATAAGGAATTTTGTTCACGTAAACTGCTACTTCCACTTTTCTTCCCTCTTCCAACATGTTAATTATATCTTTATTTAAATTTATCTACTGGCTATTTCCATAATTTTATTTATTATATTATTTTATTATATATTTTATGTAAATGTTATTTTATATAAAATATATTATTTATACAAAATTCTATAAATATTATTTTATTATTATAAATAATACACTTAACTATGTTGGGATTCAAAAAAATTCAATTGTGTTTTTCCCACTAATTAGCATGAGTGGAATAGTAACTACTCACTTCTCATATTGCCTCTATATCCCCCAACATCCATTAGCTAAATCATTACTGTCAGCATATTTTAATTATAAAAAAGTTTATAGAGCGACATCAGCAAGAAGGAGAAATAGGAAGCGCCAGACATCCCTTCATCCTATGGAGATACCTGTTCAACAATACGGGGACTGATTCCCTCTTTGAGAAATCCATAAACCAGTTAAGAGATTCTTCCACTTAGGTAAGCAGGAAACCAGCCACATAAAAGTTAGTAGAAAAATTTGTAGTACTATCTCACCATAGTTCCTCCCCATGACCAGCTTGTGATTAGGAGGAAGCTCCCAGTTCCCAACATCTCCCTGGTAAGAGAAAGAGAAGTTTTTATTATACTATCCAATCTTCTGACTTTCTTGGAGCTGCCCAGGACATTAGCTTCTGTCTCAGTGTCAGAGTGCTGACAAGGTCTGGAACATTCTAGATGCCTGGGAACCATTGAGAACGAAGAAGAGCTGGGCAGTATGCTGTTCTTTAAGGTGACCATGGTACAACAGAGAGTTGGGTAGGACTCGGAGGACTCTCTCTCTAAGAGAAAAGAGTAAAGTGAAATGAAATAAAACCAGAAAAACTGGAAAATTGACATAATTGTGGAAATTAAACAACACACTCTTGAACAACTAAGGGATAAAAGTAATCAAAAAGGGATATTGAAAAATATCATAAGACAAATGCAAATGATAACACAACATACCAAAATTTATGAGATTTGGCAAAAGAGTGAAGTTTTTAGTGATAAATGCCCACAATAGATAGGAAGGGCTTTAAGTAAACAATGTAATTCTAGACATCAAGAAACTCGAAAAAGTGGAACAAATTAAACCCAATGTTAGCAGAGAAAATAAATAATAGAGATTAGAGATGAATGAAATAGAGAACAGAAAAATTATTTAAAAAGTGAAACTAAGTTATTTTTTGAAATGATCAACAAAAAAGACAAAACTTTAGCCAGATTATGTAACGAAAAAAAGAGAGAAGACTAAAAATCAGAAATGAAATGGAGACATTTCAACTGATACTGCAGAAATACAAAGGATCATGAGACTACTATGGAAAATTATATGCCAACAAATTGGATAACCTAGAATAAATGGATAAATTCCTATAAATGTTCAACCTACCAATACTGAATCATGAAGAAATGAAAAATCTGAACAGATCTATGACAAGTAATGAGATTGAATCAACAATCTCCTAAAAAGAAAAGTCCAGGACCAGTTTCATTGGTGAATTCTACTATTATGTAAAGACTTAATATTAACTTTGCTTAATTCCTCCAAAGAATTGAAAAGGAGTGAACACTTTCAAACTCGTTTTATGAAACCATCATTGCCTTCATACCAAAGCCAGAAAGACACAACAATTTCCCTGGTGAATATAGATGCAAAAAAATCCTCAATGAAATACTGGTGAACCAAATTCAACAGCACATTAAAAGGATCATACATCATGACCAAATGGGATTTATCTTTGGGATACAAGATGGCTTAACATTTAAAAAATAAATCAATGCGATATACCACATTAACAGAAAATAAAGATAAAAATTGCATGATCATCTGTTTGCAAATGACATCTGATAAAGGATTAGTTTCCAAAATCTGTAAAGAACTTACAAAACTCAATACCCCCCAAAATGAATAACCCAATTGAAAAATGGGGCGAAGGGGGACCTGGGTGGCTCAGTGGGTTAAAGCCTCTGCCTTCAGTTTGGGTCATGATCTCAGGGTCCTGGGATCAAGCCCCGCATCGGGCTCCGTGCTTGGAGGGAGCCTGCTTCCTCCTCTCTCTCTGCCTGCCTCTCTGCCTACTTGTGATCTCTTTCTCTCTCTGTGTCAAATAAATAAATAAATAATTTTTTAAAAAAATAAAAAAATAAAAAATAAAAAATGGAGAGAAGACACGAATAGGTATTTTTCCAAAGAAGACATTCAGATGCCAACAGACATAGGAAAGATGCTCAACATCACTGATTATCAGGGAAATACAAATCAAAACTGCAATGAGATATCACCTCACACCTGTCAGATGGCTAAAATCAACAACACTAGAAACAATGGGTGTGGCAAGGATGTGGAGAAAGGGGAACCCTCTTGCACTGTTGGTGGGAATGCAGATTGATGCAGCCACTCTGGAAAACAGTATGGAGGTTCTTCAAGAAGTTAAAAATAGGGGGACCTGGGTGACTCAGTCAGTTAAGCATTCAATTCTTGATTTCAGCTCAGATCAGATCTCAGGTCCTGAGATTGAACCTCACATTGAGATCTGTGCTTAGCTTGGAGTCTGCTTGCCCCCTCCCTCTGCTCCTCCCCCTGCTATCACAGAAAGAAGGAAAGAAAGAGGGAAAGAGAGGAAGTCAGGAAGGAATGAAGGGAGAAAGAAAGAGAAAAAATAGAATAAAGAGAAGAAAGAGGAAAGAAAAAGAAAGAAAGAAAGAAAGAAAGAAAGAAAGAAAGAAAGAAAGAAAGGAAGGAAGAGAAAGAAGAGAAGAGAAAAAAAGAAAAGAGAAAGAAAGAAAGAGGGAGAGAGGAAGGAAGGAAGGAAGGAAGGAAAGGAAGGAAGAAAAAGGAAGGAAGGAAGAAAAGTTAAAAATAGAACTACTCTACAATCCAACAGTTGCACTACTAGGTATTTACCCGAAGAATACAAAATTTCTAATCTAAAGGAACACATGAACCCTAATGTTTATAGCAGCATTATCTACAATAGCCAAGTTATTTAAACAGCCTGATTGTCCATCGACTGATGAATGGATAAGGAAGATGTGCTATATATACACAATGGAATATTAGCCAAAAAAAGAATGCAATCTTGCCATTTGCAATGATATGGATAGAGCTATTTGGTGTTATGCTAAGTGAAATAAGTCAGAGAAAGACAAATGCCTTATGATTTCACTCATACGTGGAATTCAATAAATTAAACAAATGAACAAAGGAGGGAAAAGAAAGAGAAAGAGGCAAACCAAGAAATAGACTCTTAACTATAGAGAAGAAACGACTACCAGAGGGAGGTGGGTGAAATAGTAATGGGTATTAAGGAGGGCGCTTGTGATGAGCACTGGGTATTGTATGAAAGTGTTGAATCACTATATTTTACACTTGAAACTAATATTACACTGTATGTTAACTAACTGGAATTTGAATAAAACTTTAAAAGTTGTTTTAACAGCCAAAAATAAAATAAAATAAAATGTTGATAGATTTAAAAAATCACATGGGGCGCCTGGGTGGCTCAGTGGGTTAAAGCCGCTGCCTTCGGCTCAGGTCATGATCCCAGGGTCCTGGGATCGAGGCCCGCATCGGGCTCTCTGCTCGGCAGGGAGCCTGCTTCCTCCTCTCTCCTCTCTCTCTGCCTGCCTCTCTGCCGACTTGTAATCTCTCTCTCTGTGTCAAATAAATAAATAAAAAATCTTTAAAAAAAAAAAATCACATGGTCACCAACAAATACAGAAAAGGTGTTTGACAAAATTCAAAACCCTTTTATGATAAAAAACACTTAAACTATGAATAGGAGATTATTTCAACATGGTAGAGCTCACATATGAAAATCCCATAGCTAACATCATAGTCAATGGTGAACCCTGAAAGCATTTCCTCTAAGATAATGGACAAAGTGTCTATCAGTGGATGAATAGTTAAAGAAAATATGGTATTACACATACAGTGGAATGCTACTCAGCCATAAAAAAGAATGAAATCATATGCTATGGCTGAACCTTAAGGACATACTCTGTGAAATAACCAAGTCACGGAAGCACAAATTCCACTAATATGAGGTATCTAAACCAGTCAAACTGATAGGACTAAAAAGTAGAATGGTGGTTAGCAGGGGTTAAGGATGGGGAACAAAGGGAGGCACTGTTTAATGAGTTTCAGTCATTCAAATGAAAAAGCTCTAGAGATTTACTGTACAACACTGTGCTTATAGTTAACAAAGCTTTACACCATTTTTGTTGTTGAGAGTAGATCCCATGTTGTTTTTTTCTTCAATAAGAAAGAAAATTTAAAATTTCTTAGATATAGAAAAGCAAAAATAAGACAAAGAGGATGTCATTTTATCACTAATCAGATTAACAAAATGTTTTTATTCTTCTGATAATTTTAAAGAAAGACATTCTTATTGTTACTGCATATGTTAGTGTACCTAAAACTGGCCCAACTGATAATTTTGAACAATTAAGCAATTCCACCTGCCATTTGATGTTCCAGAAGCCCATGGAAATCAGAGAGCTTAGTTCCATAGCATCATTTGTCATCTTCATCCCAGCCTAAAGAAAAAAGCCACCTCAAAATTTTTCAAGGATTCTCCTGTTTCTTAAACAAGGCATTAATATTTCTTTCCAGGGAAGTTCTGGCATCTCAGATTCATTAATTGGAAGGCCACATAAAAAAAAAGACCAGTTAGTTTGGGGCAGTATGTAAGCAATATAAGAGGAAATACAGAGACTTACCATATACTCCCTGCACCCACATATGCATAACTTCTCCCATGATCAACAACCTTTACCAGAGTGGCATATTTGTTACAATCAAGGAACCTGCACTGACACATGATTATGGTTCAAAGTCTGTAGTTTACATTAGGGTTCATTCTTAGTGTTGTATATGCTGTATGCTTAGACAAATGACATGTATCCACCATTATAGTGTCATAGTCTTTTCACTGCCCTAAAAATCCTCCAAGTTCCACCTATCCATTCCTCTCTCTCCCAAATTTCTGGCAACTTTTATTCTATTACTTTAGAGTGTCAGATAATTGGAATCATACAGTATGTAGTATGTAACTTTTAAGATCGGCTTCTCTCACTTTGTTAAACGCATTTAAGTTTCCTCTGGTCTTTTCATGACTTGATAGCCCTTTCTTTCCTTCCTTCTTTAAGAAAAAATGTTCCTTTTTTTTTTTTTTAGTGATGAATAGTATTCCATTGTCTGAATGTGCCACAGTATATTTATCTACTCACCTGGAGGGCATCTTGTTTGCTTCCAAGCTTTGGCAATTGTGAATAAAGCTTCTATAAACATCCATATGCAGGTTTTTGTGTGGACTCGTTTTCATCTCCTTTGGGTAAATACCAAGGGAGTGTGATTGCTGGGTTGTATGGCAAAAGTATATTTAGTTTTGTAAGAAATGCTGAACTGTCTTCCAAAGTGAATGTACCATTTTGCGTTCCCACCAGAATGAGTAAGAGTTCCTCTCGTTCCACCTGCTCCAGAGGGCCACTTTTGAGTCTAGGCTTCAATTAAATAACCAAGCAATGTTAGAGTTAGCTTCTTTTCCTTACACATTAAATTCCATACCCCAGTTGAATATATGTCTTATATTTAATGTTCTTGGTTGTGATGCCTATAAAACCACTCCCACACTAGAATCCTGCTGAAATGAACTGTCAAGATCCTACAATTCTTGGAATACTCTACCTCTTCCTAGAGCTAACATTGCAGTTTTCCCTCTGTGCGATGCTGAGATTGATTTTCACAGGGGTCTTACAGCAGTGAGGGGTGTCGGGACATGATCTGAACAGAATGGCCAAACACTGTGAGTCGGAGTCGCCTGCTCCTAATGAAGTCCTTGAAAGTCCTTCATTTCAGAAGAGGCTGGTTTCTACAGAAAGAGAAGAAGAAATTGTTTCCACATGCATGGAATTTTCAAGATGATTTGTAGATTAAGTATGTGTTTGTCAAAATGTTTCAGTTCTGTTTCAGGCTCCTAATCCTTCACAATCATTACCTTAACCCTAGTATATGAACTTCAGTGAGGTTGTGCTTTTAACTGGCATTGCGACTTTGCTGCAATCAAAATCAGATTTGGTACTTCATCCTCAGCCATTTCTGCCCACCTATTTCTAGAAGAGAAGAGATTTCTTTTCTTTTTTATTGTTTTTTTCTTTTTTAATGCTGCTGTGGATGTCTCTATCCTTCCTTCCTTCCTTCCTCCCTCCCTCCCTTCCTTCCTTCCTCCCTCCCTCCCTCCCTCCCTTCCTTCCTTCCTTTTTCCTATACTTAAAATTCTTTAGAGATCTCTGTGTGCAGATCATACCTTAAGAGTGCAGAGTTAATGCTTTTCCTACCTGAGGATGGAATAGCAACATAAATGTATGGAAGATGCATCCCTTCTCTTCCATTTTTAATTTATTTTAACTTTCTATCAGTAGGGAGTCATGCTCATATCTTTTGTATTTTGTATCATAATCCAATACTATTTTATTTGTTTGCTCAAGATATACAGCTTTGGCCATTGATAGTTGGCTCCTATGCTCATTTTTCGTATCTTCATCAATTGGTTTGTTTTATTGTTTGTTTTGTTTTCTTTTGTTGAGCACTTTCTTACTTTTTGGTACTATAAAATGCTTTACATTCTTGTGTAGTTCTTGTCCCAGCGCAGAATCAACCATTGCTGCAAATTTCCCTGTTCCTTCACTGGAGAACAGTATTAAAAACCAAGATCTGGGTGCTTGGTATGCTTGTTGCTATTTGGTTGTCTGGTTGTCAATTTCCTTAAGACTTCTGAGCTAACAGAACATATGAATATATGACACATATAATTTTTTATCTGATTGTGGAACTCTAATTCTTTTTTTTTAGATTTTTAAAAAAAATTTATTAGAGAGAGAAAGAGAGAGAGCATGAGCAGAGGGCAGTGCAGATGGAGAGTAAGAGGGAGAAACAAAATCCCCACTGATCAGGGAGCTCATGTGGGGCTCAATCTCGGAACCCTGGGATTATGACCTGAGCTAAAGGCAGCTGCTTAACTGACTGAGCCACCAAGGTGACCCTGAAAATCTCTTTCTATGACAAAAGCATTTAAATATTTCCGGTTAAAATTTCTCAGAAAATTAACCAAGTCTAGAAGGGTATTTGGTTCCAACTGACATGAACATACCTTTACTTTTGAGATTCTCATTTGGTATGAGAGAACATTAAGTTGATCTAATATATCTTTCTGAACTCCTAACTGAGGCAGTTACACAAGTTACACTCATTCTAGCTTTATAAATGACTGTAATAATCACTATTATCTACTTCATATTCTATAATTGTTCCACGGATCTTGCCCGAAACAGTAAAATTTGACATGGCCATAACAGGTCCTCTACAAAATAAAAAAAAGCAATAAATTTTATAAAAAATTAAAAATCCTAAGTCTTAAGAATTGAAATTGAAATGCAACTTAAAGACTAAGATTTCTGTTATTTCTGTTTACGTTCCTTGTTACTTGATCAATTGCTATCTATTATTTTAAAAAGCTGTTAGGGCTGCCAGATGGCTCAGTTGGTTAAGGGTCTGACTCTTGATTCAGGCTCAGGCCATGATCTCAGGGTTGTGAGATCGAGCCTGCATCAGGTTCCATGGTGGGCATGGAGCCAGCTTAAGATTTTATCTCTCCCTCTCTTTTTGCCCCTCCCACCTCCCCAAAGCTGCTAGAATCAGAAATGTATAAACAAAATCATGCTTCTGTTATCTGTAGAAAATATAATTTAAAATGGTCCAAATTCTATTTCCCAGAAATAAATGCATTATGTAAACCTGTTGGAACAATAGTAACATTGGTAACCAGAGTCATCCCCTTTCTTACAATAAGTTACAACATTTAACTAATTAGGTTATATTCAATTTCAGTGACTCAATTTGTTGTATAAATTGTTAGATAAATACAATTATTAGATGCTAAGTCATCAATAAGTCTGTTCTCTTTTCTTCTTTTTGTATCAGAAACTGTGGAATTCTAATGTTTCTGAACCGCTTCAAATATATGTATTTAAAATAAAAACAATTTATGTTGAATATAGATGAATATGCTACAGAATATGCTACAGATGAATATGCTAAAAATGATAATCCTTAAACTGTACTTTAGTTTGCTTAGGTTAGGTTAAAAAACAGGATTGTCTCAAATATCTGCTTATGAGGTTACAAGGTCACTGAAATCATTTTAATCCAATATACTTAAAATGTCTTTCCTATCCTTATGGGATGTATGTAGTACACATCCATTTAGCACTTGTGTGATAGACACATAATGATCATGATCATCCATTTTAGATAATTCTCTGTAAGTTGTCAAATCCTGCTGAAAAGGCATACGCCGGAGAAGTTACTTTTTTTGCTTGCCTTGCAATTCACTGACTTAGGGATTTACTAGAAGTTGTAATTGGCTCTTCTGATCGACAATGAAGACCACATTTCTTAATGCTTTGCCTTTCTTTGTGGATTGATAAATACTGTGAAATATGGCAGGAGGCTGAAGTCGAGTCTGCTAATGTGAAGGGAATGTGAGCTAAGGACTTATTAAGCACTGTAGGGTGGCCATAGACTCATGTTTTGTTCCCAGTTCCTTGCTGCTTCATTTTATCCTCTTTTGGAAAGGTTCTTAATCTTTCCAGTTCAATCAACAAAATAAGAACTGTATTTACTTGACATATGATACATGACTTGGTTGTAATAGGCCATTTTTGATGGAAAGAGGCAGTAACCATTTGTTAAACGATACACTTGGCTCTTGGAAAAGTTAATAAAGTTTCCCCAAAGCACTTAACCTCCTTTAGATGAATCATTTATATACCAGGAGAAACTATCTCAGTGATTATCAACACTAGGGCTAACACTCTATAAAGTAGATATAAGACCAAAGCATTTGGCTACCTATCTAAAATCTCTAGAAGGAAATCTTATGACTGACTGGTCTTGAATTAATTTTCAATAACTGGATTCTGAACAAGGTACAGAATGATTCTTATTTAATACTATTTTTTTCCAAAGGAACATCTTCTGCATAGTGTACATTTTTTTATGCTAAGACTTCAGGTCTATAAAGTAACTTTAATTTGTAAATATTCATAAGCTATAATTACTAATTAGTTTTTTCCTCCTCCTTCTTTTCTGTAAGTATATTCTTTAATCCCCATTCTCTCAGTAGGAATCTAAAATGCCAAAATGATTTTTTCCTAAAGGCTTACTTTCATCAATAATACAATTAGAGATAAAGCTCATAAATACAGATAGTAACTTGCTTACTTATCCCAGTACATAATTACATATACAGAAATGTACACATGCATAAAAATATACAGATATACAAATTTCTTTCTTTCTCTCTCCTTTCTTCCTTCCTTCCCTCCTTCCCTCTTTCCCTCCCTTCCTTCTCCCTGCCTTCCTTCCTTCCTCCTTCCCCCCCTTCCAGATGTCTTCCTATATCTACCTTTACTATACATAATATTGCAGATATTATATGACAATGCATAGTAAATACTAGTGTGTTTTTTGAAGTAAAATATGTTTATTTTTATCAAGAATCTACATACCATTTGCAATAAACCAGACATGATTTTTGCTTGTTTATGAAAGGATAGAGGTGTTGCACTGAAACAAAAAGCTCTGTCATTCAATTAAATCAAATACTGAAGAAAATGTGACAGGTTGAAATACGACTACATCAAAAACTAAATTCTATAATATAAATGTGAGAAACATTTCTTGCTATTATAGTAATTGTTTTCTTTTTTGTTTTTTTAATCATTTACATTTTTTAATTTTAGAAACAAAAATGATCAGTTCAGTGCTTTTTTCAGTTTATAATTTATACACATTTACATGGTCTTATGTAACCTCATAATATTCTATGAGATATAGAAAGCAGACACTGTTGTTGCCATTAGTAGATGAGAAAACCATATTTTGGGAAATTTAACTCAATAGTCAAAAGACACATAAATACTAAGAATGTATTAGAATTGTGTGAATACCATAGTTGGCCTCAATTATTTTCCTGCTATAAATACTGTCATTACTGCAAACACAAAAATATAATGACATAAAATATTTTGACTTAACTGTAAAAGTGTGGTTTTCTCAAGAATTTACAAAACATATTAGTTATCACTGTTTTTTTTCCACCAAAATATTATTTTATTGCATGCCTCAACTCCTCTTCAACAACAAAAATTTTTAGAAAAGGTAGATAAGACCACTCTTCAGATTAATGTAACTGAATTTCAGTAATATTTCATAATTACTTTTTAAAATCCAAATTAGAGATTATAACTACATAACATTTTCTCCTTTACCGATCTAGGAGCAAAGGATTTGTGAGCTGGCAGAGAATATCTCTACTTTTAAGTCTGAGTTAAAATATGTTTTCCTATTTCTTTCAACAGTTAGTGCTATGTCAATTGTATAAGAGATCTGGAGAACGTGCTTTCTTTCTTGTGTGGTAACAAAGAAATTGTGTGTTCTCCCTAAGTATTAGGAGCTGTTAATTATGTTTTAAATAGCTGCTATATGTTTAATTATGTTTTAAAGATTTATTTATTTTGAGAGAGAGAGAGCATGAGTAGCAGTGGCAGAGGAAGAGGAAAGAGAATCTTAAGCAGAGTCCAAGTTGCGTGCAGAGCGCAATGCAGTGCTCTCTACCTCATGACCCCGGGATCACAACATGACCTGAAACCAAGAGTAAGATGCTTAACCAACTGTACCACCCAGGTGCCCCTTAATAGCCATCAACACATTATATTTCCCTGAGATACAATTGCCATTCTTCTTAAGTAAAAATACATCAAAGTTAGCAACAAATAATCACTTACACACCCAACTACACAATGAATGTATTGGATGATTTTTGTTCCTGTTTTCTTTTAACAAACATTTCATTTTAGAATATTTGGATTTTTAAAATACTGTGAAGTTGTGAACTACAGAAAATTTGCAGTATATCATTTATTTGTCCAGACAACTGCATCACATCTAGCAAGGCAATCTCCTGCATTTTTAGTAGCTATATAATTTCATCTTGGCTCAGTTTAGTTTTCATTTCTTGTTTCTGTAATACTGATAAATAAATAATATCTAGCACTATTATAACATGTTGCATTATCTTCACAGAAAGTAAAACATTATATATGTGAACAAGTATGCTTTGGGTGTTGCCCTGAGGTAGAAATAGTAAGTGAAAAATATTTATTATTGTGTGCATAAATTGGTACATTGTTTTAGAAATTTCAAAATGCATTTTATGGGAGAAAATTTTTGAAAAATAATGTTTATTGATTAAAATTAAAGATCAAATTTTCATTAGCTAGGTTAATTTTTAGCAGTTCTTCAGATATTTGATCTAGGTGATTGTCCTGACTCCAATAATTAAGACTTTTAAAAATACAATAATTTGCTTTTTTTAGGAACTAATCTTCTCTAGTTGAAAAAAAATTCAAGATAGCCTACTTTATATCAATTAATTCTATTTTTTGTTTCTTAACTGTCATCTTGGATTCTTTATTTGTAACTGCTTTGTTCATGTGAATCCCAGTGACTCTAATGAATGTGTGACATGACATATCTAACTTGAGTAGACATCAGATTGGCAGTATATAATATTTGACGAAAGTAATACGTCTTAGGGGCGCCCGGATGGCTCAGTTGGTTAAGCCCCTGACTCTTGATTTTGGCTCAGGTCATTATCTCAGTGTTGAGAGAGATGGAGCCTGGTGTGGGGTACCATGCTGGGCATGGACCCTGCTTAATATTTCTCTCTCCTTCTCCCTCTGCGCCCCCCCCCACCACATGCTCTTGTTCTCCATTTCTCTCTTCAAAAAAAAAAAAAAGAAAGAAAGAAAAGAAAAGAAAAAAGAAAAAAAAAAGTAATATTCTCTATTTCTAAAACTCTAATTCGTTTATTGATTCAGCAAATTTTAATAAAATAGAAGTGAGGGGTGCCTGGGTGGCTCAGTCAGTTAAGTGCCTGACTTCATCTCAGTTCATGGTCTTGGGATCCTGGGATCAAACCCTACTGTCTGCTTGTCCCTCTCCCTCTTCTTCTACCCTTCCCCCCACTCATGTAATCTCAGTTTCTCTCTCTCTCTCTCTCTCTCTCTCTCTCTCTCTCTCTCTAACAAATAAATAAAATCTTTAAAAAAATAGAGGTAAAAACAGAAATGTGTAATGGCTAATAGTATATTTCTAATCTTTACATGCCATTGTAATTTAACAAATTGGATTCTATATAACCAGCCTGATTCTTTCCAGCACCTGTCTTAATGAATCTTACCCAAGGTTTAGTAGTGCATAGAAAATGAGACATCCAGAAAAATACAAGCTCTAAGTAAGAACTGAGGAGACTTCTTGTTTGGAAGATTGAAGACTAGTGCTTAAAATCTCTGAGTCTAGGTTTCTTCATTTGTAAAATGAGTTTGATACTCACCTTTGAATGATGTGAATATTTACAAATTATTTATGTAAAATACCTTAGATGATTCTTGAGACATAATGGACATTCAAAAATAAATGTTATTCTGTAATTTTAGAATATTTTAGAATAAATTATTATTCTAATAATGGAATGGTATTGTTACTATTAAATAGACTCTCTAACATCAAGAAGCATTAATTCAATAAGTATTCACTGAATACCTCCTACATACCAGGCAATAAGTTCTGGAGGTTAACCAATGAACACAATGTAAAAAATGTCTGATCTCTTAGACCTTATGATCAAGCAGGAGTGAGGGACACAGGAATATGTAAGTGTATGGTAAATAAATACTTTCATAATAACAATATATAAAAATACCTAGATTTTTACATGACCATAACTATTACAAGAAAAAAGAAACCAGGCAAGGGCATAGGGAATGCTTGGTGAGAATAGTATATAGAATTCTAAGTGAGATGTAAAAAAAGGACTTGGTAAGAGAGAAGTTCTCTAACATTACATATATTCTAACATATGTTCATTTACTCATTTGTTCATTAATGTTTTCTACTTTTGTATTTTGAAATTTTTGTATATAGACATAGATACAGATACAGATAGAGATATAGATAGATATATATATATAAAGGCCACACCGCACTTACCCATTCCAGGCTCCTCACCGCGGTGGGGCGGGGGGCGGGGGAGGCGGGCATCAGCGCCACATTATTGTGGGTGCACCTCGGAGGACCCCGCAGCAATCCCCAGGGTACCAGCACTCATGTGTCAAGTCTTCCTTCCTTATTTCTCCAACACGCAGTACCAAAAAAGGGGAAAAAGGAGAAAATAAAGCCTTACTTTGTTTTACTTGCCATTTATTGTAAGGAATCTTTAAAGCATTTTTAAGGAAATACTCAAAAGCAAGATTGGAAAAAATCTGATCTTTCTATAGAAAGTTGGGTACAGTATGTGTCTGCAGGAAACCCACTGCCCCTTTGTAAGCTGTGGAACCCAGAATGTATGGAAATACTTGGTGTTTTCAGCAAGAGAGAAAATATGGTTCAAATTAAATTTTCCAAAGATTAAAAAGAAAATGGATATTTGGGAAAGTCTTTACATAATGCATCTTCCTTCTCTGTGTTACATGGAGGATTTTATTGTAATATACCCACAACTAATTTTGAACACATAGTCTAAGAAGGTAATATTGATCACATAGCTGATATATTACCAACATTTTCAATAAATATTAAAGAAACAGACAAATTCAATCACCCATTTTTTTTTCTTTTTGGATATCTATAAAAAATGAAGAGTGAAATAATTCTTGAACCTCCAGGATGTATCTCAAGATAATATAGTTATCAGAATACAATAAACATTTTTTCACAAAAATAAAAATTCAAATGAAAATAATTAGAATTTAGTTCTCCTTTCTTGTTATTCTTATGGAAGACTATTTCTAGTGTTATTATTATTATTTAAATCAGCACTGCTCCTTTAATAGAAGTTGTAAAAAAGCTTCCATTAATGTAGATCCCCAGTTGTCAACCTTCACTTTGCTGGTGAACACCAGGGAGAGCAGCCAAAAGTCATCTATGTGTACATCAAGATAAATTTTTTAAAAATTGGATACCAAATATTCAAAGAAAGAAGGAAGGAAGGGAAGGAAAAGAAGGAAGGGAAGGAAGGAAGGGAGGAAGGAAGGAAGGAAGGAAGGAAGGAAGGAAGGAAGGAAGGAAGGAAGGAAGGGAGAAAGGAGAGAGGGAAGAAAGGAAAGGAAAGAGGGCCAGATGGAGGGCAGGAGAGACCAAGAGGGCCTTAATGTTCCCCTCAGCTTGTCTAAACTTTAAAGAGCCTTTTTCTTGACTATAGACTACTGACATTCCTTAGAGTATTTACTTAAAAAACTTTTCATTGTAATTTCTCTCTCTACCCCTTTGAGATGTAAATCTTTTAGAGAGCCTTTTGCCAGCTTTACTGCTCAGGACTATCTTTCTAAGGACCTGGCAGCCATGCCTTTGAAATGTAACCATCAAGGAAGAAAGAGGGACTATTTCCCGATTTCTGTAGGAGGGTTGGAGCACCTTGTTTGCTTCAAGTTGTAAAACTATTTTCCTGTCATGAAGGTAAGAGGAAATTGACTTTTCCTCCTGGTGAGATCAATGAACAACTGTAGATGGCCTATGAGCCTCCCACCCCAACTCTTAAATACTCTCCAGCTGCTTGTTGCAGTAGAAGTGCACATCTCTCTGCTATTGCAATAGCCTTGAATAAAGTCTACTTTGCCTGTTTAATTTAACAGCCGCCAAGTTTTCTTTGACAGTTAGAAGGAAGAAGAATGAAAGTTAGAGGAGAATGAAAAGGTCAGGGGAGAGAGGGAAAGCATGAAGACACTGGAAGGGAATATAAGTTAATTACTTTAAAAGCTGGATGTGGAAAAATGTTCTTCCTCCATTTTTAAGCCTGCAGAATGTTTTGGTATGTGGATGAATCATGGATTGTTCAACTAGTCCTGCACTCATAGACATTTGGATTACTTCCAAACTTTCATAATTACAAATTATACTATAATAAATAACAGTGCACACGAACCTTTTCATTATTTGGCAATGTTTCCCAGAAGCGGGCTTGCTGGGTCAAACGCTAAATGCATATATGACTTTCCCAGTACTTCTAAATTCCTCCCTATCAGGATTGGGCCATTTTTTATTCCAACTGCCAATATATTGGAGAGCTTGTCTCTTTCATGGCATACCTCACCAACACAGTATATTGTCAAACATTTGGATTTTGGCCCATCTATTAGATGTTGAGTGGCATCTCTGTGTAGTGTTAATATGTACTGCTCCTACTACAAGTAAGATTGACCCCAAATCTTGCCCTGTTCTCACAGGAGACATTCTCACTTCATTCTGTCTCCTCTGCATTTCTCTTCCTATATCTTCACCTCTGACTTATTCTTAGATGAGTCCTTCTCATTCACTGAGATAATATACAAAATGTGATGATAATAATAATAATTCCTAACATCTCCTTGTATCTGTGTCTATACACTCTACCTTAGGAGAGTATAGACAATGGTTAATTATTCTAACCTTAAAAGCAAACAAACAAGCAAGTAAACAAAAATCCCTTTGTTGATCCTACTACCCTTCTACCAATCTCCTTATTTTTCTGCTTTACGAAATAACTATTCAAAACATTGTCTAGATTCCCTGTCTTCAATTCCTCTCCCTCTGAGTTTCACTCTTGTCTCTTCGCTGGAACCGATCTTGTCAATTTTCCCAATGTCCTCCATGTTGCCAAATCTAAAATCAGTTTAGAGCTTTTCTTATTTGTCCTATCAGCATTTGGGGGGCATAATTCATCACACCCTTCTCCTTGAAACACTGTTTTTGCTTCCAAGGAAGCACAACCTTCTTGTTTTCTCCATTATGATATGCTCTTTTTCCACTGTCAGGACTGATATTTTCCTCAAGAGTTAAGAACTCTTAATGCTGGAGTGCTCTAGGGCTCAGTCTTTGGATCTCTTCCACTCTCTCCTGACTCTCTTGGGGATTTCATCCAGTTTATGGTTTTAAACACTAGCTATATGATTAGTTACCAAGAGAAGCAGGAACAAGGCTAATAGTCACACAGACTTCTCAGTCTCCTACTATAAAATGTGGATAATAACAGTACCTACCTCATGAGAATTTTATATGAAATAAATAATTCATGGGCGCCTGGGTGGCTCAGTGGGTTAAAGCCTCTGCTTTCGGCTCAGGTCATGATCTCAGGGTCCTGGGATCGAGGCCCGCATCGGGCTCCCTGCTCAGCGGGGAGCCTGCTTCCCCCTCTCTCTCTCTGCCTACCTCTCTGCCTCCTTGTGATCTCTCTCCCTCTGTGAAATAAATAAATAAAAAATCTAAAAAAAAAAAATAATTCATATATATAATAGAAAAAATAGTTTCTAGGATATAATAAGTGCATTATAAGCATTAATCCATTCTATTATTGTAGTTCTAGAGCAGTTCTATCTTCCCGAAACTGCAGACTGGTGTATTTAGTTGCTTTTTGAACACCTTCACTTGATTATTTTGTTAAGGACTCCAAAGTTAACATATACAAGATACCTCTTGAATTTATGCCTCAAACATGCCTTGGCAGTCTTCCCCTTTTTTATAGTGGATAATTCTATTCTTTCAGGAGAACAAATCTGATATGTCACCAAAATCCTTTTGTGATATGTCACCAAAGTGTGATATGTCACCAAATTGCAAAATTTCAAGTGTGATATGTCACCAAAATCCTTTCGACTTTGCCTTCAAAATGAAAAAACAGTCTGATCATTTCTCTCTATTTCATTGCTATCACTCTAGTTGAAGAGTATCATCTCTTACCTGGATTCCTGCTTCCATCTGATCTCCCTGCTTCTGCCCTTGGCCCTTTTTAACATATGTTTGCACACAGCAGGCAGACTGACCCAGAATATATATGATCTCTTCTTCTGCTTACAATTCTTTCATGACTTCCCAATTCGAAAAGCCGAACTCATTGTCATGGCTTACAAGAGCCCGGAGTATATATGTCACATGCCTGACCTCTCTGACCTCTAATTCTATGACTTTCCTCTGGCTTTTTCCTCTCTGTCCTTATGGGCCTCGTTCCTTTTCCTGGAACATTTACCTATGCTCTGCCTCAGGTCATTTTTTTCTTTTTGGTCTTTCTGTCTGGAATGCTCTTTCCACAGATATCCACCTAGCCTGACTTTCTCGTACTCTTAATTCTTTACTCCAAAATCAACTTAATGAAGAGATTTTCCTCCATCATACTACTTAACATTGAATTCCCTCCCTCTACCACCTCTGCACTTCTATCTCTGTTACCTATTTTATTTCCTTCATTATCACTTTTAGCATCCTATATATTTTACTGATTTTTCTCATCTATTTTATGTCCTTCTCTTACTAGAATGTAAATTCTTTAGGGACTCCTAATTTTTACCCCTATTTTAAATACTCAGTGTTGGAATAGTGCCTGACACAAAGAAGATATTTATGAATATTAACCAAACAAATCAATGAATTAAGAAGGACACTGACTGCAAAAATTACAATTTTTGCAGACTACTATATATTTGAAAGGCACTTTTCCAGAATAAATCCAAGAAGTGTATTCAGAAGCATTTGTTCACATTCATATTTAATAAATTAAACATAGGAAAATAAAAAGATGATTTCACTTTATATATGCATATACACACATTTATATAAAAATAATTATACACGCATTCTAATCTTTTGTGTATATAAGTTATACGTGTTCATGCTTCAAAAACTATAAAATCCTGTGCCAAAATCGCTCAAAAGTAAAAGAAGTAAAAAGCATTCACTCCACCCAGAAATCATTGTTGATATTTTAGCATATAATTCCAATATCGCTTTATTTATATTTTAGATAAACTTGAGATTTTCATAAATGCATAAAACCTTCATTATAATTAAACAAGATAGTCACATTTTGATAGACATTGTGCTGGATATTTATCACAAATTATTTCATGTTTATCCATCTTTTACACATAGAAAACTCTATCACCTTCTTAAGTTTAGACCAAGTGATCAGCTTTGGCTAATGAAATGTGAGCAGAAAAAATGTATCTCATGTCCACGATGAAGAAAAGGGAATGGCCTTCAGATTCCCCTGCTCTGGGCTTTGTGGAGGTAATGCAGCCATAACTGAAGCATCTTGGCTGTCTGAGTTAGCACATGGAGAGCAGATGCCTGAACTGTGATAGATTCTGCATGAGTGAGAGAGAAACTTAACATTAGCTTATGAAGAGCTGCAAGTTTCTTGTTATTTCAGCATAATTTATTCCTTTCTGACTAATACACCCATGATGACATTTTCCCCAGTTATTAGTTATTTTTCTTAGATAATTATTTTAATTCTCACATCTCTCTCTCTCATAGATGCTTTAAAATCTAATGTTAATAAGGCAATGAAAACAAATGATGAAGTTTACTGTCCTAAAATGCTTGTTTCTGGTTTGC
Source organism: Ailurus styani (assembly GCA_002007465.1). Classification (NCBI taxonomy): domain Eukaryota; kingdom Metazoa; phylum Chordata; class Mammalia; order Carnivora; family Ailuridae; genus Ailurus; species Ailurus styani. The sequence continues at coordinate 2,893,407 of LNAC01000169.1, read as the reverse complement.
TTAAGAGTTTGTTATTACTCTAAAGAAGTTATTGGCCGTCATATTCTCAGTCTGATTCATTGCTCTTGGTATAAAATGTATTTTGGACTCTGAGATAGAATACAAAATATTTATCTCACTTTTCTATGTGACAATATTGGGAGATTTCCTTGGGTATTAGGTAGTAATCTCACTTTCCCAACTAAAGACATATATCCTGATCTGGAACAATCGTTACATGGCCTCTGTGATCCATCTGCAAGAGAGGATTCTGACTTGGCCCAATCAATTTCTTCCCCTGACTTAATTTTGAGGCAGATCCTTTCCTAAGAGGTGTTATTTCTTGTGTTGTAGTACAGAATCAACTGAAAAGGAGATGAAAAATGTCCAAGAAATGCGCTGGACTAGAGCAAAGGTAGTAATGTAAAGTATGACAGATGCATTAGCAGAGCTGTGCTGTAAAGAAGGTGATTGGGAAAGAAAAGCCCATTTATGGAATTTGATTAATTCAAAAAATAATTAATCTTGAAATTAATTTTTATGATTTCTGGACTGTGATCTTTTGACCAAGATACGGATCTGAGATCTGGCTGCATTTCATATTGGAGGGGCGTTTCCTACCCTTTTTCTTTTACTCCTAGTTCACACCAAGTTTTTGATGACCTATGCCTTTGTTTCATGTATCTTGCTCAAAACATATTTGCAAATAGATTTTCTTTTTTTTTTTTTTTAAGATTTTATTTATTTATTTCACAGAGGGAGAGAGATCACAAGGAGGCAGAGAGGCAGGCAGAGAGAGGGGGGAAGCAGGCTCCCTGCTGAGCAGAGAGCCCAATGCGGGCCTCGATCCCAGGACCCTGAGATCATGACCTGAGCCGAGAGCAGAGGCTTTAACCCACTGAGCCACCCAGGTGCCCAATAGATTTTCAATTACCTAAATTTATCTCAATTTTCTTTTTATTTTTCTCAAACTCACATTTTCTATTTCTGATTGTATCCCCAGGTAGAAAAGGAGTCAGACAATTATCACCTAGAACTCTAACAATCATTGTCAGAAATTCATCATTTGATAACTGGTTTGATCCTATACCTACTGGTATAGTGAAAATGAGCTGCTTTACAGATTATTAAATGACACTGTTGGAGTTTGTAGTCGTGATTCTGTTCTCTAGGGAGAAAATAGTCCGACATTACTAAAATTCAATTATAAAAAATTAAAACAAATCAAATTTATTGTGAAGAGTTCAAATTCAGTTTGCTTTGATAAATCCAGTGCTAGTTTTGATCAAATAAAAATGTGATAGTACTTTACCAGCAATCATAAAAATGCAAAATAATTTTGTCTTCAGAATATCTCTTGGAGACAGTTAAAAGATATCTTAGTGAAAGCACAATTTACATTGTATCTTAATTTTATAGCCTAAAGGGAGAAGTTGACTGTGTATATTGTATCAGCATACAGATTGTATAACTATCTTCACTTCCAGAATAGTTCAATATTTTCTTTTTCAGAGGAAGGAAGTTTTATTTTTATAGGCTTACCCCTGGAAAATGATGTCTATAGTTGTATCACACCTAGTAGACAAATGAAAAATAAAAATGTAAAATTGAATATACTAAACTAGTACTTAAATAAAAATAAATTCAAGACTCTAAACTATTTTTGTTTGTAAAATTGGTAACAGTTACGAAAGATTTCTGTTTTCAGTAAGATTGTAGGAAATCTTAAAACCTCATATAGTTAGCACAGGGCAAATTTTTAGAATTTGAAAAATGTGTTTACATATAAGAAAACACCATTTTGCATACACATTGACTCAGAAACTCTACAGGTAGAAATTTATCCTCAGAGAAAATAATTATGTTTTGTGCAAATATTTTGAAGCTAGGATACTTATCAAAAGGTGTTTATTATCACAGATGTTTGAAAATGACCAAATAGGTTTAAATAAAAACCAACAATAAATAATGATTAAAATATATAAGAATATATTTATATGATGCATGACCTCACCTTATTAATGTTATATATAGAAGAATATTTATTTCCTTGAAAGGATGTTCTTTGCACATATGAGAGCAGGCCATTCTGATATTCTGTTATTATTCTTTGTATGGGTTATATATATATATGGTGTATATATATATATATATGTGCTTGTGTATATATATATTATATATTTATACACACAGTTTGTGTGAATATAAAATTTACATAATCTATTATTGATAATGACTATCTCTGGTGTTTGCATTGAGTTCTTTTAATTTCCATCTTTTAGGGTTTATCTTGATTTTTACCCATTGAAGTTTGATTGGAACCTTTGCTTAAAGTCATTGTCCTCACTCCACAGCCAGACCCCATGGAAAAGTTACTATTTTGAGTTTTTCTCTTCCTTGTTGCCAGAGAAAAAGATTATGTGGGAAATTATCACTGGCTATTCAAGGTATATCCAGAAGTTAGACACGGCCAAAGCAGGTCCCAGAACCACAGCAAACTTCAAAGAACATGGAGACAAGCCATTCTACCCTGCACGTGCCTACAAGAATGAACACTGGAGGTATTGTTAAGAACACTAATGACTCCCACACTTATAAAGAGAGAGAGAAAGAGAGAGAGACGTTGGGGGTGGGGAGAGAGGAGAAGGAAGGCAGGCAATAAGACATTTTGATCATAGACACTTGTTTACTGACAAATTCATTCCTTTAGTGGTAATTGCACCTCTCTCCCTGAAATTTTCTTTTAATTAGTTAAATTTCCTGTGGTGGTTATTGAGGATCCCAGCATTATTTTGCCTACAGATTTGTCTAAGTGAGAGAGAGAGAAAAATATAAAACTCATTGAAATAAAACCAAAAGAATGTTAATGAAAGTAAAACAGAAAACTTTGAATTTGAGGTCCACTACCTTACTTGTATCAAGTTCAGCTTAACTGACATTATTCTCATGTAGCTGTAATTATCCATTATGTTATAGCTTACATTATAATTATATAACTTATATTTAATGGACAGTAACGAGTTAAAGATAAAACTGCTGAGAGTGTGTTTCTCCTGTTTTCTGCCAGCCATGGACCTTTGATATATGGCTACTTTGATTTAAAGAAAAAGAGAACATATAAATAAAGGATTTTCTTAGTTTCTGATGAGAACTGTCTTTTTTGTGGAACTGCACAGAAGTTAGTGGTTTCCTATCCAAAAAATAGATTTTCTTGTGGGCTAGATAAATAATTTCTCTTACAACAGAAAGGGAGAGAGAGAAAGCTTCAGAAAGACACAAGGCATCAGAATACATCATAAAGAGTGTATTTTCTCAGCAAAGAAACTAGTGATGCGAGGGAAAAAAGTTCATGATATAAGACCCAAAGCACCTGAGGGGTATGTAAGTGCTCAATGGCAGGAACAGAACTCAAAGTGGTAAAGAGTGTGTGGTGTTCAGATGACAAAGGATAGGAAAATTTAGTCGATGAATTAGAAAAAGAAGAGCAATTTAAAGAGAAGAAAGAAAAAAAAAAAGGAAACCAATGGGTTCTTGAAGACTTCACCAAGCACTGCAAATCTAGTAATAATCATAATAGATATCAATCTCTCACCTTCAGAGGGAGCATCTAGGAAAGCTAAAATACATCCTACCATAAGCAGTGGCTGTACAAAATATAAGCTCAATTTAGCCAGTAGAACTGATGTGAAAAATATAGAACTTTATAAAGTGGGCAAAAGAAAAAGATTTAGATATCAAATTAGTCCAGGGTAAGAGAGGCAAACATCAACTCACAGGAGAGTTTATTTCTATCTCTAATTCATATTTAGATGTTTGACTACTTATAAGTATAATTATATACACAATTGGTCCATAAGTTAATCTAATGGGCTCTTTGTCTTAAAAAGTCCGAAGTAAGTAGATTACTTAATTTTTTAAGGTTTTTATTTAAATTCCAGTTAGTAACATACAGTGTGATATTAGTTTCAGGTGTATAATATAATGATTCAACACTTCCTTAGAAGATTATACCCAGTGCTCATCGCAAGTGCACTCCTCAGTCCCTATCACCTATTTAACTCCCGCTTCCCTCACACACACACACACACACCTCTCCTTTGGTAACCATCAGTTTGTACTTTAACACAGTTTTTAAGACAAACTCGTGGAACTATCTGATCCTGGATTAAGACCATCCTTTTTGCCTAAAGCTCTCCTATCCCACCAGTAAAAGAAACTCGGCATTAAGTCCAAACTGAAGCAGTTCGACTTAGCTTATCTGAAATTCAGAGAGAGATGCATGAGAATGTGGCTAATTTGAATTCCCTCTGGAAATGAATTATTTCTGTGGCTAATTATTTGCCTCCTGGAAAGACTGCAGGCAGCTTTGAGTGCCATGTGGTCCCCACAGGGAAACATTTATTAGGGACAAGGACACAAGATGATAATGACATGCAGGCATCAGTCCTAGAGAAGCAATGTTTCAAATACATGGTCTAATATGGTTGGCAGTAAAAATATAAATGTTTTTATGTAGAAAGAAAATTGGAAAAGTTAGATTATTTGATGTTACTAAAAAGAGTTACATGGTGGTGTTGAGTAATATGGTGATTATGGCTACTATTATTATTAGGAATTATAATGCCATCGCAAACAGAAGACGCGTTCCAAATTCACCACTTGGAAAGACCATATTCATCTAATTAGGAACTTTAGGGCTTTATTTGCACAATGAAAACATATGAAATGCATGAATAAGACCATTAATTATATTTCAGCTTCTGAGAGACTTTAGCAGGAATGAGAACACCAAGGAAAGTGTTAAATTCAAATTAAGGTAATTAAGAGTTACAAAGGATTATTTATTTTTATACTTTTTTCTAAAAGCTACCATCTTTCAGTGCACAGATTCCTCCTTGGAATAAAACTTGTTATTTTTTGTAAGTTTTCTCAACTCTTTCTAGTCATGATTACTAATACAGTATAGCAAAGCATCAATTTCCTAAGAATTATTCAGTAGGAAGCTTAAAAAGGAAGCTTTCTTTTTTTTTTAAACAGTTGACTTGAATAAAAGTATAGTTAACATGTTTTTTAAGGTTAATTTAGTTCTCAGTGTCAAAATATTTCACTAGTGTTAGGAAAAGCATGAACTATCATTGATGAATCTATATGTTAGTTGCTTTTATGCAAGTGTAGTCAAAGATACTATTTTATTTACCAGCACAGCTACTGTGCTCTGATGTTGCTAATTTGCTTGTGTGATAACTTGCTTGTGTTATATCTAAGGGCTGTTTTTTGGCCAACTTTACAACAATAATGTAGAAAAGCATCATTGATAGATGCTCACATATTGCCTTTTCTTTTTTCCACATGACTAATTGCCACAATATTATATATTGAAGCATCTATACTTCCCCCACATTTAAAAAATCTATAGAAATTAAATTATATGTGTTCTGCATCAGACATAACAGCTAGGTGGACATTCACTAAATTTAAAGAGTATTTTTGATACAGTTTAGCTTAAATTAGAGTCCATATTTATGATTAAAAATTCAGTTTGAAAGGATCAAAGGAAATCTGATGGAGAAAGAATAGCCTTTTCAACAAAAGGTGCTAGAATAACTGAACATCTGCAAGCGAAAAAATGAATTAGACATTAGATTTTTTTCACAAATATTAACTCGGTTCACAGACCTAACTGAGAAATGCAAAACTATGAATCTGGAAGATAGTGCAGGAGAAAATCTACAAGACCTTGGATCGAGTGATGACTTTTTAAGTACAATATCAAAAGAAAGATCCATGAAAGAAAACAATGATAAGTTGGACTTCATCATGATTAAAAATTCTGCTCTGCACAAGACATTGTTAAAGGAATGAAAAGACAGATGACAAAATTGAGAGAAAATTTTTGCAAAAGACACATCTGATAAAAGACTCCTATCCAGAGTATAAAAAGAACTCTCAAAACTCAAAATAAAAAAACAAAATAACCCAGCTAAAAATGGGCAAAAGTTCTGTAACATACAGTTTGCCAAAGAAGATATGCAGATGGCAAATAAGCATATGAAAGAGTACTTAACATCAAATATCATCGGGCGATTGCAAATCAAAGCAATGAGGAACAACTACACACCTATTTAGAAAGGCTAAAATCCAAAATGCTAACAACACCAAATGCTGGTGACGTTGTGAAACAACAGGAACTCTGATTCATTGCTGGTGAGTGTGCAAAGTTGTATGGTCCCATTAGAAGGCAGTTTGTCAGTTATTAACAAACCTAAACATACTCTTACCATATAGTCCAACAGTCACATTTCTAAGTATTAACTCAACTGAGCTGAAACCCTATGTTCACTGAAAAACCTGCACACAAATGTTATAACAGCTATATTCATAATTGCCCAGACTTGAAGACAACCAGATGTCTTTCAATAGGTGAATGGGTAAGTAATTTGTGGCATAACCATACAATGGATATTAGTTAGTGATAAAAAAGAAATAATATATCAAGCCATAGATATACATAGAGGCTAAAATCAATAACAAGAAACAGCAGGTGTTGGCTAGGACATGGAAGAAAGGGAACACTAATGGACTGTTGGTGGGAAGGCAAGTGGATGCAGCCACTGTGGAAAACAGAATGGAGGTTCCTCAAAAAGTTAAAAATAAGTTACCTACGTTCCAGCAATTGCATTACTGGGTATTTACCCAAAGAATATAAAAAGACTAATTCAAAGAAATACATACATCCCTGTGTTTGTAGCAGCATTATCTATAATAGCCAAGATATGGAAGCAGCCCAAGTGTCCATTGATTGGTGGAGAGATAAAGAAGAGATGGTGTATCTATATATAATGGAATATTATTCAGCCATAAAAAGAATGAAATCTTGCCATTTGCAATGACATGGATGGAGCTAGAGAGTATAATGCTAAGCGAAATAATTCAGTCAAAGAAAGACAAATATCATATGATTTCACTCATGTGGAATTTAAAGAACGAAACAGATGTACATGGAGGGAAAAAAAAGAGACAGGCAAACCATAAAACAGACTGCTAACTATAGAGAAAAACAGGGTTGCTGGAGGGGAGGTGGGTGGGGGATGGATTAAATGGGTGATGGGTATTAAGGAGAGCACTTGTGATGAGCACTGGGTATTATATGTAAGTGATGAATCACTGAATTCTACTACTGAAACTAATATTCACACTATATGTTAACTACCTGGAATTTAAATAAAAACTTTTTTAAAAAGAAAGATGTAGAAAAACTTCAAATTTATATTGCTAAGTGAAAGAAGTAAATATGAAAAGGCTACATGCTGTATGATTCCAAATATATGACTTCTGGAAGAGGAAAAACTTCAGAGACAGTGAAAAGATCAGGTCTTGCCATGGGTTAGAAAAGAGTGAAGGAGGGATAAATAGATAAAGCTCTGAGGATTTGTAAGATGGTGAAAATATTCTTTATGATGTGTAATGCTCCATACGCATCATTGTACAGTTGTCAAAATTTGTGAAATATACAATACAAAAAGCAAGCCTATTGCATACTGTGGATTTAAGTTAATAATAAAGTACCAATATTGGTTCGTCAATTGTAACAAATGTACCACACTAATGAAGATGCTAATAGTAGGGGAAATTATGCCACAGGGAGGGGATGGAAAGATGGAGTATTTGGGAGCTGTGTACTTTCTGCTTACTTTTTCTACAAATCTAAAAGCACTTTTAAAAATGAATTAATTTTTAAAATTCATTTTGAGGAACCGGAGTTAGAGATGAACCACTTAAGAAGATGAGCAAACAGCTTCTATGGTCTAGATCCATTTCTTCTACCCTTGGGTAAGTCATTTCATCATTTCTTCCTTAGCTTTTTACCTGCAAAATGGGTTAATAATAATACACTACATAAATTTGTTGAAGATTGTAACAGCCTGGCACAGAGTAAGTTCATTACTTTCTGTATACTCATCATCCACGAGATCAATTGAAACTGAAGTAGAGCAAGAGGGTATTGTGACTATTAGGAGAAACCCATCATAGATATGAGATTCTATGGCCAGAAGGTACAATCCTGGTTTCAAAGCCCAACCCCACACTGAAAGTCAAAAGAGCAGTTGTTGGCAAGGATTGCTCTATAAGTGGTTAATTTCTAACATGGCCGTATTTATTTATTTTGTCCATGTAGTGTCTACAAGACTATTGATTCATTCAATCAATTTGGGGAAGATGATGAAGAAATAGTAATTACTGGAATTTATACATCACATTTTTCTAAGAGTTTTACATCTTATTTAATTTGTACATAAAAATTAGTTAAATACTGCTCTTCTCATTTTACAAATGAGGCACCAGTTTAACTGATTAACTTGCTTTTTGTCACACAGCAAATAAGTAAAAACTGAAATTTGAAACTAAGTCACCTGATTTTAAAATCTGAATTCTTTACCACCATGTTATGTTGACACCTTTATAATATATACATTCTATGTATGTATTTTATGTATCTTTGTTTGTTTCTTGTTCTAGAATAGGGTTTTAACCTGGGTCCACAACTTATTAATTTTATGTCTTTAAGCAATTTTATTGGCCTCCATGGGGATAATGATAATGACACAGGGTCATTGTAAGGATACAGTGGCCAAATGCATGTAATGCTTTGAAAAATAGTTGGGGTAGAGAAAGGACATAATACATGTTTATCTTTGCTATATTTTCATAATTACTCAATTATTTTATTGCTATATAAATACATCTTTATTAATGACTATGTCAATAGCAAACTTTTAAAATTATATATCTGTATTTTATATATCTTGAAATATTTGGTAGATATACACAATATTTGAAAGTGTCTTCTAGCTATTAATGATTTCTGTTTTATAGTATAGATGGATGTATGGTCATTAACAATAAGGTTTTGAGTAGAGAAGTTCTATCATCAGAGAAGAGTAAATGATAACACTGTATTTGGCATGGTGCCTTGTCCACAGTAGGTTCTCAATAAATATTTGATGAACTAATGAATAAATAGCATTCACAAGAGTGCCCTACTAGAGAATAAACATAGGAAATGACAGTGATATCTCTGATACCATGGTTAACCACAAGCACAGAAGGGAAGTGAGCCCAACTGAACAAACACAATATACTTAAAACTAAAACACTTAGTAAATTCATAAATCTTGTAGAGTTCCAAAGAAGTTCCTAGGAAAAAATTAATGGAAGAGTCATAGAGAAGATAGGACTTAAGTTAAAATTTGATAGGCTAATAGTATTTACCAAGGGGCAAGATACTCCATTCATTAAGCCAGATGTATTAGAGATGAAAACATTACCTCCTAGTGTTAGGATTAGTACAGTGAATGATTGTTAAGTATATTTTTTCCTATATTATGATCTATGCAATATATTACATAAATTTCAGGTAGATATATAAAAATTCATATATACCTGATAAAGTTTTACTCAGTTATTGCTGCAATAATGCTGCCTACCAAACCACTGGGAATATCAGTAGCTTAAATCAAACACCTTTATTCTCATGCACACCTGACTAGAGGTCAGTTATGGTTAAGCCAGTCTTAACCTGTATTCTGTTGGGTGGATCTAGTTCAAGGTGCAAGTCAACCAAGTTTGGCTCTATGGTATGGGTTGGGTTCAGACCTCCTCTGATTTTCTGTCATCCACCTTAGCCCAGTGAGGCAAATTCTTCTCATAGTAAATGGCAGGAGGTCAAGAGGCCAATCCAGAAGCCTCTGCTACGGGGCCCCTGGGTGGCTCATTTGGTTAAGTGTCTGCCTTCACCTCAGGTCATGATCTCAGCATTCTACAATTGAGCCCTACATCTGGCTCTCTGCTCAGTGGGACATCTGCTTCTCCCTCTCTCACTGCCCCTCCCTCTACTCATGCTTTCAGTCTCTGTCTCTCTCTTTCTCTCAAATAAATAAAAAAAATCTTTTAAAAAAATCTCTGCTTCTATTCTATCCAATATCATTCCTTTGCCCAAAGTAAGTCCCCCAAAGCAAGTCATGTACAATAGTGCATAAAAATGTCCTCCTCTCCCAGTCACCACAAGAAGCATGCACATCCATGCAAGGAACCACAAGTTGGCCTACCTTGCCATTTTGAAGAATGAAAAAGAAAGGAACTTTGTCAGTCTTCCTTAGGAAACAATGGTTGACTCTGAGCCAGCAATAAGCAAAACAGGTAGTCATTTGGGTAAGAGAAAATAGAAGGTATAGAGAAATTTGAGACTGAGAAGTAGTTGGAATGTGCTACTCTAGGAAGCACATTTGGGGGATTGGCTGTTCTGGGAGTAAAAGCACAGAAGAATTAAAACAAGAAGTCAGAGTGAAGCACAGAAAACCTGAACTAACAATTAGTTGAGCTCCAGTGTCAGGGCAACAAAATCCAGGATCTTAAGATTCTTCCTAAACTGAAATGTGCATCTCTTCTATTAAATCATACTCACCTACCTGAAATAGGTAACATCAAAAATCGCTGCTTCTTGCTTTGTAATGAATATAATTTTATTTCATGTTGTAGGTAAAATTCTAAGATGACTGACACCTGTTTATAATCTCTGTGTGTGACAGAACCTATAACTTGCACCTAACCAATAGGACATGGCAAATATTAAGAGATTTTGATGATGTATTTAAAGTCTCTAATCAGTTTAAATTAATCAAATTGGAGATTATTCTGGGTGGGCCTGTCCTAATCAGGTGAATCCTTTTTATAGAGGGTCTAAAGCTGAGTCTGAAAGCAAAGTTCCAGAGAGTGTTTCTCACTTGTGTTTGTGAGTGTGTGTGTGTGTGTGTGTGTGTGTGTGTGTGTGTGTGTGTGTTCTGTTGCTGGCTTTGAGGAAATAATATGTAATGAGGTTTACCTCTGCAAATAAATTCTGCCAACAATATGAGGGAGTTTAGATGTATTCCTCCCTAGTTGTGCCTCCAGATGAGAACACAGCCTGCTTGTCATCTCCAATACAGACTTGCTGAGAGCCTGAGCAGAGGACTCAGCCACGCTGTGCTCCTGACTCATAGAAACTGTGAGGAAAAACTGTCCTGTTTTATGTCAAAAGCTATTTGTATACAATGTAACAAAAGTATTTTAATGTACATCAGAAATATTGAGAGGAAAAAATTGAAGGGTTAAATTTGGGTTTGTTTCCCCCACCCCATAGACTCAAAGTATCATGTCACTGGTCAGATTTCCTGGGAAGCAGAATCTGAGACAAAATATAGATGCAGGAAAATTATTAGATAGTATTCTTGGGATCTGGGAAGAAGGGAAGGAATCAAGACAGGGCAGAATGAGAAGTTGTGTTCAACGCAATCTCAACAGAAACCTCAGCCAGTCTCATGGTAGCTCTAAAGCTGAGGTGACACTTTAGAGAAATCCTGAGCTGGGGCCAAGGGTCCCACCCCCGCAGAGACCATTCATTGGATACTGGCTATATGAGGAAGGGAAAATTCCTAGCAAAAGCCATCAACTGAGGACTCACATCTGGCAGCATGTACAGTGGCTGGACCTTCAGGCCTAAAGGGGACAGGAAGGAGCATAACCACATTTGTGGTGTATCATTTAACATCTCATCATAGTTTTGGCTAACTATAAGCTAGAAATCAGGACTGTAAAATAAATTAGTCACCATTTTCTTATTTTCTAAAACAGGAACAAAATAACTTTATTTTCCCACTCATCTTTCCCTATGTTTTTCCCACCTATAAAATGAAGGTAATAGGGGTGAGATCCCCTGATGACCTCATGGGTTTGTTTCTTGTATTCAGAAAAGAAAAACAAAATGAAACAATGCTAAAAATGCTAACAAACCAGAAAACTCTTAACAGTCTTTGAAAAATATATAATAAACATGAATTATGCTGAAGCTAATAGTTACAAATTGCTATCAAAATAGTGTATTTTAAAATAGCAGACTTACCTTCTAAGAAACCTATTTGCAATCAGGAATGAAATCGTTCATGACTTTGTAACATCGGGATTTCAGTTAAAGCTGGGACAGTCTTGTGTTTCTGAATAACTTTATTGATCTCTGGATGTTGACTAAGAGAAAATTCCATGGCAGCCATGAAATTTGGAGTGTGGCAGTCACAGTGCAAGTGATTAAGAGCCTTGTCTTTCACCTTAAGCGTTAAAGTTCTGCCCTGAGCGGTTTAACACCTCACCTCCAGACTCAGTCAGGTCCCTAGTGCCTGTGAATTGACACCACAAACACACCTCCAAATTTAACAAAGGAGAAAAAAAAGGAGTAAAATGGGGGGGGAGGGTGGAATGCTATAAGAAATTTTGGGTTAAGACTAAAACACAGGGAAAATCTTAATGAAATCATTTTAAAAGGTCATTAAGAAAAGAAACAAAACAAAACACAACCCTCCTGTGACTGAAGATTCGGGCGTCAGAGGAGAGCTCAATTGTGTCCAGATAAAGTACTATCATCCTTTACCTTAATGAACTCGGTACTGACAAGTCTTTTATGACAAATTTTGTGCTCTAGCAGCAACTTCAAATCTATATGAGATTTGGAGCTCCATTTAAAGCCATATCTGGCCCTGTCAGGCTTGTGTGACAAGTTCTCTCAGTCCTCATCTGGGTCACTAAATGGAGATCCCATGATAGAGAAAACCGACATCCCATCCATCTTGCTTTGCATGAGTGCGTCTCTGTCAGTGAAACTACATAACAATGTTAGTTTTATATACTCTCCAGAAATGCAGTCATGAATTGGCTTCCAATAGCTCAAACAGAAGAATTTTGAAAGCGCCAATTTAGAAGAGGGTCGGTCCCCTTAACCTGAAAAAAAAAACAAAAAAAGCCAGCAATCACTTCAATCCTATACCATACAGTATTTCAAACCTTTTGTATACCCTTGCCTTTTTAAAAGGAAAGATTAATTACTCTCCCTTGTTTGAAACAAGGTAAAAACATACCATGTAAAAAAAGAAATTATTCAAGAGTAAACAGTAAAAACAGTTTCTTATGTAGTTAATTACATTTTTATTTACATTTCACTTCAATTATTTTCTCAAAGGAAAAAAATACCAATAGTTAAAATGTGAAAGATTTCGTCTTAGAGTCATTGTAGTCTTTGTGCGATTCTATGTTTTTCTAGTTCTTTTCCTATCTTTGTTTTTGTTTGTAACATGGTTATTTGATTTACCTTAAAGGAAATACATGTTTTGTGTAAAAAGCAAACCCCCACAACCTCACTGTTTTCCTATAAGACCTGAAACACCTCATCATAAGTGAAAAAGTTGGATCTCCAGGACTCCATAAAATACTCTAAAGTTTTTAATAAAGGTTCTGTTGCTCTAATTCTTAAATGATACGTAAATCAAGTTAATGGTGGCATTGTCATCTGTACAACAGAAGTGGCTCATGCACATAATTAAAAAAAATGACATCCCAATGATCACAAAGCCTTATGTGTTACTTCATCATTATGGTGCATAAGGGAAGTACTATGAAGCTAGCTAGACCCTTATGAAGCCTAGAAATAATAAAAAGTTTAACCTGGGTCCGTTCAACTGTAAATGCTTATTAAAGATGAGTTTAGAATGGATTGTAAAGTTACTGGCCTCAAATAACAATAGAAAGAACAATAATAGAAAAGGATAGAATGACAAGCTGCACTTTATAAAAAAAAAAAAGTAACCACTGTATTAAATAGGACAGGGTTGCAATGTCTAAGACTTTGAAATGCCTTTTAGGAGTAATATCTTTTCCCCCAAGATTTTCTCCAACATACATTTTGTTATAATTCTTCCTGACCTTTTGCTCATCGAGATGCTGGTATCTGCAGAGGAAATTTCATAGAAAGTATCCCCTTGAAATGAAGGAACAACTTACTTTTGCCCTTCACTGGTATAAACTATATTGAAAATTTTATGTTGCTCAGCAACATTTAATATACCAAAATAAAACCCCACCCTTCACCTGACTCTTAAAAGCAACAAAATTGAATTTCTTAACATGGCTTCCGATATCTATTTAGTTTAGATTAAATGCAGGTTAAAGTGTAATCTTTCTGTAATCTGATCACAGGTTCCAACAAATAAGATAGCTAGGAGCAGGACATGAAATAGAAGATTCCAAATTGTTCTAAGTGTGTTCATATATAGACTGTGAAACAGAGAGTCCCCAGTGGCCTCCAGTGCCAGCTTTGTGTCTTCCAAAAGATGTGGTATCTCTGAGTGAACTCCCTCTGAACTCCACTTGTCAAAGTAATGGCGAAATAACAATATCACGTAAACAAAGCAAAACAAGAGGCTGGTTTGCTGCTATTGTTAGCATCATTAAAAATTAAGTATGGCTGATTTAGAGCAAATATTTCATGCTCACGATTCCATTCTTTGCAATGGTTTTCCTCTACCTTGTAGAGTTGTGTTCGAGATATTTTTCAAGCAGTAAGATTTTTCTTTTGATAAAGCATATTTTATTTCCTTTGTTCATTTGTTCTATTTTGTTTTACCTTACATTAGAGCACAACAACATATAATCTCTTATAAAACACAAAAACTAACATTGTTTCTTTTTAAAATATCTGTTAGGAGTTATATATGTATTAAAAGTACTTAGGTACATATTAAATGCACAAAACTTCGAATTAGATTCTGAGATATCAAGAAAATCATATAAGATTTAGCTTAAATGTTGAAATAGGTTTTCCACGTAGACGTGTAAGAGAACATGTTGAAAACAACTGAAAAAGTCTGTATCTCAGAGGTTTATTTGGAGATCCTCCTGCTTATAAAGTGATTTGCAATACCCAGATACACAGCTCTATTACTGGTCTTATTTTCTGAAGAAAAACTAAACTTAGCTCTGACAAATTAGAATGGGTGTTCCATGTCAAATTTTATGTGTTCTACTCTAATGCCATTAAAAATGGATAGTTTATTCCTACTGTGCTATAAATATCAGTAAAGTTAAAATGTTAGAGTCCTAGAGGCATTTGCATTTTGACAATTTTAAAAAAGCCTACACTCAGTGGGATGAAAGCAGAGTTGTGAAATTTGAGGAGTTTATAAGATCACTGTCAAATTTGGGGTAATTTAGCATCTTCCCAACAACTATATGTACACTCCTGTGATTGGCCCTTCTTGTATTCCTTTGGCCTGATAAAGGAGATTTCTCACAGATTTCAGAAGCGATGGATATAGAATTTAACACTTACTAAAGTGATGATAGACCACATATGTTTTCTCTTAGAACATTTTTCAAATGAATATATGTTCTTGCTTCACATTCTATTCTCCAATGTTCTTCAGTTCACAAGTTATGCCCTTTTCTTTTTGCCCTTTGTTTTTTTTGCACCTCCTATTTCCTCTCATTGGAATGTTCTTCCTTTACCTTTCTTCCGATGAAACCCTACTCATAGGGCACCTGGGTGTCTCCGTTACCTGGGCAACTGCCTTCAGCTCAGGTCATGATCCTGGAGTCCCAAGATTGAGTTCCACATCAGGCTCCCTGCTCAGCGGGGAGTCTGCTTCTCGCTCTGACCTCTCCTCTCTCATGCTCTCTCTTTCTCATTCTCTCTCTCTCAAATAAATAAAATCTTAAAAACAAAAAACAAAAACAAAACAACCCTACTCACACTTCATGTCTCAGGTTGGAATTTCCTTTTGCTAGGAAGCCATTTCCATGCCCACCCCAGCACAGAGTAAGTGCTGCCTCCTTTCCTTCGAGAGCAATACTTCCTTCCTCAATCAGAACACATTCAGATGGTGTGGTTTCAGGATCTCGACACCATCTATTTTACCCATTCCTGTTATAGTCTCAGCACACAATACTGTGTTTAGCATATAGTATGGTTTTGACTAAGTGGTGCTGTATGCATTTATAGTCCTGTATTTTATCACTCCCTCCTTGTGCTACATTCTCTAGCCATTTGTAACCTCTTGTCTTCCCTGAAGGTTCTGTGCTCTCTCAGATCTCTAGGCCTTAGCTCCTTTTATCCAGAATTGCCTTCTATCTTTAATTTTCTACCCACTTTTCTGGGTCGTTCTTACTATCCTTCAAAATTCAACTCAGCTACAACCTCTTTTGGGAAGCCATCTGTACCCCTCATCAACACATCGCTGACAAGGGTGTCTCAGTGTCCTCTTGGTATCCTCAAGCAAACATCATATAGAGAATACTGTATTGAAGTCATCCAAAATTTCTGACTCTTTGAATTGAAATATCTTAAGTACAAAGGTGCTTAGTTCTCTATACCTAAACGCTAGGTTGATGTGTGGAGTCATTCGGATATAGAGAAGATATTCAAATGGATTTACTTGAACTAAAAAAGCTGTGAGTCTGGGCTCCAGAATTTACTTCTTACATAATCTTTGGCAAGTGACTCAGTTTTTCTGAATTTTATTTTTGTTATCTTTGAAATGGGAAAAATAATGCCTGATGGGTCTATAAATAAGCAGCCTCCTTTCCCGTGCTGTCATGTTCCCCTGTGGGTAGGTTTCAGCTGCGGTGGTGCAGCACCTCTCTCCCTGCCCCTCACTCACTCAGCCCTGTGGAAGGGATGACTTATCTGGGTGCTGAATCTGGCTTCTATTTATTTTGCTAACCTTCCTGCTGCCACGTTTGTATTCTCCACACTTCAATAAGACACCTCCTTGCAGTTGATCATACTGCTTGAGACTGTGAAAGTAAGACTATGTTCTTCACGGGTAGGGGGTAAGAAAGCCCTTCTGGGCCTAGCTCTAAAGCTACATTCAACAACAGGCTTTCGTCCTTACACCAGTAAAATCTTCTATCTTTTACCAATATCTGTGATAGCTCTTCAGGAAAGGATATTGTCTCTGAAATAGAGGTACCATAGAGTTGTGGGGAGAGGTTAACACTTCTGAAATAAATGGAATTGTGAGGTTGGGCACATGGAATGAGCACTTGGAACACTCTTATCATGATGAAGACCTGAAACCCTCTTGGCAAATCCCAAATGAATCCATTAAGGGAGTCATATGTTGGGCAGAAACATATGGGTAGGCCTTGCTGAGGCATGGCTAGTGTCTGTTCTGCAGAGGGTGAACTCGGTTCCAAAGCTGAAGCATAGCAAGGCTTGCATCAGCCGAGGCCTGGGACTGGCACCTAGCCACAGCTCTTCTCACTGGGCAGTGCACATCACATCCTGTCTTGAAGTAGGCTTTGAGCAGTGTATCTCTGTGTCTCCAAACCATCTGCCTTTCGTCCCCTTCTTGGACCAGGAAGTTCTACAACCAGAGATCTTTTTGTGTCATTCACTGTGAGCTTTATCACCAGTGTCTTTAAGAGTGCCAAATGTGAGTAAGCTTTAAGTAAATATTTTTTAAATGAATAAATAAATTTTTCTGATTTCTATGTCCATCTCTCACTTTTCCAAATTTTGGTAGAGAGAGGGATGTAATTTACCGGATCCCCTCAAATTCTCCCAGGTACATGGCTTATTTCTTAGTATTCCTGTAAGGATCATATTTTTAAAAGTATATTATATGTTATCAAAAATTTCAAGACATTGCAATTCATTGCCCAAATGAATACTATTTAACTTTATTGCCATTTTAAATTTACTGTTTCTGTCCTTTCCTTTTGGTTTTAGTTTGAATTAAGATATAGTTAACATATGCTATTAGTTTGTGTACATTGTATTAGTTTGTATAGTATATATTGTAAAAAGATCACCACAGTAAGTCTAGTTAACATCCACACCACACATAGTTATGAAATCTTTTTCTTGTGATAAAAACATTTAAGATTTACTCTCTTAGCAGCTTTCAGATATATAGTAGAGTTTTTTTTAAGCTATGGTCGTCATGCTGTATGTTATATCACCAGAACTTATTTCCTTTTGTTTTCATTAACTGAAGCTTTTAATTCACATTATCTAGCTTAGAGAGCACCTATTTTTGTTCTTTATCTTGGTCCCTGCTACTCTAACTTTTATTCTTCATTTATTATAACCTTTAAAAGAAAATAATGGCAATACTACATGAAGAAAAATAAGTGAAATTCAAATTAAGAATTATTTTCTAGAACAATATATATAAAGTATTTTGTTTTGTGAAAATTTTGAAGCCAGTGGCTATAGTGTAATGTGAAAAATGTAAATTTGTCACTGATAGTCAAAATGAGCTCGCTGTCTTGCACTCAAAATACATAAAACCTACTGATCACTTATTCTTTCTAAGTGGTATTAACCTCTTGGAGTCAATCTGGACTGCTGGACACTTACTCAGCTGAGTGGGCATTCTGGGCAGTCTAAGCTACCTTGACCATGACCTCTCTTACCTGTTGTTATGAACAAGTCCATGACTTCCTTTTCAGAAACCTTAGAACTTTCATTACCTTCCATGCCACATCTCTTGCTTAAATATGTCCCATTCACATTACCTAAATATGTCTAGGAATACTACTAAAATGTTACATAAAAAATATCAATTGCACCACTTTGATTAGGTTTATTCCTAGGTATATTATAGTTTTTGGTGCAATTCTAAATGGGATTGATTCCTTAATTTCTCTTTCTGCTGCTTCATTATTGGTGTCTAGAAATGCAACAGATTTCTGTACATTGATTTTGTACCCTGCAACTTTACTGAATTTATCAGTTCTTACAGTTTTTTTTTTTTTTGTGGAGTCTTTCGGGTTTTGTATACAAAGTAGTGTGTCATCTACAAATAGTGAAAAGTTTACCTCTTTCTTGTCATTTGGATGAACTTGATTTCTTATTGTTATGTGATTGCTGTGGCTAGGACTTCCAGTACGATGTTAAATAAGAGTGGAGAGAGTGGACATCCATGTCTTGTTCCTGACTGTAGAGGAACAGCTCTCAGGTTTTCTCCACTGAGGAGGATAGTAGCCATGGGCTTTTCATAGGCGGTCTTTATTATGTTCAGGTATATTCCCTCTTTGTTGAGGGTTTTTTATCACGAATGGATGTTGTACTTTGTCAAATACTTTTTCTGAATTTATTGAAATGATCATGTAATTCTTACCATTTCTTTTATTAATGTGGTGTATCACATTGATTGATTTACTTGCCTCACATGTGTTTGAATGACTAAAATCTACAACACAAGAAGCAACAGGTGTTGACAAGGATGAGGAGAAAGGAGAATGCTCTTGCACTGTTAGTGGGAATGCAAACTGGTGCAGCCACTCTGGAAAACAGTATGAAGGTGCCTCAAAAAGTTAAAAATAGAACTACCCTATGATCCAGCAATCGAACTACTAGGTATTTACCTAAAGAATACAAAAATTCTTACTCAAAGAGATACATGCACCTTGATGCTTATAGCAACATTATCTATGATATTCAAATTATGGAAAAAGCCCAAATGTCCATCAACTGATGAATGGATAAAGAAGATGTGTGTGTGTGTGTGTGTGTATGTGTGTGTATACATATATCCACACATACACACACATATAAGGACATACATATGTGGATGTATATGTAGATGTACTTACATATATATACACATACACACATGTCTTCTTTATTCATTCATCAGTGTATGTATGTATATACACATGTATATATGTATCCATACACACACATATATGGATGGATGTGTGTCTGTACACACAAGGGCACAGACCAAGTGATGCGTGGAAGTGTTGAATCACTATATTGTACACCTGAAAATAACATTACACTGTATGTTGACTAACTGGAATTTAAATAAAAACTTTAAAAAATGTCAGTTGGAGCCAACTTTTTTAGAGTACTTACTTTGTGGATCATTTTGTGTTCATTCTTTTTCTGTATTATCACATTTAGTTCTCACAACACTACAGTTAGATAGGCATATAATTAGTATTCTGTTGATTTTACAAAACACAGAAAAAGAATGGAAAAGTAATAATAAGTGTCTTGGGCTACATAACTGCCAGAGGAAGGAGTAAATATATGAACCAAGGCAAAATGACCTCGGGGCCCACTTTCCTAATCTGAATGCTAGACTGCCTGGCTACTTATCTGTTATTTTTTCCCACATTTTTTAGCACTATTGGGCACATCTCCTCTAAAACTTAATATCTTTTAATTATTAAATAAGAAATACAGTAACCTGACATTCAAAGTCATCTATAGTAGGACAAACTTATACTTCTGATTTCATCTCTTATTCACTCTTCTCAGCTACTCAGCTATTCACATTTTTCTCAACTACTCAATTAGTCAGCTTTCCATTTCCTACATCTCAATGTCATTTCTCACTTTTCTCAGCTATATTTTCTTTTACCAACCAAATTCTAGCCATCCTCCAAAGAACAAACTTAAAGACCCATGAATTCCTCTCCATTCTCTTTCCAGGGTGCTCCTGTGATGCATGTGCTTCTGTGACATGCACTATACGAGCTTTTATATAACAGCGGGTGTCCACATTCTTGTCTAGAGTATAAGCTGTGTCTGTCCTTGAGAGGAGGCTCTATCACAGACAGGTTCTTAATTTTCACAGCTTTCAGCACAGTAACTTTTACATAGAATGTCCCATAAATGATTATTGAATTGTTAGACATGGAAACCTAATTTCCATTGCTACCAACAAGAAAAAAATCCACTGAGAATGAGGCTATTTTGTTTATTATCTTCTCTACCCATTTTGATATGGAACTTTCACTTATAAATGTAAGTATGGCTTTCTAAATAAAATGTTCACTCTTCCTATTGTATTTCTATAAAGCTTTCTTCACAATAGAGCAGATGAATTTTAGGAATGGTGCATTCTATATTGGCATGGTGTTTTGCATTTTTAGTGTCAGCTTTCAATGGTACTTACCTCTGCACAGCAAAAAAGAGCTGGTACCACATAAAAATCACATCTGCTGTCATAACTATTGTCATAGGTCCCTTCTTCTCTCCAAAATGGCAGCAGAAAAGCTGTGCACAGAACAGAATCCCAAAATGTGGGAGCTTGCCCAGGCGCTCATTGTCCTTTCTGTCATACTATAAATGAAACAAAAGGACAGCACAGGCAGTTGGCTAAAATCTGACTGCCAGAAGTAATAAATAAAATGTTTAATGGTATGTCTTTTTCGACTGGAAATGTCTTGATAGTCTACAAAAAAGACATATTAATTTAATATACAGTGAATCTGTGTACCGTAGCAGCAAGTTTCCTGATAGATGTGATTAATTCAGTTCTCATAATGAGACCACAAAAACATGTGGAAGGACATGGTGTAAAGGGAAAACTCATCTTTGCTTCCAAAATTTACCCAAGGTTAGTTCGAATCTAATTTACAATTTAGTATTAAAGGCCAAGCGTGGTGATGTGCTAAAGTGGAAGAAACATAGGTTTGAAACCTGATGGAACTGTATTAGATTCTTGATTTTGGCATTTCATAATTGGGAGATATTGTCTTGTTATTTAACTCTCTAATCTTCAGTTTCTTAATTTGTAAAATGAAGATAATATTAAACATCTCATATACATGCCCTAGCTCTTAAAGATAGTCATGCTGTCTGAAACAAAGCTGTTTAACAAATAATAGCTACTTCTATGAGTATTATTCCCATATGTAAAGTATCAGCAAGAATAATAGTAAAAGATATAAGTATTCTGAAGTCTGTCCCATGGATAAGAATTGGAGAGCGTAGGACCCCACTGGAAATTCCCCCACTGGAAAAGACGATGCCATGTTCTCTACTCTGGTCCTCAGATTTTCATTCACTGGGGAATGGAATCATTCCTACGATATAAAAACTGAGGTAAAAGAACTATCAGAAAGCCATACAAATAGGAAGCAAATAAATACTTTGGGATGGATCCAAACTTTTCTCCCAACTATTTCTAATTTCCCATTCTTTGAGATAATTGCCTATTAGCATCCTCCTCACTAAGAAGCCACAATGCTTATTATAACAGAGGAGAATGTCAACAGTCTTCCCAGTTCTAATTTTAATCTCGGTTGCTCAGTGGGTTAAGCCTCTGCCTTCGGCTCAGGTCATGATCTCAGGGTCTTGGGATCCAGTCCCAAATTGGGCTCTCTGCTCAGCAGAGAGCCTGCTTCCCCTTCCCTCTCTGCCTGCCTCTTTGCCTGCTTGTGATCTCTCTCTCTCTCTCTCTCTCTCTGTCAAATAAATAAAATCTTTAAAAAAAAATCTGGGATAAAGAGGACTACCTGCCTATACTTATCAGCTTTTACTTTCAACAAATTACTCTGAAACATATTAATTACTTTTCTTTTTGCTAACATACACCAACTATATTCTACATGAAGGTACTATAGTATATACATTTGGACTTTGTTCTTAAGAAACCAAAAAGTTGATGTGAAAGAAGGAGGTGGGATGGGCAAGTAGCAATTTTTCCAGAACAAGTTTAGGCTTCTGTAAAAAAGTCTGTCAAGGGAAAAATTTTTGCTTTTTTTTTTTCTGGCTATATTTGCACAAAGACCAAACACATCATCTGACCTCCACTTTAAATAGATGGCTCTCCTGAAACTCATGAGTTAAATCAAGGCTTCCAACTCATATTTTATTTCCATCTTCTCTATCCAAAAGAAAAAAAAAGATATGCAAAGGATAGGAGAGATTGTTAAAAGGAATAGAAATATAATATAAATGAAGAGACAGTAAGAGCTATTTAACTATATAATATGAATTCAAATCAATCAGCCCAGATATGGTTCATAGCAAGGAATTTGGGAGAACTTGCTATGAAGATACTATTGACAATATTTGTGGAACCAGGGAGGATGAGAGAGTCACTGGAAAACTGAAACAATCAAGTGTCCCTACTTGTAAGAAACTTGAAACTTGAAATTTCTAGCATACATGTTTTAATAGCTGGTTTGTAAATCTCTAGAAATAAAACCATTGACCATTAGCAGGCAACATATATGTACACAGAAGAGAACCCAACTCATTCTTTTGCTTTCAAAATCCTAAATTTAACAATATTTTAGAAAAGTGGTATGAAAAAATCTCTCTCTCTTTTAAGTTTTTATTTAAATTCCAGTTAGAAAAAATGAAATCTTGCCATTTGTAACAACATGGAAGGAACTTGAGAGTATTATGTTAAACAACATAAATCAATCAGAGAAAGACAAGTATCATGATTTCTCATATGTGGAATATAAGAAACAAAGTAAAAAAGCAAAGGGAAAATATCTCTCCATAAAACATTAGGAGAATGGAGAGATGAGTCAAAGGATTGATTGTAGAATTAGGTAGTTTGAAATATAGATTGATATAAGTTAGTGGGGAAATTTTTTTTAAAGATTTTATTTATTTGGCAGAGAGAGACACAGCAAGAGAGGGAACACAGTGGGGAAATTCTGAAGTAGGGCTAATAAGTGTATGTTTTCAGTCTTACTCAAAATTTTGAATGATATCAATTTGAGAGTTCTGGCTCACAAATTCTGTATCAGAATCAGAGTATCAAAATAAATAGTCTAACAATGCATTCATTCTAACATAAGAGAAATACTTAGGTAACTCTAAACTCAAACATGTATCAACATAAACCAAACTATACTGGCACCTAGCGATAAGACTGACGTCAGTATAGCACGTGTGTGTCTTTTGCAAGGTCAGACTTAAAGTTTAATAGAACATATCATTAAGTAAAATCTCCCACTTAATATAGACATTTTCTCCTGATTAATGATTAACTCACTTTTATTTTGGTAGAGAGGATCCTCCCTCTATTTTTATAATTTAGGTCATTTCAACCTAACGTTGTTTAGGGAAGTAAAATTGATCATAGCATCATAAAATGCACTTATCACTTATAAGTGAGTAATCACTTATAGCATCACTTATAAAATTGTCCCCAAACAACCACTTCCAGCATAACAGTAACTAGGAAGTTTCTTGTTGATGGTAAAATATTGTACAACTTGTTTCCTCATTGAAACATGTTAAAAATTAATAGTAAAACTAAATGTAAATATTTCAAAAGTTGTAGGATTTATACCAAAAAAAAAAAAAGATGAAAGGGATGATGGAGAATGCTTGATTTACATGCAAAGGCTTTACAAATGAGGATCAGAAAGTTTAATCAATTTCTGAAGCAGCAACACGGGAAAAAATTGTAACATCCTGAACATTTCAACATTTCCAAAGGGGGCAATCTGAATATCAATGAATTAAGAACAGAACCTGGAGTAATTAATGGAGTACTATTATGGAATATAGTTTCCATAATGATCCTCTTCATATTGCCAAAGTCGAACGTAAGTTGAAAAATATCATAGTGTAGGGGCGCCTGGGTGGCTCAGTGGGTTAAAGCCTCTGCCGTCAGCTCAGGTCATAGTCCCAGGGTCCTGGGATCAAGCCCCGCATCAGGCTCCTTGCTCGGCACAGAGCCTGTTTCCTCCTCTCTCTCTGCCTGCTTGTGATCTCTCTCTCTCTCTCTCTCTCTGTCAAATAAATAAATAAAATCTTTAAAAAAAAATATCATAGTGTAAAATTGTGTTACAAAAATTACATACACACCCAAAATGTACCAGTACTTGATTCAGTGTACGTTAACTTGAAATTTCGACTACTTAAAATTTGGTGACTATCAGATAAAATTTCCACATTGGTAATTGTAGCTTTAAGACAGAATCCCAATTTGATATTTTTTTTACTCTTTACTATGAAATTTTGTTTCCTTTTTTTAGAGTGGAATCAATTCACTTGCCTTTTTCTGACACTAGTTACACTGAGATAGTAGGAATCTCATCTGCTAGCTACTGAGACCTCATTTTCTTTTTCAACAGATCAGGCTTTTATACTTTATTATCTATTCATTCATTAATGTATTCAAAAATATTTGTGGGGTTCCTTCCACGAACTAGACTTATATATAAAAGCTGGAGTAGAACAATGACTAAAAGGGATAAAAATCTCCTCATATATTTCACATATTCAGTCAACATTTTAACGAATTTTCTCTATCTTCTGTCCATTCTGCCTGTTGTAGTCACACTTAACAAATCACCTCAGTCACATAATAGCTTTCAAATATTTGAAAATAACTGTCACATTTCCCTTTAATCTTTTCTTCCTGTAAGAAATACTCAGGTCCTTAGTTGTATTTTGTTTGATGTAGTTTTGAAACCCATCAGCAGCTATCTACTTCAGAGGCATTGTGATTTCTAGATTATTTCCTCATCATTCTTTTCATCATCCTTTACTGCCTTCCTATAATTTGAGATCTTTTAAAAACGTAATTTACCAAAAGTAAATTTGATATATATATGTATATATGTATGTGTATATATATATATATATATATATACACACACACACACACACACAATATGCACACGTAGAATAGAGAATACATATCATATCCTTTGCCCAGGACAGTATATATATCCATCTGTACAGCCAAAAATTGTGCTCACAACTTTTTTCTGAGATACATCAGCACTTAGGGCCAAGTAAAGATTTTCTTCATTGAACTCACCCATAGTGGTTTAGCTAAAAATGTTGCATAGTCAGATTTTTTCAATCCTTTATTAACTTTGGTTGAGGTTTTCAGCACTCAACTTTATATCTTTGTATTTATCTCTGTTAAATTTCATCGTGTTAAATTTCATCAAATTTCAGCATATTGTTTTAATCTTTTAAGGTGATGTTTACTGTTAATTCTGTGCCAGCAATATTTGTCATATTGCCCAGTTTTTTGTCACCTACAACTTTAATAATCAGACTTTTTCTCTTACCGATTAGTGCAAAAATAAAAACGATGAACCTGAGAGAAGCATAAATCCCTGTGGCACCCTGTTAGAGATTGCGTTGCCCAATTGTTTGCATGAGGAAGTTAGCTAGGTGTGAATTTCTCTTTCTCTGCTATCACCCAATTTATATTCCACAAGTCTACAATCAAGCAGTCATGAATGCGTTTAAAATGCTTTTCTGACACTGGAATACATGACAGTTAAAGTATGCCCACTAATTTCCCCCAGAAGAATTGTGTAGCTCCTTTCTCTGCGCACTTATTGCACTTTTTATGTACCTACAATGTAATACCTACTCGAATTATATTAGAATCATTTGTTTGCACAGCAGGTCATGCAGTGGTGCTCGATATTTATTAGTCGTATGAGTAGACGAGTGGTAGGTAGGTTTGTGTTAACTTCTCAGTCAAGGAACCCTAACAGAAAATGACACAGGATTGTTGTCCTGCACATGCTGAATGACTTTTGGCAGCACTTAAGGTCTCAGCTAATAGGATTCAGTATATTAAGATCATCGCTTGACTGTAAGTTGTACAGATGACAGGAATTGCTACTTGCATTTAGTGCTGGAGAAACCAGAGTAACTAAAAATTATGACTGCTCCAGGGTCTATGACAAAGCAATTTAAAATAGTACATACACGTCCTACTTTATAGAAATGTTCCACTCAAATCAGGGACACATCTGTCAAATCAGAGGAGCTGCTTGGGGGTATATCATGTTTTGCCAATGCAAATTAACGTAGCAGTTTGGAATTAATGTTTTGTGTTACGTGCTTGCTTTTGTTTGTGAATTTTTAATACTGGTGTATGCAACTATTTTTATCATTAAATATTTATTGTATATCAGCTACATAGTAGATATTCTTCTATGCATGCATAGCACTATGCGGGCTCTTTAAGAGGCATTAAACGTAAGATATTTAATTTGCTATTTAAAATACATAGATGCATTGAACATATCTCCTCATTCTTGGAAGCCCACCATCTATCTGGTTAAGACACAAGCGTGGGAAAATTAAATAGCCAAATAGGTACATGATTAAGTTTAACCAATAGTTTTGTAATGTAATGATAATGGTATTTTGAGTTTTAATTAATTAGTGATTCAACACATACTTAATAGACAGCTACTATGTACTAGTTAAGAAATTACCCCATAAAGAAAACAATTAATGGATTCTCCACTCTACCAATTTACAACTTAATAGCAGATACATTGTAGAAGTTTAAAGAGGAGAAATTTGGTTGGGTTGTTTGGTAAGTAGAAGATTCATAAGGACTTTGAATATGTGCTGCTTGAAAATTGAACAGTCAGAGGAGAGAGGGAAGCTCAGCTGCAGGCTAAAGAATAACTACTTTACATATGGAAGAAAAATAATGACAAAAATAAATGCTGCTTCCTAAAAGATGCTGTTCTTTTTTCTCTTCCTCTTCTTTTGTTCAACCCTCCAGATACAGCAAATAGAAAAAGATAACGATATAGATTTCAATTGGGAGATTCCAAGGCATGCATGAGGAAGAAGGAGAACGAAACTATATCCTGACTAAATGAGTCTTAGTGTCCTTTGAAAAAGTAAAACATTTACTGCTCTATTACATGAAGAATTTATTTTAAGTTCAAAACCTGAAGATCTCATTTATACCCTCTGAATCTAAATGTCAAACCTGGTGTGAAGACTAAAATAAAACATGACTTAAAGAGAGAAAACTCTCATACCACAGCTTCTAACTCACCTAGAAAAGGCCACTGCAGTGCCTTTTCAATGCTGCCTGTCATTCACTTTGCAAATTACAGGTCTTCCACTGAACATTGATGATACATCACTGCCACGACAACAAAAAGCGCTGCCTTAGCGACACTCACTGCTGGTGAGAGAACAACACACTGCTTATAAATACTGTAGTTGGGAGGTGAGTGTAAACTCTGAACAAAGAAACAAAATGAATCACACTTTGGAAATGCAGCTGAAGTGTGTCAACTTATTTGTGTGAAAATTCATTCCAAACTTTTGCATAGTCAGACTTTGCTTCATGAAGTGTTTGAAAGAGATGCGTGACTGTGCACATACAAACTCTAGATTTTTTACTTAGGCATACCCTTAAATGGATGCTGCGTT
This sequence comes from Ailurus styani, assembly GCA_002007465.1. Taxonomy (NCBI): domain Eukaryota; kingdom Metazoa; phylum Chordata; class Mammalia; order Carnivora; family Ailuridae; genus Ailurus; species Ailurus styani. The sequence goes on along the minus strand of LNAC01000169.1, from coordinate 2,865,638 downwards.
AATACTAATTTTTAATCAGAGTCCAGAAAAATAAAAGTAAAACGTAAAACTTTTTAATTTAAACAGCATACGTTGAGCACCTTGTTAATAAATGGCAGTTTCACTGGATGAGAGGTCAGAAATATTCTCTAGCCATCATTCCTTTATCATTTCATAGATTAGAAATTAAAATTTCTGGTGATTATTTAAATTTATTTTAAAAATTATATTTGCTTTTTAACTATATTACAGTTTTTATGAGAAAAGTGGGAGTTTTACAACTGTGTGTTTGAGTAAAGGAAAAAAGTCATGTGTGCCTCCTTTGAAAAAAATTTATTACAAGGCTAAAATACATCCGTCTCAGTTTTAGATTACATAAGCAAAAAGGAATTTGTAAGTAGAATATAAAATATGTAACTACTATAATTTATTGAATTATCTATAAGTTTCCAATTGTCAACATTCGAACATCTTTTTTTTTTTAAAGATTTTATTTATTTATTTCACAGAGGGAGAGAGATCACAAGTAAGCAGAGAGGCAGGCAGAGAGAGAGAGGGGGAAGCAGGCTCCCCACTGAGCAGGGAGCCCGATGTGGGCCTCGATCCCAGGACCTTGAGATCATGACCTGAGCCGAAAGCAGAGGCTTTAACCCACTGAGCCACCCAGGCGCTCAACATTTGAACATCTTAAAGTTGCCTATGAGTGGGTACTTGCTGATGAGTAAATGGAAATGCGGATCCTCAGATGCCTCAACAAGGGACAAATGGTGGCTTTATTTTTCCATACTACTTATTAGAGATCAAATCTTAAAGTATTTTATAATATCTCTTTTATATGTCTCTATTTTTTATGTCTCTATTTTTAATATCTGTTTTTATGTGTCTCTATTTTGAGGAAATATCTTTAATCTTTGTTCATGTTATCCCTCTATGGTGCTTAAGGCATTGCTGTGCATGTCATAGACATTGAACGTGTGTTCCCTCAATTCAGTTGAAACTAGTTTACAAGAGTTTCTACTACTTTATAATTTATAGGGAATACAGCTTTGAGAATAATTTGTTTCGTCTTAGTACAAAGCCCTTTGTTTCATCAGAAGCACTCTGCTGGAAACCATCTTAGGTCACTGAGGATAACCTCCCTTTTAGTTTGCCCACCATAAAATCCTCACCAAATCATTGACATAGCTTATATTGGGACACCTGCATTCATGACTTTACCAAACTTTTTAGGTTATCCTCTCTACAATAGTTAAGGATAACGTTGTTAGAAATTTTTTGTAACATTTACCTGTTTACCAGAAGTTTCTGTTGTTTTGTCCTAAGTTTATTTCTTTAGGCTCAAGAATGCATCAAATGTAGATATTTTTCAACGGTAAGAATTGTAATATCACTGGGATGCCTGGCTGACTCAGTTGGTAGAGCATGTGACACTTGATCTTGGAGTTTTAAATTAGAGCCCCACATTAGGTGTAGAGATTACTTAAAAATAAAATCTTAAAAAAAAAAGAATTTTGAATATCCCGTGGGTCAGGAACCAAGTTAGTAAATGAACAGGAATTCAGAAATGAATAAAAAAGTTGTCTGAAGTCTGAAAAGTTCATAGTAAATAAAATGGCAATGCTGTATTTTACTATATGTGTGTGTATGTATACATACATACATATATATACACACTTGTGCACACATATAGACATATATGCAAATGTGCATATGTTTTTCACATTATAAAATACTTATATGTTAGCAGTAAAAAATAGAAACTTGCTCATGATTGAATAATTGGTTAATGGAAGACCTAGGACTCCCAACACAGATTGCCCTGTCTTTGACATTCTGCTCTATAACACTGACCATAGCATACCACGAATGTCAAATGATGAGAAAAAAAATCATAAGATTCTAATTGAGGGACATTCTACAAACTGCCTGACCAGTATTCCTCAAAACTTCCAAAGCCATTGAAAACAAAGAACATCTGAGAAGCTTTCACAGTTAAGGAAAGATTAAGGAGGCATGAGAACCAAATGTAATGAAGTATCCTAGATGAGATGCATGAAACAGACAAAAGACATAAGGGGAAACTGGAAAAAATCTGAATGAAGTGTAGACTTTAGTTAGTAACAATGTATCAATTATGGTTCATTAGTTGTGACAAATGTATCATACTGATATAAAATGTTAATAATAGAGGAAACTGGGTGTGAGATATTTGGGAACTCTGTCACTTTCTTCACAATAATTCTGCAACTCTAAAAATGTACTAGAATAAAGTTATTTTTTAAAATGCAAGTTGCAATATAATCTTTATAGTATCATCCATTATGTTAAGGCAAACCAGAGTATTGTGAATGCATGATATTTATTATATACACACATGCATACATTTTATTATGTTGGAAGAATATGTAGAAAGAAGACTCGGCTATTACCATTGACTGCACCATTGACTACCTCAGGGAATGAAAGGGAGAGATGCTAAAAGAAAATTGATTGTGTTTCTGTCACATGTGTGATTTGGGGTTTATTGAGCCATTTGGATATATTTCCTCTCTGAGCTAGACTTTTCTGTGATTCTTTGAAAACCAGACATAGATATTAATATGCTCTTCACTTCCTGTCAAGTCCAATTTCCCAGACAATATTCAACTTTTCCCTCAAAGTAGGTGTCTTCAGTCATGCAAGTTGTCTTAGATACCAGACTCGATGTATTCTATCAGTGATTGGGACTTAGAGCTGAGCTTCTTACAAGTTCTACCAGCTTTCCATTTTAGGAAAAGAGAAAGAGAGAGAGAGGAAGGAAGGAAGGAAGGAAGGAAGGAAGGAAGGAAGGAAGGAAGGAAAGGAGGGAGGGAGGAAGGGAGGGAGGAAAAGGAAAAGAAAGAAAGAAAGGAAGAAAAGAAAGAAGAAGGAAAGATCTTTTTTGCATAAAAATGATAGCCTTTGAAAATTTATATTACAATTCCTTTTGGCTTTAGTTGAAATTAAAAAATAACAATCTCCATAATCTATATACACAACTGAAGTCAACAATACTAGCCAAAATGATATCTATACCTTAAAAAATTTTTTACTAAGTGGATTGATAATTTGTCTTATTTCCAATAGTACTTGGGAGACCTCTTTCACAAAATGTGGAAGGAAACCTGGCCTTCCATCTTTTGATAAAATGTCATTATCATTTAGTCACACATGAAAATAAAACATTTCTACAGGGTGGTATTTCAAAACTTTTAGTCTCTCTTTGAGGATTTCCTAGAGATTATCATGATAACATATTTGTATTCTCACTAGTTATAACGATCACATATTATTTTATGGATAGTAAGTAAAAAATAAAATGCACAGGGAAAATAAAACTTTTAAAGGACTATGTATTTCTTGAATAAACCAAATTCAAAACAGAGAAGCTTCATGGTATCTCTACCAATTTCTAAAAATATTACTTCAAAACCACCTCTCTATAACCATCTTGTTTCACATTTTTAGATGATACTTGAGACAAAGCATTTTTATTGTAAAGACACTCTGGCAAGTAAAAGTTCTTTTTATTAGTCAGTGTATTACTTAAAACTTCTCAAATAGTCATGATTTTCCCTTTTCATACTGTTTAGCCAAACAAGGCTTCTAACTGCAGAAAACTTTTTTTTCCCAGAAGATTTTCTTTTTGAAAGAAAAAGCAGTTTATCTGACACATCTTTTCAGGCTTTCGAAGAAGTAAAAAAAAATAAAATAAAAATGCTTAGTAGTATATTTCAACTTTTATTTTTATATAAAATTTTTATTTTATTTATTTCAACTTTTATTTTTATTAAAAATTAGTAATTTGGGGCACCTGAGTGGCTCAGTCAGTTGAGTGTCCAACTCTTGATTTTGGCTCAGGTAATGATCTCAGCATCGAGAGATCGAGCCCTGTGTCTAGTTCTGCATTTAGTGGGGAGTCTTCTTTAGATTCTCTCTCTCCCTTTTTCTCTGGCCCTCCCTCCACACTTGCTCTCAAAATAAATAAATCTTTAAAAATTAAATAAATAATTTAAAAGAGGAATATTTTAAAAAATCATATAATTTGATGATTATATGTAGCACCGTTTCCTGATTTGTTTAAAGCTATTAAGATTAGAAGTTCTTTTAAAGTACAAATACTGTTTTGTTTTGTAGAATATTCAAACATAATAATCATTCAAAAATCTCAGTAATCCACACACACATATGCAAATCTCAATAATCCAAATTATAGTAACAATGATGCTGCAGGGGAAAAAAAACAAAAGGAAAACAAAAATATATTGCTTAAGAAAGAGCAATAGTCTGTGCCTAAAAATTATGCAATTTATGTTATTTATTCATATAGAATATTTATGTCAAATTATTATTTTTCTGATATTTAATCCTATCAAAAATGTCAATGCCTAAAAACTGTTTGCATTTTTACCAATTTCACATTTCCCTCTAGTATATAGCTTTTCTTGATTTTTTTGTTCTTTTTTTCCTCATTGTCTCTACCTAAGCATAATATTGGACTTGGAACATGTCCATTTCTGTTGTAAACATATCAATTTTGCTTTTATCAAGTGTCTTTATAAGATATGGTCATCGCTTATTCTTCTAAAAAAATTCCATTGAATACATTATCTGGTATAATATTAAATTATGTTTGCATAAGCACTCACATGATAGTATTGCTCCCCGAATTAACTGCCAGGAAGTCATTTATCTTTTCAGAAGGAAGAGATTTCTTTTTATCAGATCATGAAATCAATACTACCTCATCACCTGACTTTTTCTTTTTGCTGTCAAGAAATTCAGAGAAAATTTAATGGCCATTTGCAATAACCGAATCTTATGATCTTATGTTTGGAAAACATTTTCCAAATGATTGGGAGCTATTTTACTTAAATATGTATTATATGTATGTAAATGCCTTTACTGTAATCTTAAATGGTTTATGTTTTTCTACTTCTCTATTCTCAAACTTCCTTCTTACGCTAATCTTTTCTGCTTTTTTTCTCACTTTCATTGACTATAGCATCTTCAACTGCGTCCTATTTGTGCATGTTTTCCAAAACTATTAACACCAGTGCTAACCTTGTTTAGAATTTTCATGTGGTGATTTCCTGATGATGATAGCTCAACGTAACCTAACAAACTTTTCCTTCCTTAAAAAATGGTTTCATTTTGTTTTGTTTTTTTCTTCTCTCCTTCAACAGTGTCATTACTAGTCAAGCCAACCATTCAAGCTAGAAACGTGGAAGTTATCGTTGATATTTTTGCTGTTACTATTCTCTATTCATGAGATGTTTCTAGTTCAGGCACTCTGTTCTCACATCAAATATTTCAATAATTTCTTAAATAATTTATCTTCCTGTGATCTCTATCTCCCCTACATTCACTCTTCACAATGGCATTGGAGTTATGTTTTAAAACAGAGATATAATCATGAGAATTCCATTTGAATCTTAACTGGCTCCCCATATCCTACTGAAATAATTACAAACATTTGCAAAGGTTTTCAGACACTTCACAAATTTTCACCAGCATGCATTTCTAACATTCTTTCCATCCTCCATCATCCTTTCTCTTCCTCATTCCATGCTTTTTCACAAACTTGTTACTGTTCTCCCTGCCTAAGGACTATTCATTATTCAAGACCAAACAACAAAAAAACGAGAACATAAAAATAATTGTGATGATTATAGAATATCTAATATTTATTAGTATTTCTCCTATACCAGGACTTGTTGTCAACTCCTTCATATAAAATTTCATTTAGTATTTATAGCAACCATATTAAGTAAGCTATACTGTTCGTAGGAGACAGAATGTTATTTCAAATCCACAACTCTGTTTCTTAAATGTTTCTGAATTTTTTAGTCTTCATTTGTACCTTTTCATGAGATGGTTATGAAGGCTTCATGAGTTAATATATGTGAGCTTTCAGAAGAGTAGCTGGCACAAAGAAATTAATAATAGATATTAGTAATTTTTATTATGCAGTACCATACACTATAGTCTAACTTAAATTTCACTCCATGTGTGGTCTGTTATGATCATTTCACTTAGAATAAATTTTTCTTTTTCTTTTCTTTTTTTTTTTTTTAGATTTTTTTTTTATTTCTTTATTTGACACAGAGAGAGAGATCACAAGTAGGCAGAGAGGCAGGCAGAGAGAGAGGAGGAAGCAGGCTCCCTGCTGAGCAGAGAGCCAGATGCGGGCCTCAATCCCAGGACCCTGAGATCATGACCTGAGCCGAAAGCAGAGGCTTTAACCCACTGAGCCACCCAGGAGCCCAGAATAAATTTTTCTGTATTCCACTAGTATTTCAACTGTAATACTGTGCTTATCCAAGCATGTATTTTTCAGTCCCCCCCGAATGTTGTAATAATATTTCATTTTATTTTTAAAATATATTTATTTTACATAGTTATTCTTATTGACTTCTGTGTCTCTTAGTGCTGAATAGATACAACCCTCAAATACCTAGAATTTCAAATTAAACAAAGGAAAATGAAGAGGAAAAAACCTCATTAACTGAAAAATATAGTCTTTATTGAGTCTCTCTCCAAAGAAATCAGTTCACTCCTAATGCCTCTCAGTATCCTCTTCATCCGAAAGAATCTTAAGTGTGTGACAAGTGCTGGTAGCCATTTATGACTTCTTGTTTCTGTCATCACTTTTTCACTTTCATTTACTGTAGTGTCTTCAATGATGTCCTGTTTGTGCATGTCTTCTGAAACTATCATCACCAATGCTAATCTTGATTAGAATTTTCACATGGTGGTCTCACGGTGCTGACGCCTCAATATATCTGAAATTACATTTTTCCTCCCTTGAAAAATGGTTTCCATTTTTTGTTGTTTTTTTCCCCTCATTTAATAGTATCATTACTATTCAACCCAGTTCAAGCTTTCTGAATTCTGAACTTAGCTGTCATCGGCAGCATCTTTCACTACTGCCTACCTCACATCCTTCACCTTGAGGTGAAGAAATGACTATCCTGTCTTTATCAACTTTGAAATGTCTATTGTGGCATCCAAGGCAAGTTCTTCACTAATTCAGTTTTATTAAAAATCTTTTTCTTAGGAATTTGACAGAAGTTTTCCCTAAAACAAGACAGTGGTATATGACTGATGCTTCCAGTTATATTAGAATGCCTTTCCTTTCTTTCCCCAATACCAATTCTGAATGCTTTCCAGACAAGTTAGCTTTCTCCAGCAACTGATCAAATTAACCTGCTACTCCATATGAAGTACCCCATGTCTGGGTGAGAGAGGATGTTTTAACTAATGATATTGATGTACTCTTAAGCCTGGCATCTCAGCATCTAGCTACAAAACCAAACTTACAGTAATCATTTCTCTGTACGTAAATTAGACTACTAAAAGTTCTTTTTAATATGCCATAGTTCACAAGGTGAGAATTTGAATTAATTTATAATGACTCTCAATATAAAATTGAATTAAAGTAGGAAGAGCATATAAAGATTACATCAGTAAGACATTGTCAACACCAGGAATTTTTGCTGCATGCAAAAAACAGCAAACTTTTTCTACCTTGCAAGTGGAGTTTAAATATATATAATGAAAATTTATTCACTCTAATTTATTCATATCTAGTAGAAAACCACAAGGCACCAACATGCAAAACATGATTACCAGAATTGATTGCAACTAACCAAATCAAATCAAATAGTACTTACTGAATTAATCTTTTAATGGGTCACAAGTTTGACAGGCAACTTTCTATTGAATCAAATCTATTCTATTGAATCAGCTGTTTTGATATATCACTTGAATACTCAAATTATGTACCTTATTTTGTTTTGCCTTCTCCCATAAGACCTTCCATTTATGGATGTCTTAGAACATTTAAAAAATATTCTTACATTAAAAATGCTTTTGTAAAGCTTAACTTAACTAATGGCCCTTTCTATCCAAACTATTTACATTATCTGACACTAACCAAATTTAGGAAACCAAAGAAGACACCTACATTTTAATATATGTCTAGTTATATTTGTATTCTACTATTGTTTCTTTGACTATTTTCACCAGTAAAATCAATGTTGTATTCTCATGGCCTGAGAACATTGTTATGATCTTCTGAAACCAGCTCTTTTCAAATATTTTGGGATATGATTTCCTTACATCTGGATATTACTACAGAAAGTTCATTTTATAGCAATAGTGATCAGATAAAAGTCAAATAGAGTTAGAACTAATTAAATGCAAGCACATAAACTTTAATAAATGGGTAGTATTCACCAATATTCAGTATTTTACTAAAATAAAAGTATAGTTTGAGCATGTTCTTATTGTTTATACATTCGTTATTAGCCCATGTAGTCTATACTTTAAAGTTAGGCTTTATTACTCAGATTAAAAACAAATTTGTTTGGTACCATTAATTATGTCTTCATATTAGCAAAAATGTTTGCAAGATTTTCCATGTAGATGTTCATTTGTTATTACCAAGTGCTAAATATCTGATCACCTTCTAATAGTTTTGTTTTTAGTAATTAGTTACATAATAAAATTATGTCTGTAATTTCATAATCAACAATAAAGTTATATCAACTTTTGTAAACTCTGTGTGAAGTGCTATAGTAATCATCAGTGATTCATGTTCTTATTCCCTTTCACTTTATTTTTTAATGCTAAATGATAAAAATGTTGATATATGAATGCTTAATTTATCTTTTGGAATGAGATGACTAAAACGAATTCTGAGCTGTATCCTTAAAAATATCTAAACTTCAGTGGTCAGATACATTAGAAAGGATTAACATGGGCTCTTACTGCTCAAACTAATGGGGAAAGTAGAACAAACATAAAAGATAGAAGTGATAGTACAGAACTGATATAAATAAGCAAATTCAAAACTTCAATACCTTCTATTGGCAATTTTTCCCTTTTTTTAAAGGACTTTATTTATTTATGTGACAGAGAGAAACAGTGAGAGAGGGAACACAAGCAGGGGGAGTGGAAGAGGGAGAAGCAGACTTCCTGCTGCGGGGCTGGATCCCAGGACCCTGGGAACATGACCTGAGCTGAAGGCAGACACTTAATGACAGAGCCACCCAGGCACCTCTATTGTCAATTTTCTAAGTCCCTAGATATCTAAGGGTTTTCTAGAAAAAGTAGTTTTTTAAGAAAGTGTCGTTTGGAGAATACATTCAGGGTAAGTCAGTGTGAATACTGACATGTGTAAGAGAAAATAAAGATCATTTTATAGTATAAGAAGAAAGTAGTGAAGGGGCACCTGGGTGGCTCAGTGAGTTAAAGACTCTGCCTTCGGCTCAGGTCATGATCTCAGGGTCCTGGGATCGAGCCCCGCATCGGGCTCTCTGCTCAGTAGGGAGCCTGCTTCCTCCTCTCTCTCTGCCTGCTTCTCTGCCCACTTGTGATCTCTCTCTTTCTCTGTGTCAAATAAATAAATAAAATCTTTAAAAAAAGAAGAAGGTAGTGAAGAACTTACCCTTTTCTGCTTGTGTCCTTAATTGAATGCTAAAAGAGTTTCTCTATATATATTTTAAGGATAAAAAATAAAATATCTTTAATTCTATCTTTATTTTTTTAAGATTTATTTATATTAGAGAGAGAGAGAGTACGAGTGCGAGGGGCAGAGGGAGAGAGAATCTCAGAGTCAGATGCAAGGTTTGGTCTCAAGACCCTGAGATCACAACCTGAACTGAAACCAAGAGTCCCATGCCCAACCAGTTGTGCCACACAGGCACCCCTGTCTTTAATCCTTTATAATAAAACATAGATCTTTTCACAGAATGCAAATGATTAACAGCAGTGTGCGTTCAGAAAAATTCAAAAATTATTACTGATATATGCAACCTAATGTCATATGATTTAAATATGATATGAATTTAAATATAACAATTACCTGGGATGATATTCTGCAAATACATTTATTTATATTTAGATACACAAGAGGAATTATGTTATTCATTGTGACATATTTGTTATGTTTATTATATATTACAAACAATGTGATCATCTTGGTGTTCTGGATAAAACACTAAGCCAAAAAGGTGCAATTAAGTGTGAAAAGTGAAGATATAATGTAACAAGGATCAGAGAGAGATAATAGTTTACTGAACTCTTGATTGTGGTTTGAAGATAAGGAACAGACTGGTTTAGAGAGCATCTTTTAAGGGCCAGAAAAAACACCTTTACAATTGGCACACCTTTTCCAGAGCTGCTGCACAATCAATTGAAGAGGGGTCTGATTCTGCACATTTAGGCAAAAAAAAAAAAAAAAAAAAAGAAAAGAAAAGGTAACTTTTATAACTCTATTTCACCATTTACTTTTCAAAATTCAGAGAGTAAGAGCCTTAGCTCTTTTTTCTTGTCTTCAAAAAGGTTGAATCAGTCCTCTTCAATTGATTACATTTGGAAATAGTTAAAGCAATCTAAAATATGATTTGTAGAAGCTCTTCTTGGGCTCAGAAAACCAACATTAAGTGACAGTTGATTTCACAAAGTTTTCTTTTAAAAATTGCCACCTAGTGACAAAGGAAAAGAAAAAAAAAGGATGTCTTCATTTTTTTTTTTGGATTTTTTAAAAGTTTTTATTAAATTCCAGTAAAGATACTGTGTAATATTAGTTTCAGGTGTACAATATAGAGATTCAATGCTTCCATACAACACAAGGTGTTCATCACGGCAAGTGCCCTCCTTAATCCCCATAACTTATTTAATCCATCCTCCCATCCAATCCCCCTCTGGTAACCATCAGTGCTCTTTAGTTAAAAGTCTGTATGTTTAGAAATATACAGACTCTTACGGAGTCTGGGTTTTGAGGGACAAAACAAATGAGCAAAAGGAAAAAAAAAAAAGAAAGAGAGAGAGTGGCAAACCAAGAAACAGATTCTTAACTATAGAGAAGAAACTGATAGTTAAAAAAAAAGTGACTTTTGAGATGGGAGGGAAGAGATCAGAAGAGTAGGGGACCTCTATTCAACTGGTCCCTTGAATTTAGCTAGGTAACTACCAAATAATTCTGAACACCTATGAATTCTATCTGAGATATAAGAAAAGAATTGCTGGAATTTTACAAATAAAAAATCGGCCACTTTTTGCAATGTAGGAGGTGCGGAGAAGTGAATCTAAGGAGGTATATCGGAAGATAATCAGCAGGGGAGGGAGCTTCCATAAGCCGGCTACTGGAAAGTGATATAGCCCCAGAGTGCAAAATCAGAACTTTCAGAAGTCTGTTCCAGTGAGAGACATCCCTGCCTGAAGGGTGCTTAGGTGGCAAAGTGGGGAAGAATCCTAGGTGAGGCAGTGTGGTCTCAGGATCCCTGGAGTCACAGAAAGAATGGGGGTGCCTGAGTCGGCAGAGTTCCCAAGCCCTGTAGCTGGGAAAATGGTTATGGTCAGTGAGTCTGGGAGGGAGTTCTCAGTTAACCTCTCCATAAATCGTGAACTGTGGCATGATAGAGTGACAGCTGTCCATGCGGGAGCCCCGCAAATATTAGAAGTGCTGCAACCCTCACCTTCCCCTGAAAGACCTGTGCGGGTGTGCACAGTAGAAGTCTGCAGAGTTGGGCACGCACAGAAGTGAAGACTGCTTATCAAGGGTTTACTGAAGAGAGGAGACATGACCTTTCAGCCTTGGGGCTGGAGATCAGGGCAGACCATTTTTATTTTTATTTTCATCCTCTAAAGAGGTGCGAAAAGCCTTCAGGAAACAAAAGCCATGTAGAGCAATGAGAAGCGGTTTACACTGAGCCTGGCCCCCTGGCAAGGGGTAGTGTAACTCTGCCCAGGCAAACAACACCTGAGAATCAGTGCAGCAGGCACCTCCCGTAGAAGACCAGCTGGAACAACAGGTGAACACCACGTTTACAGAGTACACAGGACTACAAAACTCCAGCACTAGGGGAAAATAGTACATAGAATTTGGGGTTGTTTTCTCATGACTCGTTTATCTTTCAGTTTAAAATTTTCCTTTTCTTTTTTTTTCCTTTTCAGCTAGTTTCTTATTTAACTGTTTTTAAGTCTTTTTTTAACTTTCATTTTTTACATTTCCATTTTATAGATATAGCCTTCATTTTTGGCTTCCTTTCATTGCATTCAATTTAATTTTTGTACATATATATAATTTTTGCCTTATTTACAATTTTGGGATTTAGTATCTCCTAAAAAACAGACTAAATACACCCAGGACCAAGTGGATCACCCTGTTTTGTCCACCCTGCTTTGTTTTCTTTCCCACCACCCTTTTTTTTCTTTTTCTCTTCCTTTTTTTGGTTTCAGACCTCTTCCAATATGTCTAATGTGTATTTCGATTGGGTCATGTGAAATTTTTTATTTTGTTTTCTTGTTCATCCATTCTTTTCTGGGCAAAATGACCAGAAGGAGGACTTTACAACAAAAGAAAGAACCATGGGTAATACTCTCTGCCACAAATCTAATCAATGTGGATATAAGTAAACCCTCAGAACTGGAATTCAGGATAATGATTATAAAGTAACTAGTTGGGCTTGAAAAAAGCATAACAGACAGTACAGAATCTCAGTGCAGAAATAAAATCTAATCAGGCCAAAATTAAAAATGCTTTAACTGAGATGCAGTCTAAATTGGATACTCTAACAGCTTGGGTCAATGGGGGAGACAGTAAGTGATACAGAGGACAAGTTGATGGAAAGGAAGGAAGCCAAGGGAAAGAGAGAGAAACAACTAATGGACCATAAGGGGAGGCTTTGAGAAATCAGCAATACCATAAAGTGAAACAATACTAGAATTACTGGGGTCCATGGAGAAGAAGGAGAGAGAGGGACAGAAGGTGTAGTTGAGCAAATCATAGCTGAGAACTTTCATAATCTGGGAAAGGAAACAAGCATTTAAGTCCAAGAGGTAGAGAGGATCCCTCTCAAAATAAAAAAAAAAAATAGATCAACACCCTGACATGTAATAGTGAGGGTGCAAATTTCAGAGATAAAAGAGAAAATCCTGAAAATAGCTCAAGACAAGAAGTTCTGAACCAATAGGGATAGAAATATTAGGCTGACAGCAGACCTATCCACAGAGACCTGGAGGGCCAGAAAAGGCTGGCATGATATATTCAAAATATTAAATGATAGGGCGCCTGCGTGGCTCAGTGGGTTAAAGCCTCTGCCTTCAGCTCAGGTTATGATCTCAGGGTCCTGGGTTCGAGGCCTGCGTCAGGCTCCCTGCTCAGCGGGGAGCCTGCTTCCTCCTCTCTTTCTCCTTGCCTCTCTGCCAACTTGTGATCTCTCTCTATCTGTCAAATAAATAAATAAAATCTTTAAAAAAAAACAATATAAACAAAAAATCCCAAAATATTAAATGAGAAAAACGTGCAGCCAAGAACACTTTATCCAACAAGGCTGTCATTTAGAATGGAAGAGAGATAGAGAGCTTCCAGGACAAACAGAAACTAAAAGAATTTGTGACCACTAAACCAGGCCTGCAAGAAATGCTAAAGGGGATCCTGTAAGTGAAGAAAGAGCCCAAAAGTAACATAGACCAGAAATAAACAGAGACCATATACAATCTACAGAAACAGGGACTTTACAGGTAATAAATTGGCACTAAATTCATGTCTTCCGAGGGGTGTCTGGGTGGTTCAGTCATTAAGTGTCTGCCTTTGGCTCAGGTCATGAGCCCAGGATCCTTGGATCGAGCCCCACGCTGGGCTCCCTGCTCAGCAGGAGACTGCTTCTTCCTCTCCCACTCCCCCTGCTTGTCTTCCCTCTCTTGCTGTGTCTCTCTCTGTCACATAAATAAATAAAATCTTAAAAAACATTCATATCTTTCTATAGCTAGTCTGAATGTAAATGCTGAATACTCCAATCAAAGGGTACAACGCATCAGGTTGGATAAAAAAGCAAGACTCATCCATATGCTATATACAAGAGACTCATTTTAGTCCTAAAGACTCCTCCAGATTGAAAGTGAGGGGGTGGTAAACCATTCATGATGCTAATGGACATCAAAAGAAAGCTGGGGTGGCAATCCTCATATTAGACAAAGTAAATTTTAAACCAAAGACTGTAGTAAGGGATGAAGAGGGACCCTTTATCATACTTAAAGGGTCTATCCAACAAGAAGATCTAACAATTATAAATATTTATGCTCCTAACTTGGGAGCAGCCAATTATATAAACCAATTAACAAAATTAAAGAAACACATTGATAATAATATAATAATAGTAGGCGACTTTAACACCCCCCTCACTCTAATGGACGGATCATCTAAGCAAAAGATCAACAAGAAAAAAAAAAAAAGATCAACAAGAAAATAAGGGCTTTAAATGACACACTGGACCAGGTGGACATCACAGATATATTCAGAACATTCCATCCCAAAGCAACAGAATACACATTCTTCTCTAGTGCACATGGAACGTTTTTCAGAATAAATCACATACTTGATCACAAATCAGGTCTAAACTGATGCCAAAAGACTGGGATTATTCCATGTATACACACACACACACACAAACACACACACACACATTCAGACAATATTATCATATCATCACTCATATGCGGAATATAAGAAACAGCACAGAGGATTATGGGGGAGGGAGGGAAAACTGAGTGGGAAGTCACCAGAGAAGGAGAAAAACCATGAGAGAGTCTTAACTATAGGAAACAAACTGAGGGTTCCTGGAGGGGGGGATGGGGTAATTGGGTGATGGGTATTAAGGAGGGAATGTGATGTGATGAGCACTGGGTATTAAATGCAACTGATAAGTTATTGAACACTACATCTGAAACTAATTATATACTATATGTTGGATAGTTGAATTTAAATAATTTTAAAAATTGTCTTTCTTGGTTTGCCTCTCTTTTTTCCCTTTGCTCATTTGTTTTGTATCTCAAATTACACATATGAGTGAAATCATATGGCATTGGTCTTTCTTTGACTGACTTATTTCGCTTATTATAACATATTCTGGTTCCATCCATGTTGTTGCAAATGGCAAGATTTCATTCTTTTTGATGTCTAAGTAATATTCCATTGGGTATATAGAGCACATCTTCCTTATCCACTCCTCAGTCAATGAACACTTGGGTTGTTTCTATAATTTGGCTATTATAGATAATGCTGCTATAAATATCATCGTACATGTATCCCTTTGAATTAGCATTTTTGTATCCTTTGTGTAAATACTTAGTAGTGCAATTGTTGAATCACAGGGTAGTTCTATTTTTAACTTTTTGAGGAAGCTCCATACTGTTTCCCAGAGTGTCTGCACCAGTTTATAATCTCACCAATAGTGCAAGAGGTTTCCCCTTTCTCCACATCCTTGCCAACACCTGTTGTTTCTTGTGTTATTGATTTTAGCTATTCTGACAGATGTGAAGTGATATCTCATTGTAGTTTTGGTTTGTATTTCCATGATGATCATTGATGTTGAGTATCTTTTCATGTGTCTATTGGCTATCTGTATGTCTTCTTTGGAAAAATGTCTATTCATGTCTTTTGCCCCCTTTTTAATTGGATTATTACTTTTTGGGGTGTTGAATTTATAAGTTCTTTAAATATTTTGGATAGATTAGCCTTTAATTTTATAAAACTTCTCATATACTGGTGAAAATCATGATTTCACAGAACAAATACCAAATGTTTACAGAAAAGGAAACAGAGATTGGTTTGGTATTTGTTCTATTAAATCATGGTTTTCACCAGTATATGAGAAGGTTTATAAAATTGCCACTGTCTTACTGACCTACAATATAGACTTGTCCTTACTGAAGTCTGTTGCTTTGATCCCTAGTGTTAGTTATTCATTATAAAATTGATTCATTTGAAAAATTATAAAATTATTTGCTGCTGAAACATTTTCTAATTTAGTACTACTCATATATGTATACACTACTACTGTATAAAATATATGTGCAAACCATGTAGTGCCGGAGGCCAGCTCCAGCAACAGTCAGGGGTCCCCAAAGGAAAGGATGGCGTCGGCGATACGAAATGAGGAGACGGACTCGGATGATGTTTCAGGAGTCTCCCAAAACCTCAGGGCTTGGGGTCCTTTATTTATATCATTGTAAGTTAAATGCTATATATCCTAGGGGGAGGCACAGCATGGCGCCATATTCTTTCTTGGCAATTATCCTGGATTCCTTTTTGGCCTGTTTGTCTATAGAAAGAGTAAACTATCCACACCTCAAAGTGCCCCTTTTTTATGGTTACTCCTAGTTCTGATGTAAATAAAGGGTTTTGTGTAAGGTCATTAAGCCCTAAAGTTAAATGCTATATATCCTAGGGGGAGGCACAGCATGGCGCCATATTCTTTCTTGGCAATTATCCTGGATTCCTTTTTGGCCTGTTTGTCTATAGAAAGAGTAAACTATCCACACCTCAAAAAAGTCAATTAGCCGACTATATTTCTTCCAATAACTATGTTTGTACTATCTACTTTAACGTCGATTGATGATACGGGATCTACAAATAGTAAATTTAACCTATGTTTAACAAATCTAGTCTAATCTTACCATTCATACTGATATGCTTCATTCGAGCTACAAGCCGCTTTTAATTGGAAGGGGTTGATCAATGCTTTGCCCATTGCATTATCCTCGCCTTGCAGGATGGCGGTGCCCCATACCTTGTAGAGGGGGTTCACCTTCTTGTGCCATGCAGACGGCTCACATCAATGTAGAATTTCAATAATAATATATGATAATTTTTCCTATATGCTCATTTATAATAAAATAACTCTTCTAAGCAACATAAATAGACATATACTTTTAATGAACACACATATATATAGAAATACATAATATATCATTTAGAAAGATTATTTTTAACTAGTAATTGACACTAATCTTTGCAGATGTTACTGGGATGAGTGGGCAAGTGAGATTTTATTTGTGGTCTAATTTTATATATGTAAATACATAGCAAATATATATAATAGAAAAATACATAATTTGTTACTTGTGTAAGAACAGACTGTTAATGTGACTGGATGTTAGGAGATACATTTCCCAAAGCAAGGTGCCAGACAATATCTGTAGAATTTGCACAGTGGGAAACCAAAACATGTTCCATTAGTATTATCCCTTCACCTACCTCTCACTTACAAGGGAATTGTTGATATATTCTGTATTCTGCATCTCCCACCACATAACCACAGAGAAGGGATTACTACCTGCTCAACTTCAGTCTCATGAAGGAGTCTTGGAAATAAATATTCAAAGAACTTAGTTTTAAGCTCCAACTTTTGAAGGACACAAGGAACATCCTGATTCATGCCTGAAAAAGTCTAAATGTGAGACGTTATGACTGGCCAGTTCAGATAGCACAATGTGAAGTGGCTGTTATTGGAATGGCTTGTAAGCCCAGGATTTGATGGCCAATGGGTGTGTGAGGTTCTCCAAACCAGCTTTGGGCCTCATGGAAGAGAATTGCTTTAAGAGGTACAATATCTGAGAGGCTTTCTGGAAACTTCAGATGATCTCAACAGAGATTCAGACATCAGAAACTAGGACTAAGAGAAACTTCTTTAATCTCGGGAATTTCCACTTGTTCTTGAGAGATCTCAAGGAATAAGTACCTCCTAAGAACCTATGGAAGCACCCATGAGAGAAAGAATCAGTATGTAGATGAATCTCCCCAGGATGAGCAATATGGCCAGATTAAACCCATATTAATGAAATAAACTCTTCCCTTTATTTACCTCTCCAGACTCTCCATGTTTCAAATGTATCAGTGCTTAAAACAGCATCAAGGAGGGAATGGAGTGAGAATGAGAGAAGAAATCAAACATATGCTACTTTCCCAGGGCAGGTTTCTCAGTCTAATCTGAAGGGAAAAAGTAAACTATGTGGGACTTTAGAACTTTGATATTACATTGGCTTAAATTTATATATGTGCCAAATATAAACTATTCTTTTATTATCTTTGACTGAAACAACTATGAAATTTGTCTAAGATTTTATTCCACCATGGTGAAAGTGAGTCCACAGAATAAATTTAATGGGTTATGGGTAAGAAATAATAAAATGCTTTCTGCCTCCATTCTTCAGTGCAGTTTATTCAATAAAGTTAATATATGTAATTACAAATTTAGGAAAAATAGAATAAAACTATTTCCTTTGCTCTCTAGGGAAGTAATAATGAGGTCAGTACTTTATTATGTAATCTCAACCTTAAAATAAAACATAGTAAAAAGCACAATAAAGAGGCAGTGGATCTGGGGAAGACAGAACTGGACCCAAATCCCAGTTCTAAATTAATGCACTTTTTTATGGTATAAGGCTGATTACCTAGTCTGAAACAGTTTGGTTATACTAAATATTAGCAGTCAAATTATTTAGATAAGAAATCCAGTTCATTCATCTATAGATTTGTTTTAAATGTTACTACTGTAAGTAGAGTTTTATAATAGAAAACTCCCAAAGTAAACAAAGACTTATTTTTTATATTTGTTCAATATTTTACATAAATGGTCTAAATATATTGATAACTTGGCATATTCTTATTATGTTTGCTAAATATTTCAACTCTCTTAGATTTCTGAGTTCTGTTTTCAGATAAGTAAAAACATTTTAGAAACAACATATGCTTTATGAGTACTTAACCAGAGCCTTCAGACATATTCATTTACTTTTTAAAAGCAAATATCTATGAACATTTCAACTAAAAATGCATTTAAAGTTAGATTTCATGATGGAATCATATGCGCTGCCTTTTAAACTATGAAAATTTCCCAAAAAATTTTTCCTAACATTGGGTGTTAAAAATAATAGAATTATATGTAGCCCACACTAAAGGGCAGGGAATTTATGCCCCTCCTTTTCGAGAAGAGTGTGTCTGTATACATTTTTTGGAGCTCTTTTGTGCTTCAAATTTACCTCATTCATTTATTATTCAATCACTTATTTATATAGTATGGATTCACTGATATTTATTTTATATATTAGATTATACTTCAATACCACTTCATTAACATTCTTATTGAAGTCATTTCAGCTTTGGCCATAAGGAGCTCTTGCAGTTAGGTACTGTGTCCCTTTGGCATTTCCTATCATAGTGTTTTTATTTTTATTTTTTTATTTTATTTGGTTTTACTTGCCCATTGTAAATTCATTCCAAAGATACAGGAAAGAAGGGGGGAAAAAGAGTAACTTCATGATCAAGAAACCTGACAAACACTACCTCAAGTCAGGTGACCAAGGTCAACATCAATGCTGCTGTCATGTTGATACTATGTATTCTTGAAAGTATGTGATGAGAATGGCACTTCACCTCTCTGGTTTTCCTCCACAAAATCCATAACCCAAATCTAATCATGAGAAAATATCAGATAAACCCCACTGAGAAGCATTTTGCAAAATAACTGATAAATACTCCTCAAACTGTTGAGGTCATCAAAAACAAGGGAAATCTAAGGAATTAACACCAAGAGGAACCAAGAGGAGTTTATGAACATATGGAAACTAATGGTAATGTGGTATCCTGGATGGGACACTGAAATACAAAAAGAAAATTAAATAAAAATTAAGGAAAACTGATTAAAGTCTGGGCTTAGTTAATAGTAATAATAAATCAATATTGATTCATTAATTGTGACCAATGTAATAGGGGGAATTAGATTTGGGATATATGATAATTTTGTCCATATAATTTTTGTAAATATAAAACTATCTGTATTCAAAAAGGTTATTGAAAAGAGAAAATAACCTTCTTAAAATATTTATATAATTAAATTATATTTATATAATTAGGAGAATAGTCATGTAGGATGTGAATAAGTAAATTAAAAGAAAATGGAATAGAAACTTTTTGTCAAATTTAGACTTTGCTTTGCTATTAATATTTACTTTTAAATAAGGACTCAATTTTTAAAACTCTTTCAATCCATAGATAAAATAATATTTCAAAAGGCAGAATATCTAGAATAATATAATGTATGTTAATATTGTTTAAATCACAATAAACCTATTTATCTAAAAATCCATCATCAAAAACAAAATTTAGAAGGAAACACTCTACATACATTGAAGTGTTTTTAATAGATGTCTTTCTAAAAATAGAACACATATATCTACATTTTCCCCCTACATTTTCTATCTTTATTCTCCATCGCATGCTGTGGTTATGGCTATGGAGACATATTTAAATCTGTACTGCATAACACAATATGGTTGAGCCTGAGGATTCTCATTCTGGCTATTCATTAGAATCATGAGAGGAACAACCACAGTCCAATTAAATTGGAATCTCTTGAATTGAGATACTTGTATTTGTATGTTTTAAAAGCTTTTCAAGTTATTCTAAATTTCAGCCAGGGTTGAGAAACATTGCAACCAGCAGACATTCTTAAGTAAGCAGCAGAATCTACCTCTAAATATGATTGTTGGGGAGATGTATTCTTTTGTCATGCATTCTGAGGCACACAAAGTGATTCCATATTAAGGAGCTCATGTGAACTTTTGCTCCAATGCAGAATATAAACGTCCCTTCTGTTGCATTTCTTCATCACTGGCTGCCTTGTTATCTACCATAGCTCACAATGTTTGATTGATTTATAATCTCCTTTACTCATCAATATCAGTGCAGTTTTAAAGACACTATTCTAATTTGATCTCACAGATACTTCTGGCACTGTCTTCTCATGTATTCTTCAAGGCTTCTGCCACTTGCTCTCTACTTAGTATTATTCATGAAACTTTTCTTCTTTCTACTTTCTTGTGTCTCTTGTCTCTTGTCAAACCACACAAAATACATTCAAAACACTGATCCTATTATAAGCATCATCAGCCAAATAAATAAACCATTAACTTGTGCTGAATGACCCAAACATTGGATTGGCATTGAGTTCTTGCAGACTTCAACTGAAATTATATGATTATTTCTATGCTATTGGTTGCTTGAAGATCAAGTCCTCCCTCCCCTTTTTATTGTTACTGCTGTTGTTATGCCTAGTGGTGGAGCCATTTGAGTTAGTACCAGAATATCTCTTAAAAACTTGGGGCGTATTTGGTTCCTGGTATAAAATAAGAGAGACTAACCTAGTTCACAGAATTTTTTTTAAAGACTTTATTTATTTGACAGAGAGAGACAGCGAGAGAAGGAACACAAACAGGGGGAGTGGGAGAGGGAGAAGCAGGCTTCCTGCTTAGCAGGGAGCCCGATATGGAGATTGATCCCAGGACTCCAGGATCATGAATCGATCCGAAGGCAGACGCTTAATGACTGAGCCACACAGGCGCTCCTAGGTCACAGAATCTTCTCAGATTAGTTTGATATTGTGGTATCTTCTGAATTTTTGCTCAAAACTATAGATTTTGTACATGTATAATTTTACTGATTTTTGTAAGTAATTTGTAAGTTCATTCCTTATCACAACCCAATCCTACAGCAACACAAGCACTGTTGTTTACAAGGGCTAGAAATACTAGTGGTCACCTCCATTAGGTCTGAGAGATCATAACTTCTTTGAACTTGTGGTTTGTGCCTAGTGTACTGAAAGAATTGAGAGAGATTGAGATTGATATGCTATCTTGGCAATAGATGAATATCACAATAACATAAATGCTTCATATAAACCAAGAAGAAAGCAAAAATGAATTTAAAGGCAAAGGTACTGCAAATTATTTCTTTTTTGAGGAGTTAAAAAAGTTTGGAGTATTAAAAGTATATAAGCACTCCTAATTTGTGTAATAGGGGTAAAATACTAAATAAAAGGGATTCCAGTGCAAATAGCACTTCTGATGTGGTGGATTCCAAAATATACTTCCCTCAGCTTTGTTCTGGCTTCTCAATGGTGATAATTATACAGAAAGTCTATGTAAAAAATATTCCTGAATGTGTGTTTGTCCACAACAATGATAGATTTTGTCTTTATACATTAAATTTATCAAATACTTCTTAAGAAGTCTCATTAAAAAAGATGTAATTTGTCCCTGGATCTATGTATAATTCTGCAGAGTAAACTATACCTGCTTGATCAAGGATGCATGATATGTAAGGAATCAGAATCCATTTCTTAGTCCTACATTTTGGAGTTTAAGAACTATGCTTGATCAATTTATCTATAACTTAATTTTAGTCTTGCATTGAGTTATTACATACTGAAGATCTATTAAACATATGAAGAATAATGTATATTAAAACTTAAGGTCATCCTCTTGGGGCATCTGGGTGGCTCAGTTGATTAAGCATCCAACTCTTGGTTTTGGCTCAGGTCATGGTCTCAGGGTCATGAGATTTAACCCCAAGTCAGTCTCCATACTCAGTGGGGAGTCTGCTTGAGATTCTTTCTCTCCCTCTCCCTCTCCTGCTCCTCATCCTGTTCATGTGCCCCCCCCAAATAAATAAAGAAGTAAAATCTTAAGAAAAAAGAGTTTAGGTCATCTTCTCATATTTAGCACTTGCCATACTGACTATGAAAATTACAACATCTTCATGGCATGCAATAATGAGGTCCGTCACATCCAAAGAATGTCATTTTAGAATCAGAAGTTACCATAAGCAACATCTAGTCAATTTATTGATAAATTTATTGGTAAGGAAACTAATATTTTGCCCAAGTTCATGTATGGCATAATTAAGATCACAAATACTCTTTGTCCTCAATTGCTCATGAACAAATACTCCCTTACACTTCTTCTGTTATGATAAGGGCTTTGCTATTGTCACTTTATCACATCTCTGACCATCAAAAATTAATTCAAGCAAGAGATTTAGATTTATTTGAAGTGCTTATTAAAGCCCTCTTTATGGAAATCTCTCCTATATCTGAAGAAAGTTAGTGTCATCTTTAGTGTTTTCATTCAAGGCTAAGTAATTCTAGTATCATCAACTACTTTTTTAAGATGTTATTTTTCTGGTTCTTCAAAGGTTGTCAATGTTCCTTTCTCTCTGGAGAATTTTCTCTTAATGGCCTCCCTGTCTCCTACCTTAATTTTTCACCTCAGAAGCACATCAAATTATCTAATAAAAGCTTTTAAACAGATTACAATAGCAAACTAAAAATGCTGAAGTCACCAGACATCATGTTGTTATTAGCATAACTTTTGTACTTATTCTCATTCAGCATTTATGCATCACCTTGATTTTCTCAGAATGTTTATAATCACCATTTTCTAGCTATCTGCAGCTAATATGCAGAATTTATAATTGCTAATGAACAAACATGATAATTCATGAACTGCCTGTCTCTCTTATTTCTTAAATAACATGATTTCTATCTAAACTAGATTCTTCTCATATACGGTTACTAGCAAATCCCAAGGGATGAAAATTTGATACATAATTTAAATACTATGTAATTTCTTTACATATATAAACTTGGTAAGCATCTGAACTCACATAAAGATAACATTTTTCATCAGCAGGTGGGACTTGTGCATTCTTTTTATTTTTATTTTTATTTTCTTCTTGTTTTTAGCATAACTCCAATTGGCTCCTTACTATTCTTCATAACGACAAGTAGAATATTAAGTTACAAAACATTTTAAGTCATAAAATTGGTTTGAAAGAATCTAAATGTAAAATTAAACAGTAAAGAGTTTAAATATAGGCACTTAAAATGTAGAAGAAAGATTTTACTTACACTCTGAAGCATAACAGCATTAACAATAATATATTTAATATTAATCTATGTTTACTCATGCTACATCAAGCCTGTTTTATTGCTGATGGCCTACGATAAATCCTTTTCAAGGCGATATTACCACTTAACAGTTACATAAAAGGAAAATCACTTATGTATAAACCCAGAGGTGATAGGGTTTTATCAATCACTGCTTAGGCATTGGTGTTTATTTGTTCATATCCTTTTCAACATACTCTTGTTTCACATTTATATATCTTGACTATACACAAAAATAACAAAGAATCGTGTTATAATAAGGAAGCTAGTTTGAAGGATTGACACTAACAATTACTGTGAAATTGTATCTCTGTGATCATCGGTTTCCCTTATGTAATGTAAAAACTGGAATTTTGATCTCTTAGTCCCATTAGAACTTATATTTATAATGCTATGAAGTTATGTGTGCTTCTCTTTCACATTCTTTGAGAATGATACCTCAAGTGTCTTATTTTATTGCTTCTTTGTTTGAAGGCTTTTGCCCATACACAGAAGATATAATAGCTTTTCCAATAATCTCTTACATTTATACAAAAGAATTTTTTTCCCCTTTAAAAAAAACAATTGATGGATATACTGAAAGACTGTACCTGTTGATACTAAAGTCATACTATACCTTTACAACATTTGGCTTACCTATTCATGTTTTCCTAGCCAGTTTGTCCTACAGCTTTATATTGAAAGGGTCTAGAAAAGTAATGAGTGACTAAAGAAATTGGTAGAGCTCTAATGTTGATTTAGGAAAACAGACTACTTAGATTATGTCTTATAGTTAGGGAAATTCAAAATACTTAAAATGGGCAGGACAAAATAGAATTTAAAAAATGGAAAGGAGAGACAATATCTGTTACTCTTCCTAAGACAGAGAAAGGATTATGAATTGGAACAAAACAGCTTGTACCTTGTACCAAAACAGCTGTGTAACTTGTACCAAAACACAATAGGTTACTTTTAACCTGGAAGAACTCTGAGTTTATCCTGTTCTGTTAATCACTTTTATCTATAACTAGAGTAAAGGAAAATGTAGAATCAAGGAAACCAAGAGTGGCTAGCAAATTTTAAAATTCTATAAAAAAGAGAGACAGAGTTTATGTTGTAAGATAGCAAAGTGTTTAATAGGCATATATGTGAATTCATTGAAAACACACACAGATACACACACATATACACACTTGTTTAGTTTGAAATAGAGTGTACTTTTTTGACTATAGCAAACATAAAAAAAAGAACATGGGAGTTTTAGTTGATTAAATGTCAGTAAGCCATTAAAATATGAAGAGTTGAGGGTAAAAAGGGCTCTAGTGTAAAAGAGAATAAAAGATTAATTCATACTTCTGAGTAGAATTTGGAAGGTTTGGACACAATATTAGAAAAGAAGTTCAAGTAGTGGAACTTCCCAGCAGTGTGTAAAACTGTCCACACTGTTCTCTGCATTGCTAGCAGAACAATAGAAAAGGTAGAGTGCTCAAAGAGCACAGGTCAAGATATTAAGAGAGATTTATGTAGTGAGTAGTGCTTGGGATAGATGATTTCTAAATTTTGTTCCTATTTTAAGATTCTATTATGATATTTTCTACTAACTTATTGCTAGGATCTGAAAGTTTTTTCTCTACTATCTGGAATTTCTATGTACACATATGAATCTCTGATAAATATAAAACTATACTATATTTTATCCAATTACATTTAGTACAACATTCGTATGTTGAACACCAATTAGTACCAGGAACTGTGTTTGATACTGAAAATGCAAAGGTAAATGAGGCAAGCTCTACCCTAGTGCAGTTTATAATATAATGCAGAACACAAACATGTGATCTGATCACTATATATGCTTACATGATATGGTAAATACAATGGGATGTCATGCAAAAACAAAAGAGGATGCCATGAAAGCAGTGCTTAGAGGGAAATTTAAAGCAATGAGTGCATATACTAGAAATAAAAAGGAAATTCTATAATCAATTTTCTAAGCTTCTACCTTAGGATACTATAAAAAGAACAGTAAGTTATATTGAAAACAAGCAGAAGGAAAGAAATAATAAAATTAGGGCAGAAATCAATGAAATTGGAAACAGGAAATATACAGAGAAAATCAACCAAACCAAAGGATCAATGAAATCAATAAGCCTCTACCAGGCTAACTAAGAGTAAAAAGATAACCACAAATTACTAATATCAGAAATAAAAAAAAATTGGACATTACTATAGGTCCCACGTATGTTTAAAGGGTAAATAAAGTATACTTTTGAACAACTCTGCCAACAAATTTGATAACCTAGATGAAACAGACCAATTCTTTGAAATACACAATCTGCCAAAACCCACAAGAAGAAATAGATGCTATAAATAGGCATATGCCTATTAAATAAATTCAATCAACAATTAATAAACTTCCAAAACAGATAGCACCAGGTTCAGATGGGTTTATCGGTAAATTTTACCAAACACTTAGGGAAGGAATTACACTAATTTTCTACAACCTCCTTCAAAAGATAGTAGAAGAAATACTTCCTAACTTATTCTCTGAGATCAGCATTGTCCCAATACCCAAATGAGACAAAGACATTACAAGAAATAAAACTATATATCAACATGTCTCATAAATATAGATGCAAAAGTCCTCAACAAAAAAAGCAAATTAAATCCAACAATGCATAAAAAGAATTAAACATTATCACCAAGTGGAATTGATTCCAGTTGTACAAGACTGGTTCAACATTCAAAAATAAATTAATGTAACCCATCACATCGAAAGGCTAAAGAACAAGTATATGATCATTAAATAGAAACGGAAAAAACATTTGACAAAATCCAATATCCATTCATTATAAACTGGGGAATAGAGATTAACATTCTTAATTTGATAAAGAATAAAATAATATCTATAAAAACCCTATAGCTAATATCATACAACATAGTGAGACACCTCTAATCACTAACAACAGGTACAAGGCAAAGGTGCCACCTCTCACCACTACTTTTTAACATCACACTTGAAGTCCTAGATAATGCAATAAGACAGGAAAAAGAAATAAAAGATACACTGATTAGGAAGGAAGAAATAAAACTCTGTTCTCAGATAACATGACCATCAATGTAGAAAATATGAAAACTTCTATAAAAAATAAAGTCTATTGGAAAAAAAGAGGGGAGATTAGTATTGAATTTATTATTGAGAATATACATTCTATTTATTTATTCTTGGAAAAGTCTTAGGAAAAAAGTTTCTAAGAATGAATTCAAAGTTAAAATCATACTCTGTATTTACACATGCAGGTCTATCTCATCTGGACAACTTAGTTGACTTCGAAATTTCTTCGGAGTAAATATTTTTTTTTCTTTTAGAGAAATTGAGAAGGATAATTTCCTGTTGTCCTTTTAGAGATAACTCTGTGTGTGCAAGTGTGTGTGTGTGTGTGTGTGTGTGTGTGCATGCATGTGCGTGCAGTGTGTATGTGTGTATGTTTTATGGGCAATTTGTGTTAGATGTTAAATAAAAATGTCTATTACTTCTATAATTGGACATTCATGAAGAATATTCTGAATCTAATGATATAAAATTCCATATCTTAATACTCAGCAGATTTATTACCTATTTATAGTGTATTTATAGTTACCAAGAATAATTCACAGTATCTAGCTTATATCTATAGTATCTCTTAGATCACAAACCTAGGCATTACTCTTGAATTATCTCACTCTCTACCCTGCCTCTAGTTAATTGCAGACTCGTTCCAAGTTTTTCTCTAAGTATGACTTAGGGGTGCCTGAGTGGTTCAGTCTGTTAGTGTCTGCTTTTGGCTCAGGTCATGATCTCAGGGTGCTGGGATCTAGCCCCACATCAGGCTCTCTGTTTAGCTAGAAGTCTGCTTAAGTATCTCTCTCCTCCTCCCTCTCCCGCTTTGCATGCTCTCTGTCTCTCAAATAAATAAATAAATCTTTAAAAAAAATAAAGGATGACTCAAATCCACTTTTTTCCTTATTCTCCACTGTCTTTTCCCAAAGGCACACATCATTTACCTCTCTCCCATAGTACTTTAAGATACTAATATGTATGATTTGTTTTTCACTCTCCAGTCCATTCATTACAGAGCATAAGGTTATCTTCAACAACAATAACAAAATCTTTTCATGCTACCCCACTGCTTAAAAATTTCAGTGGCTCCTCATTGCTTTTGGTAAAATATCTAAACTGCATGTTATGGATTAAATGGCTTTCTATCCTTATCTTCTTAGACTGGCCCACTTCTCTATGTCCCTTCTTTTGAAGAATTTGTTTATTTAGGTACTCTTTCTGTTTCCAATAGCCCACTGTACATTATCTTTCCTCTCACTGAAAAACTAAAACCACTTATCACTTGTGTGACACCTACTCATCTTTCAGATTGAAGCTTAGATGTCATCTTGCATGTCTATCCATGACGCCTAAAGTCTGCACTCTCCTTGTTATAACACCTATCACATTGTGTTTAATCTCTTGCTAACTTTTCTGTATCCCTTACCATACTGTAAACACAAATGGGGAAGAAATTTTGTAACCAGTGTTCAGTGCAGCATTACACACAGGAAAGGCACTAAATAAGTTTATTGTAAGAAAGAAAAAAAGAGAGAAAATTCATTTTTACATTATTAACAGTTTGTATGAAATAACCTAATAAACCACATTGTCAGGGCTTTTTCATTTCAAATCCAAGCTGGCTTCTCAGAAATCTCAGCTTACCTGATAATAATATCCTAATGGCTTATTTTAAGAAATCCATGTCAAAGATTGACTGAATATATCTGATATGGAGATCTCTTTAACAGCTAAGACTTTCTGGGTCAATTTAATCTTCGTATTTTTACTTTATTTTAATTTTTTAATGTATAAATAAGCCTATTAGCTCTTCAGCTAGATTTGTCTTAGAAAATAGTTAAATTCAATGTCTGGATTTTCTTTCTACCTGTGGATATTTTCTTTTCACGTGTGGATCTTTCCGTTCCCTCTTCCAGAAGAGGTTGAACTTCAGTTTTGAGATTACTAAATATGATTAAGTCAATATTTGCCTTCGTCATATATGTAAGAGAGACCAGAATTTCATTTTACTATTGTATATAATGCACATGCACATAATATTATATGTAAGATTTACAGACTTTATGAGCCATATACATTCTCTCCAGGCATGATGACATAAATATAATTTCTGTTGTTCCTGGCAGATTGAGACCTGAACATTTAGAAAGGCTAGGATTCTGATTTTGTTGTTTTTCTACACCAGATGATAACCAAATGATATCTTCATAACAAATAAAGAAATGATAGCTGCTTTGGTTTCCTTAATTCTCTTTTGTCTGTTAGTAAATCTGTGGAATATTTGTCCTTCGAACTTTGATGTTTTAGTTTCTATGCCTAAAGCATACACATTTGAAGTGATAAATTTTGAGACTTGCCAAGATCTTGGGTTTAGTTTATTCTCAATTAGCAAATGAAGCACCCAAGTAATTTTTTTCAAAGATAAACAGCACTCTTTTCCCACAGCATCTTGAATAATTGGATCCAATTTTGTGTCCAAAATTGATAGAGCTATTTACTTCCACTAATCTTGACCTGACAGCAGAGCAGAAATTGAAGTCAATGATTTTTAAGTCACCATATCCTCATCCTGATCCCTTGTTTACAGTCTTTTAAAATGCTTAACTTCTCCTCCCTAAAAGTAATAAAAAATATCTTGTTTAGTTCATCTGCTTTTTTCTGCAACAAAATTTAACATCCTTCTCTCTTTCCTATTGATCACTGAATCTATTAGTATTAAAAGATCATGAATGTGTTTTTTTGTTTCACATATTATAGCTTGCTAAGCTTAATATTCCTTTGTAATAGCACAGAAGAGTTGTTGTATATATGAGAAGGTAAATATACTCATTGTAAAGGAAGTTTATGAATGCATAGTCAGGAAAAAAGAAGCAATGTTTCTTGTGTCAATCACTATATATAAGTATTAGCCATTAATGGCAAATTGATAGACAAGAAAATGTCTCAAGGAATGTAAAAATCGTTGCCTCTGCCATGTTGAAAATATACCAGCTTTTAGAATTCAACAGATCCAATGATAAATATAAGTCATAGCCCTGTGTAATTTCAAGTCGAATTTATAATACTTCTGAGATTTTTACAACATAAAAAGCTGTAGTGTCAAAATCGTGTTTTCTGCCAAGGATTGCTGTTAGCATATGATTAACCTTCCAAATGATAACATATTTCCAAAGGTTGTCTTAGGAGGTCACACTTTGGGAACAGCAAATAGAGTATAATGGCTAACATTATTTACCAGCTACTACTCCTGCTATTTGTTTGTCACATAATGGTTTCTCATTTTGTCATTTCTGTAACTGGTGATCATTAGCATACAGGTTTACAGTACTTCATGTACAATAAAAGGGGAAAGAGCAAGTGAGTAAAACTAATTTACTTATAAAATGGCAACTTGAGGAAATGCATTTCGAAAGAATGACATTTCCTTGAACTCATCTTTTCATAAGTTCTGTTTTTAAGGGCCTTTAAAAAAAAGACTTCAGTGTTCCAGTAAAATTGTTAGAGCAGTAAATGTTCCATCAGATGTGCTTTCTTCAAGAACTTCAGGATAAGTATAATAATCACAATAATAATGTATTGCTATTAAATTTTACCACAGTTCTTCCTAAGAGCTCATAGTATTATATGTGACCACATTGAATGTATTCTTTAAAAAAAAAGTCACCTGTGGAACACTATGTTTATGAAGATCTATAATGGTTTTGTGATTCTGTAAGAGAATGAAAAGTCTGACTTATTTACTGGTTTCTCTAGCCAAGTTATATTAATTAGCTGCAGAGTTTTTGAGGCTAAATGATAGGTGGGTTGTAAAGATTAATAAATATATCTTTCATATTTTTTTCCATTTTTTAAAAACTCATCAGTTAATTTGATGAGGCCTTTTAGAATGGTTTTGCCCCAACTTGTAATGAAGAGCAATACCTGGCAAGGAAAACGTATCTACTTTTTATTATGAATCACAGTGACTACCAGATTTATTAGACAGTAGAAGAATGATGGTTTTAATAACATTATTTTATAGAAGACACATGGTTCTGTTAGAGCACATGTAAATATGGGCTGACCCTCATGACTGACTTAATTGAAGTCTTAACAGCTGTGACCTCCTTTGAAAAAGAGCTACATAAACACTAGATAGTCATCACCAACACGGGGCAATTACATATGTGTCATTTCAGGGCTACATTAAATAGGTTGACATGAAATCACCTGGATGATATTTTGGCATGGCCTTTAACAATTCCTTCTGCTTCTTCTTGCTATACCATATTTGCTTACTTTAACAGAGCAACTAGATTTTTACTGAATATTTTCAGTCATGCAGTGATTTAGTCTTTTATATCCATGTTCCACTCCAATAAACAAAAAAAAATGCCTTTAAAATTCCAAAATTTGCCAGTTTTTTAAATATATATATATTAACTATTGAAATTGAATCCTGAAAGAAGTAGCTAAAGTTTGCTGCTATTTCTTTTGTTTTTATTATAGTAGCCTCTTTGGGGGATGGGTATGTGTGAGATATAATTACAAAGAGCACTGACATGTCTTTTAGTCTTCATTATTAACTTTATTCATCTATGAGACTTTGACTCCTGAGCCCTGGCTTACACATCATTAAAATGATAATAGAAATATGTCAATTTCATCCATTTTGAGTTTATCTTTGTATATGGTATGAGAGAATGGTCGAATTTCATTCTTCTATATCAATGTGAGGCAGGAATCTATCAAAATCCTAGAGGAGAACATAGAAAGTAACCTCTTTGACATCGGCCACAGGAAATTCTTTCAAGACACAATCTCCAAAGGCAAAGGAAACAAAAGTGAAAATGAACTTTTGGGACTTCATCAAGATAAGAAGCTTCTGCACAGCAAAGGAAACAGTCAACAAAACAAAAAGGCAACACAGAATGAGAGAAGATATTCGCAAATGACACTACAGACAAAGGGCTGATATTCAAGATCTATAAAGAACTCCTCAAACTCAACACCCACAAAACAGATAATCATGTCAAAAAATGGGCAGAAGACATGAACACTTCTCTAAAGAAGATGTACAAATGGCTAACAGACACATGAAAAAATGTTCATCATCATTAGCCATCAGGGAAATTCAAATCAAAACCACATTGACATACTACCTTATACCAGTTAGAATAGCCAAAATCAACAGGACAGGAAACAACAAATGTTGGAGAGGATGTGAAGAAAGGGGAACCCTCTTACACTGTTGGTGGGAATGCAAGTTGGTGTAGCCACTTTGGAAAAGAGTGTGGAGACTCCTCAAAAAATTAAAAATAAAGCTACCTTATGACCCTGCAATTGTACTACTGGGTATTTACTCCAAAGACACAGATGTAGTGAAAAGAAGGGCCATATGTACCCCAATGCTTATAGCAGCAATGGCCACAATTGCCAAACTGTGGAAAGAGCCAAGAAGTCCTCAACAGATGAATGGATAAAAAAAATATGGTCCATATATGCAATGGAATATTACACAGCCATCAGAAAGGATGAATACCCAACTTTTGTATCAACATGGATGGGACTGGAGGAGATTATGCTAAGTGAAATAAGTCAAGCAGAGAAAGTTAATTATCAGATGGTTTCACTTACTTGTGGAGCATAAGGAATAACATGGAGAACATTAGGAGAAGGAAAGGAAAAGTAAATTGGGGGAAATCAGAAGGGGAGACTAACCATAAGAGACTGTGGACTCTGAGAAACAAACTGAGGATTTTAGAGGGAAGGGATTGGGGGGAAAAGTGAACCCGGTGGTGGGTATTAAGGAAGGCATGTATTGCATGGAGCACTGGGTGTTTTACATAAACAATGAATCTTAGAACACTGCATCAAAAACTAATGATGTATTTTATGGTGACTAACATAACACCGTATAAATAAATAAATAAATAAATAAACAAATAAATAAATATAGGAAACATATCCTTTATTTCTTATAATTACTGACAAAATCACATATGATAATGTTGAAAATAATTTTATTTAAAAAAAAGCTGCTATACACCAGTGTTGTATGGAAGTGTTGAATCACTATATTGTACACCTGAAACTAATATTACATGGCATATTAACTAACAGCAATTACTTGTGTAATTTTTGAGAAACTGCCAAACTGTTTTCCATTTTACAATTTTATATTCCCACCAGCAGTGAATGAGTGATTGACTTTCTCTGAATCCTCACTACCTTTTGGTGTTGTAGCTGCATTTTATTTTAGCTATTCCTATAGGTATATTGTGGTTTTGATGTACATTTTCTTAGTCACTAACTACGTTAAACATTTTCATGTACTTATTTGGCATCCGTATATCCTCTTTGATGAAATGTCTGCTAATATCTTTGGCACATTTTACAATTGGAATTTTTTCTTTCTTCCTATTGATGTTTGAAAGTGTTTTTAAAAACATTATTCTAGATACAAAATCTCTATTAGAGGGCACCTGGGTGGCTCGGTGGGTTAAAGCCTCTGCTTTCGGCTCAGGTCATGATCCCAGGGTCCTGGGATCGAGGCCCGCATCGGGCTCTCTGCTCAGCGGGGAGCCTGCTTCCTCTTCTCTCTGCCTCCATCTCTGCCTACTTGTAACCTCTCTCTCTGTGTCAAATAAATAAATAAAATCTTCAAAATCTCTATTAGATATGCAATTTTCAAATATTTCCTTCTAATCTGTAGCTTGTAGTCCTCTCAATATCCACCTGGTGAGGTTTTATTTCAGTTATGATATTTTTTTTATTTCTATGATTTTCTTTTAGTCATTTTTAAACTTCTACATCTTTGCTGAAGTTTTCTATTTTTTCACTTGTTTCAAACATTTATAGAAGTATATTTTTTGTGATGCTATTCTAAATTATGATCAGACGATTGTAACACCTGGTTCATCTCAGTATTGTGATCAATTGATTTTATTTCCTCATTGAAATTGTGATTTTCCTGTTTCTTGATATGATAAGTGAGTTTTTGTTTCATCCTGAACATTTTGATTATTATGTATTATGTTAGGAAATATTTTATTCTATTCTATGAAAAATTAGCAGGCATATTCTGGTAAAGTTTTATGGGCTGTATTTCCAATGACTAATTTTCAGAACTCTTGCAATAATATTCTGTCCTGCTTCGTTCTTCTGTTGCTGCTGAGACTCCTGCTCAGACCCTCCTGATGCCTTCTTCGGGGTCAGAAGCCACTTTCCAAGGCTGACTATTGTTGGTAGTAACATCTGTGTGTGTGTGTGTGTGTGTGTGTGTGTGTGTGTGTGTGTGTGTGTGTCTGAGAATGGTGTGATATACCAGTTTTAAAACATTAAAGTCAGCTATCTCATTTGCTCTTATTATCATTGATTGATAAGTAATGATAAGTAACATTGTGTTTTATTATCATTGAAATCATTTTGTGTTTTAAAATACTCATAAGCTTCTTGGAGTGATGAAATTGTGGGTAATAGAGAACATTGTGGGTAAGGACAGCAATGTTTTGGGTCAAAGTCATACTAGACGAAGCAAATCTGGGTGGAAATAATAGATGCACAGTGAAGATGAATGCATAAAATAAACTTTTATGAATAACATGGTGCTTTTTTGTATATTTCCAATCCCTATACAGTTGATTTGAAAAAACAAAAAGGATTATATTATTTTTAAAATAAAATCTTTATAATCAAGAGCTGTAACTTTTATTTATTTTTATTTTTTTAAAGATTTTATTTATTTATTTGATAGAGAGAGAGAGAGAGATCACAAGTAGGCAGAGAGGCAGGCAGAGGGAGAGGGGAAAACAGCCTCCCTGCTGAGCAGAGAGGCCGATGCGGGCCTCGATCCTAGGACCCTGAGATCATGACCTGAGCCGAAAGCAGAGGCTTAACCCAGTGAGCCACCCAGGCGCCCCAAGAGCTGTAATTTTTAATTAAAAAATGTTACCACAAGGGTAGTTTGGGAAAATCAAAGACTTTTGGCTTATCCTGTGACCCAAGGTAGAAGAGACAATGACTAAAAGCAGACATTGATACATTATGACTAAACATTATGACTAAATATTATGACTAAAATAAATCACATAAGATTAACTTGATAATAAGCAATTAAGATATAGGATGATCATAGATTTTTGTTGAATAGTTCTAGGGTACCAGTCTAGTGATAAAATGAAATGACAAGATGGTACACTCAGAAAAAGGAAAGGGAAAGAACAGAAAATATTCAGTTAAGTGAAAAAAATAACAAAAGAACATTTCATTTATACAGTAGAATTTAACAGGATGCTCTGTGTTAATTTTTTGTTTTCTTTTTCTATATATGAGACAATCCTTTCAGGCAACTCATTTTTTTCAGTGATTGTGATTTCCTTAAATCTTTCAGAAAAGGTAACAGAAAAGATAATGCTAGACACTGAATAAGAAATATGGAATGGGAAGGATTCATACACAACGATGTTTCCCATGAGAAACCATTTCTATCCTAATAGAAGAATATTCACGTACATTTAGTACATTTTAATTGAATACTGTTTCTCAATGTGGATATAAAATTTGTTGATTAGCATGGCTTGGGGAGCAAAGCATCCAATATGATATATGGAGATCAAAGTGAAGTAAGGAATATAGTGGGTTTTTTTTTAGTTTTTATTTAAATTCCATTTAATTAATACACCATATAATATTAGTTCCCAGTATATGATTTATTTTTTTTAAGATTTTATTTATTTATTTGACAGAGATACAACGAAAGAGGGAACACCAGCAGGGGGAGTGGAGAGGGCGAAGCAGACTTTCCCACAGAGCAGGGAGCCCAATGCGGGTCTCGATCCCAGGACCCTGGGATCATGACCTGAGCCAAAGGAAGACCTTTAACGACTGAGCCACCCAGGTGCCCCCTCCCAGTATACAATTTAGTGATTCAACACTTACATACAACACCTGGTGCACCTCACAACTACAAGTGAATTCCTTAATCCCCATCACCAATTTTAGACATCCTCCCCAACCTTCCCTCTGGTAACCATCAGTTTGTTCCCTATTGTTAAGATACTGTTTCTTGGCTTGCCTCTCTCTTTTTCCACCTAGGATAATGAGTTTTGTTTCTTAAATTCCACATATGAGTGACATCATATGGTATTTGTCCTTTTCTGACTGACTTATCTTGCTTATCAAAATACTCTCCAGCTCTGTTCTCATCATTGCAAATGGCAAGACTACATTCTTTTTTGTGGCTGAGTAATATTTCATTGTATGTATATCACCTCTCCCTTATCCATTCATTTGTTGATGGACATTTGGGCTCTTTCCATAATTTGGCTATTGTTGATAATGCTGCTATAAACCTCGGCTTGTAGGTATTCCTTGAAATTAGTATTTCTGTGTCCTCTGGGTAAATGCTAAGTAGTGCAATTGCTGGAATATAGTGTCTTTTGAAAAGAGCTCCTTTTCAAATACTTTATTTTTAAGATTTAAAAGTAAACCTGCAAAATTTTTAGGTAACACATACATGGGAGAAAATAGAAAATACGAAGAAAAAGATAGTACTAAATTAATATTACATTATCCAGAGATATCTGTTAAATTATATATGTGTGTCCAAATTATTTCCTACATACATATGTATTTTCATGCACAGTAATATGTAAACATTTTAAAAATTGAAATTATACTTCACCTACTCTTTTTCAAGCAGATATTTTTGTCTCGCAACAATGTATCATGACAATATTTCCATGTAAATAATTGTACTTCTACAGTATCATTTGTCATGGTTCAAAGCACTTGACAATAGAGCTTTAACAGCATTTACTTATCAATCTTGTATTATTAGTATTTAAGCCTTTTCAGAAACTACAGTTAATAAAACCCAAGAGGACCTTCAAATTAGAAATTAAAAAAGGCAAGAAATGAGTTCATCAAGGTGATTGTAACTTGCACTATCTAATGAATAAGCACAGTTAAATTGTATGCTTAATTATATATATGTTGAATGATAATTAATATACAGGAATACCTATGCTCTATATTTATTTCCTGTCCTTCTCTACTAAAGGAAGTAGTAAAATATTTATCTGAGGGTAGTTAAAATAGTAAATATGGTGAAACAAATTTATAAAATAAACTTCTATGACTAAATAATGTTAAAAAGGAAATGAATCATTGTGTTTCTTTTCCTATTCCTCTGTTTTTTATCCTTCTCTGTTTTTCTCTTCAGTACTAATCCCTAGTATCCATGTCTCCACATCATGGTTTATATGTTACACTTGAAATGCAGTTAGGCTATCTTAGTAGAACTTTGGAAGAGTGTAAAATGTATTTTTAAAAAACCCCATACTATTGTTTGGACATTTTTATCAAAGGTGTATTTCATATTCCAGGTCCCTGACTCTATGCCTATACTATGACTGTTGTTCAACTGTTCTTAGACCTCCTGATCCATTGACCTGTCATTTCCTACTAGCTATTTATTCTAGTCATCATTTCTCACCTTGCCAGCTTATATTCCATGGTATAATACTATAATCATCCCCTTCCATATATTTCAATTCCTTTTCCTTTCATTTTCTCTGTTCTACTACAAGCAAAATCCTTACTCTGATTTAAACCAATTAATTATCTTCCTCTCTGGGCCTTCATTTCAATATTTGAAATTGTTGGGTAAATTGAATACTGGCTGCATGTGTTCAATTTAAATTCATGACTCCCTACTTCAAATGCTCAACACTGCTAGGAAATCCTATGAATATTCCAAAATAATTTCACCTAACACCCTCAATAATCATTATAAACTTCATCTCTTTCATCTTTTCTTAACTGATAACCTTGCATCATATTCTACTGAAATGGAAACCAAACGGATGACCTTTTATCTTAATTCTACTAACAAAACCTAGTATCATCCTGTGGCATATTCTCAATCTGGATTCCAGTTTCAAGAAAAATAATGACCTTCATTCTATCAAAGGCTAGTCTCCACTTATGTTTGGATTTCATCCTCTAAAACATTCTCCAGGGATTTCATTATTTCTTTTATACCATAAACCAATCTTTCCTGCTCTGCTGACCATTTCCACAAATATATAAATTAATTCTGGTATCTCTCAACTTAAAAATCTGTAATGAACCCACAATTTCCTCTAGTTACTAGTCCTTTTTTTTTGTCCTAAAAATCATCTTGAAAGTTTCACCAACATGTATTTTTTTTTTTAGCCACAATTTGGTTTTAATAAGGCACAGTTCGATAGCAGGTGCTAGGAATTAAGAACACATTGCTGCTGGCCCTTCCTAGTGGCAACCAACATGTATTTTCTTCACTTCCTTTTCTCATTTTTTCTTTAGACAACTAAAACCAGGATGTTATCAATATCTCTGAACTAAATCTCCCCTTGTCAGGTAATCAATCATCTTTATATTTTTTTACACAACTTCTAAATCAGTGCTACTTAAAATGTGGTCATGGTCCCACATTAACAATGTAAGAGAACCTTTTACTGAAATCTTCTATTATTATTCTCTCTGCGTTAATAGAGCCACTAGATGTTCAATCCCCAAACTTAAGAGTCATTCTTAAATTCTCCCTTTTGGTCAATCCCCACATTTGTTCTTTTAGCAAATTCATTTCTACTGACATGTTCCTTGTACAAAAAGCTATTCTCTCTCATCTAGAGTACTACAATGGTTTTCAATAAGTCTCTCTATTTTATCTCTTTCAACAGTATGACACATTTTATTAATAGAAACCAGAGTGATACTTTTAAAATGTAAATCGGATCATCATACTACCCTGCTGAAAACCCTTCAATGTCTTCTCATGGCACTTAGAATAAGCTCAAATTATTGTGGTCATTGTGAGTCTCTGTGATCTGACTACTGTGCCACTTTCAGTTTATAGAATTAGTCTCATCCTTTTCAGCTTATAAAATTATCCTCAACACATTAGCCACACAGACCTCTTTCAGTGTCTCTAACCCAGTGGTTCTCCCAGGATAGTCAGTCCCTGGACTATTATAGAAATGCAAATTCTCTAGTCTCTCCCAAGTGGATTGACTCAGAAACTCTAGGTGAGGGGCCAAGCAACTGGGTTTTAATACATTTTCCATATGATTTTTTCCCTCAGCTTTATTGAGAAAAGTTATAATTGACAAAATTACAAAATAGTTAAAGCGTACACATGATGATCTGATATGCATATGCAGTGTGAAAGGGTTCCCCCATTGAGTTAATGAACACTCCATCAACCTCACGTTTGTTTGTGTGTGTGAGATAAAACATTTAATTCTACTCTCTTAGAACATTTCAATTATACAATATATGTGATTTGATGTATGCTAAAATCTGAGCATTACTGCTAATACAACATGATAGTTATATCTCAGGGGTTTTGTTTGTCCTTTTCCAGGACTGGAATATTCTTCCTCTGGCTCTTAGCTTGGCATGTTTCTCAAGGTCCAGCATGTGTTGCTGAATCTAAAGAACCCTCCATTCCCATTGAATATGATTGCATTGTTTGTTTATTGTATTATCTGTCACTCTCTCTCAAATGCAAGCTCCAGTATGGTGGGGGCTTGTCAGTCTTGTTTAGAACTCTAAACACACCACTAGCATAATGTCTAATTCACAGAGTGGGCATGCCACACATGTTTTTAAAATTAATGCATTCATTGTGAGAATCTGTAAATAGTCATTTGATCAGTTGATACTTTTATAAAACCTAACAAATTATTTGACACTCATCTTTAATTGAAATGAAAGATCTATTTCTCTCAGAATGGCAAAAAAATAAGGTTTATTCTCTCTCTTTCTCTTTAGATCTTTCTTTCATGCTCTTTACTTTTTCCAGAAACCTTTCCTACTTTCTCTTATGCTAGTTCATTATTATTCATTTCTTAAATTTCAGACTCAGTTTAGGTTTTAGGATATCTTATTCATCCTTGTCTTCCTTGGTTCTCCCACTACCTATCAACCTGAAATGCATCACTTTCCATTAACTTCCTTAAAAACCCTGTAACTAACTCTATACCAACCTATATATCATTTTATAATTATTTTCCTGTCTGCCTCCTACAAATCTATTACCTTCTTATCTTTAAGGACTATTTTGTTCATCTTGGTGAGTTAACAGTGAACACAGCACCTGGTATATCTAGAGGTTGCCAGCAAAATTAATTTAGTGAATAAAAATACCTCAGGCTGGAGAGGTTCCTAAAACAAAATGAAACAAACAAGGAGCAGCCACTGATTTGAATTTGGGAGCCCGGATTCAGTGTAAGAGATCTAGGGATTAGTGCTTAAGAGCACCTGTTGATAGCTTGTGTCATCACTGCAGGCATCTCAACAGCAGTTATCGAGTATCCAGCAGCTATTGAGGGCTTCTGGATTCCCCTAAGAATGTAACCTCACCACTCAGTTCTCCTCCAAAAAAATTACCTGTAGCAAGAAATATTTAAAAGAAAAAAAAGGAAAACAAGAGAAAATAACCCACACTTTTAGAATAAGTTTAGTCCCATCATCTATTTTGGTTCAGAAGATGTAAATTTACTTAAATAAGGATGACTTTTATCTAATTTCTCAAATGTTTATAAAATCTAAATTTAATATTAGAAGTAATACTCTGTTCTTTAAAAAAATCCAATTCTTTATTTTAAAATTCCTTACTTTCTAGATTTAGTAAGATGATGGACTTCTTCACCTGTGGAGAATAGAGATTGAATGTTACAGATTGTGAGATGAGTCTGCTATAGGAAGACTGTGTCTGTAAAGCATTTTATAATTATTGACTTACCTGGAGAAGTGTTTGCTTTAAATACATAATTATGGAACTATTCATAGGATAAAATTTGGTATTTCATGATATTCACATTTTAATATTGGTTTTCCTAATGTGTAATGCATTGGAATTCATGTCTTGAAATCTTCTTCACATCAGTAACCTCTTTCATTGCCCAAAAGAGTAAAAATATATGTGGGAAAAGGGATTAATTGGTTGATATGGTTTACCTATAGAGTAATAAACGAAATCAACAACACTAAAAAGATGAAATTAGTGTAACAAGAAATAGAGAGATAAAATTTAAATGTATTAATGTTTAATATTATCATCAAAATGAGTCATATTATGCTATAATTTAAGCTATATATTTATATATAAAGCTATATGCACTTAATTATCTAATACATATCTATAAAACATATATATTATAGTTAAGCTTATTTTCTAAGTTGAGGATATCCAACTAAAGGAATGTGCAAGGCAGAGCAATTAAATTAATTGACTCAACAAATATTTATTCTGCATCTAATACCTGCCAGATTTCCTTCCAGTTTCTGCAGAAATGAAAATCAGGATGGATGATGTCCCTGAACTTACATATCTTAAATTCTAGTAAACTACTTATAATCATGTAGCCAAATCCTTTTATTATGGCTGGAAATATTACCAGCTATCTCTCTTAAATTTTGTACCCTTCACCTGAGCTTTCTACCTACTATTATATTATCGCATTTTTGCAAACTTCAAAAATTAATTTCATTAGTTTTGTTATTTTTAAAATATTTTATTTATTTATTTGACAAAAAGAAAGAGATCACAAGTAGGCAGAGAGGCAGACAGAGAGAGAGGAAGAAGCAGGCTCCATGCTGAGAACCCTGAGATCATGACCTGAGCTGAAGGCAGAGGCTTTAACCCACTGAGCCACCCAGGCGCCCACTTCATTAGCTTTAGAGACTCCTTCCCTCCTTAGTATCTCGCTTTAGCCTTCTGTATACATCTATAGTCAATTTAAAAATAGCTTTAATTTAGCTTGGATATATGATCTCTTACTTTTCGTGTAGCTATTTGAATAACTTCAAAGGAGTAACCACAACACAGTGCTGGTCATTTATTTCAATGGTGATTCACACCATCCCATTGGGTAACCAGTTACATTACAGTTTCTTTATTACATCTTTTACTACTTAGGAATTGAGTCTCTGCTAAGGGTTATTCAATGTGCTAGGTAGGGGGAATATAATGCTGAGCAGGTTATATACAGGCTTTATCTTCACTGAGCTCACAGATTAGTAGAGGAGATAAAAGTTAATCTAAAAGCAAAAACAAATACATACATACTTGTAAATATGGTCTCAACCAAATCTGCTAAGCAGGACCACAAATTCTTCTCTTTCCAGTACATTTTCATACCCTTCGCACACCCTGAGAAAATGTTCTTCATGAAGCCCTCATTTTTCAGTAATCACTTTACAAATTACTGGATAATCTCTATTAAATTTTAAAGACTGATCTGTCTTTTTAAAATTCTTTTTTCAGTATATCAGGAAAAAAAATTACCTCTTCCTGAATTAACCTGGTACATTTTTTAGAGTATGAAATCACATACTTTAAGTGGGATTTGCAACAATGTAGTGATTTAAACTCACCTATTTTAAGTGTTATGATGTATACATTGCTAAATACACTATTGATTAATAATTATTAATTAAGGTACAAGAATGAAGACATACATGCTAATTTACAAACTTCTTATTCTGTTTTTCATCCACAACCCTCTTCTTACTGGAAAGAAATTTATTCCTTTTAGTTATAGTAAGGTTCCCAATCGGATCCTAAAGAGCCTAAGACATATGTAGAAGAACTATTTTATTTCACTTTCTTCCTGATGACAATGGCATCTATTAACCCTTTCATTAACTTTCAGTGCATCAGTTATACAAGACTGACTGTTCATGATTTTAAAATATTATGCACACCTGGGTGACTCAGTAGGTTAAAGCCTCTGGCTTTGGCTCAGGTCATGATCTCAGCATCCTGGGATGGAGGCTCGCATTGGACTGCCTAGCAGGGAGCCTGCTTCCTCCTCTCTCTCTGCCTGGCTCTCTGCCTACTTCTGATCTCTCTCTCTCTGTCAAATAAATAAATAAAAAATCTTAAAAAAATAGAATATTATGCATAACTTCTGTATATACAAATTTTGAGTATGTAAATTTAATAGTTGCTTTTCAAACATCTCTATAATAAAAAGTTTTATTTAGCATCTTCACAAAATTATGTGAATATTTTAAGATTATACAGGCTTTAGATTTCATCTCTAAGTTTGATTAAGTGAAGAAAAAGGTTGGAATTATAATAGTCATAGGATACAGAAGGCAATGTAATGGGAAATCAAATGCATCCTGGTTCCAAGGACAAATGCTCACTTAACTTTATGCTTCTATAGCATAAAGTTGGCTCTGACACACAATTTTTTGATTAGGCTTGTTCTATTTGATTAACATCCTATTTTTCTTGAATCAGTATGTGGATATTAAAAGTCAAATAATTAGTTCATAGGACAGTAGTTCAAACAGAGACTCACTGTGGTTTCCCAGGAGCTATTTTCCTAAGCACTTTCAGTTCCTTCAAACATTCCTCCTTAGAGTTGCAAATTCATGTCTTCTGGCCACCATTTGTGACAGGTTGGAAACCTAATTCATTCCTGCAGAGGCCTGCAGCTTCCATCACTCTGCTTCATCCACAAATAGCATTCAATTACCTGTCTTCTAGAGATGTGATCAGATCTCTAGTCTGTTTACATCTTTCTCCCATTCTTCATGTAGTTGTGACATTATGGATGATATTTAATGGATTATCAGAAGGTAATTGTGTTCAGTCCACTTTCTTCAACTCCTCAGCTTGAAGGGCTCATTCTCTCCCATTTCCTCTTAAAAAGACTTACTTGTGCAGTTATTTACTTGCATAAATCCGTGCAAGTCATAATATCATACATATTGTTATTTATTTTTCATGATTTTTACTATTTTAAATTTCCATGCCTCTTTTCTCACCTTTTCCTTGCCCTCTTCACAGATTATTCACACCCATACCCAACACATACACAGAAACACAATCCATGTAGGATTGTGTATATTATACTCTGTACCATTCTCCATGCTAGTGTAATTATACATTATATAATATACACATTATAATATTGTTTTATATAATTATGAACACATATATTACACTAAGGATTTATTATAAGTGTATAAAAATGAGATTATAATCCGCACATTTGTCTTCACTTTTTAATTCAATTGTAATTTATGCTATTATTTCAAATCACTTGGTATATTTCTAATTCAC
The DNA here is from genome assembly GCA_002007465.1 of Ailurus styani. Taxonomy (NCBI): domain Eukaryota; kingdom Metazoa; phylum Chordata; class Mammalia; order Carnivora; family Ailuridae; genus Ailurus; species Ailurus styani. The sequence goes on along the minus strand of LNAC01000169.1, from coordinate 2,821,879 downwards.
TGTTTTGATTGATGCATGATATTCTAATACATGATTACACCATAATATTACAATTATACAATTATTCTCTTATCAATAGAAATCCATTTCATTCCAGGATTCTCTGTAACTACAGACAATGTCACCATAATGTGATTGCTCCTGTGTCCTGATAGACTGGTGTCATTGTATCTGTGAGATAGGTTACCAAGAATAGGGTTGATGGATTCAACAAGATGTGACTATATATATATTTCCTAATTTATTTGCCAAAATGCTGTAAAAATTAACATTTACATGAGTAATATATGACAGCACCTTTGTATATTAGTACTCTTCCTCTAAAAATATGTTAAAAGAATTTTTCATTTTTGCTAGTCTGATTCCTATGTGATAGCTCATTGTTACTTTGCATTACTCTGAAAACTAATGAGTTTAAGCATCTTTTCATTAGAATTTGTTCTTCTATGAATTGCCTCTTCAAATACTTTGTAGATTTTCTAATATTTAACACTCTTCTTGTCATTTGTCAAGTACTACTATAAATTAGAGATAATAACTCTATCCACAGCATTGCAAAATGGTTTTTTATAATTTATTGTCTATCCATGTATTCTGTTCATGCTGGGTTTTATTTTTTATTTGTTTGTTTTTGTCATGCTCACATTTCTTTAATCAAATATGGCTATCTTCAAACATTCCTCATAAGAGTTGCAGTCCTGTCTTCTTACCATCATTTGTGACAGGTTGAAAGCCTTATTTCATCTCTTCAGAGGCTTGCAGCTTCCACCACTCTGCTTCATCCGCAAATAGCATCTGTTATCTGTGTTCTAAAAATGTGATCAAATCTCTGTGTCTTTCTCTCATTCGTGTATGATGCAATATTGGTACAATTTTATTTTCTCCCCACTGAATGAATGTACTTGACAATGAAATGGGGGAAGATGCAACAGGAACAAATTTCAGGTTAAATATATGATTGGAACATATCCTGACAAGAACTTTGGCAAAGTTTCCAATTAAACAATGTTTCCTCAAGGTATATAGTACTTAGCTTTGGTAAATGTTAGTAAGCAGTAAAACGTACAGGCCTATTGATGTTTACACATTAAATGAAGTCAGATTCTAAATTCAGATCATAGACACAAATTCTCACTCTCAACAATGTGTAACAGGACATTTAGAAGTTGTGGAGGATGAAGGACATAATTTTGGTTGAGTGCACTTGTCATGTACATTGAAATACATTTAGTTGCTCTCCTTATTGCATAGATTGATATGTACATATTCATGCAGAACAAATGGGATAAGCCAAGTTATCTGTTGAGATCCAATGAAAGACCTGATAGATTGTATACTGTTAAGGACATTTAAATTTTATGTATGTTGATTCTTTTGGGACATTTTTTTCCTACAGAATCTAAATCCAATTCATATTCAATTTAAAATGGAAACTACTTAATATCTTTATTGAATGTTCAGAATAATTATTATAAGTTATCATTAGAAATGAGAACATGCACATTTTAAAATATATGTTAAACTTTCAATTTATCATTTTGAATAATCAAGGGTTATTTAAGTAATTGACTTCTTAATATCTTAAGACATTAGTGGAAGTAAAAGTGAAAAGAGGCTGTAAATTCTGTATGCCATGTTTAAGCCATTTATAATTGAGTGCATCACATTGGAAATAATGCTTAATATTCATATTATGGATCGTATGTATTTTAGATTTTAATTTTATATCTCATCTCCTTCCCAATAAATAGAAATTCACTTCTCAAATAAATCTGGAGCCATTGGTTGATAATTAGAAAAGAAAAATAAGTGGGTTAAAGAAAGGAATAAAAAGGTTACTTTTAAGCATTATAGTTCAACTTAAAATATATACATGTACTTATATTCACCAACATTTTAGTGAGTACAAATAATTATAGGAAAAAATATTTAAAAATCACCTATGGTTACACAGTTTTCTTTAAAATAAAGCAAAAACTTAGAGAGATACTTAAAGCAGTGTGAATATATCTTCTTTGTGCTAGATCAAACATGGGGGCTAAAATAGCTATAAGGCAGAAACAATATTTGCTTAAGAAAGTATCTAAAGAAGGACAAAGAACTTTTGATAAGCAACACGTAGCAAAAATCAGAAGGGATGATAGAATTGGCTATTGCTCAGCCTAATAGAAGTTCTGATCAAAAAATGTCATGAATGCTTTAGAAAGAAAGATTTTTCTTCAAGTGTGGTTTTAAAAAAATCAGTGATTAAATTATAAACTAATAATATCAAAAGGTAATTGCATAATTATTAGAGATAATCCATTCCTATGTCTACAAATACATCTATCTACCTGCCTATTAAGTTTCTTCAAAATATAAGATTTTCCTAGTTATGTAGAATTTGCCTTTTTTCAAAGTATTTTATATAATTTACATAGGGCTGAATTTTAAATTTTTTCAGATATCCTCATCTATTGCTTAAAGGTGTGACTTAGAGGATATGCAGTCAAATAAATTGCTATTATTGTAATCATCTTCTAACTCCAAGTTCAGTTTTATGGTAAGACAAATAAAAACCTTATAAATTAAATTTATAAAATGGAGATTCCAATAAATTACAAATATATATACATTATTATCTGAGAGTAAGGATAAGAATTTAACTCATTTAAGTATGTCTCTAAGTTTAGTAAATCAGTTTACAGATACTAAGAAAATTTTTAGAAATCCATTATTTCTAACTTTTCCATTTAATATTTTTGAAAACAGGGCCCATCTTCCATTATAATGATTGCTCGAGTTTTCAAGTTTAATAATTCAGAATCTTACTACCTAATGAAAAAAAACTTTTAGTCCATTAGTATTTAATACATTCTCATTACTCGTTATGGCATAAAAGGTTGGCCTGTAATTTTTTAATATGCTATTTATACTACTTTCTAGTAGTATGAGAAATTTAATAGATGAAAATGATTTGCATGATTATCATGATGACCTACCTTCACAATACATATCATATCTGTCTCCACTAACTCAGCCACCTTTCTAGTCCAACCAGCATTTGCTATTCCCTTTCCTTCTAGAATAGGCTCCAAACTGATCTTTCTGCTTTTGCCCCTAGAGTACATCAATTCACATGGTATAAAACGTGTAGGTTGATCCTCTAGAAATTAAAAATTTGATTCATGAGGTCATTCCACTTCCATTTAAAATGCTGAAATGAGAAATGGATTTATCCCTTCTGCTTGAAAAAATTCTACCCTCCTCCCCCCAAAAAGCTCACACAAGATATATGAAAACCAATGGTTTTCAAGACATTAAAATAGGGATGCTTGAGTGGCTTACTCAGTAAAGCATCTGCCTTTGGCTCAGGTCATGACCCCAGGGTCCTGAGATTGAGTCCCATATCAGGTTCCTTGCTCAGCAGGTAACCTGTTTCTCCCTCTCCTGCTACTCCTGTTTGTGCTCTCTTTCTATCTCTCTCTATCTCTTTGTCAAATAAATAAATAAAATCTTTTTAAAAAGGGAAAATATAATACAGATTGAGCCATAGATATCAGTACACTTAACAAAGATTGTCTTCAGCAGGTTTAATTGTTTGCTAAATTAGTTAACTGAAGCCAAGACCACATAATTACTTTGCTAAATGATTTTAAGACATTAAATATTTCTTATAAATACAGAAAATTAATCCAAAAAATTTCACAGGCTGGAATATGAAATATATTTATCATGTACAGCCTACTCATTGTCCACATAGCTGGGACCCTCAAAAGATTTAGAAACACAATCCACCAATACCGTGCAAAATGCTTGATAAAAAAAGCACACTTATCTCTAAGTAGAAATGTAGCTGGTCTTTATAGGCAAGGGAGATGCTGTTATTTGAAAGAATGGTTTTAGTGAGGACAATTGACTTCCTAATGAAAGAGATGTTAGTCAGGGCCATTTCTCTGGACAACAGGTCATCATATGGTTTAATAAGTCTTAATAAGGAAGAATATTTTCATGGCCCAATTCTTCATAAGATTATATAAGATCGACATTAGAAAACTTAATGAAGTCCTCTCAGATCTGTAAGTAAAGAAGGAAGGAATGAAGGAAACAGTCTATGTCAAGGAGAGTCAAAAGATAATTCACAACCTTTCCCCAAATTTCAAGGTTGAGTCAGTTTATAACTCAGAGCTCCTTGAAGGAAGGAGAGGCATAAACTTTTGAAGAAGGACCATGTAGACACCAAATGAGCCATAGTCTTCCTTCTACCTTCTACCCTCTCCCAAAGGATCCTGTGGCAGTCACTGGGGTTTAAGTGCCTCGAGAAACTGGTCTTTAACTTTCTTTGAAAGAGGCTATTATATAATTTTGACTAGCCAAGAAAGGGTGGCCTATGTTAGATATTATAAACTGTTCAGAATATTTGGAATCTTCTAGTGTGTATATATATATATATATATATATATATATATATACATGTATGTATGAGAGAGAGAGAGGTGTGTGTGTGTATATATATATGTATACATATATATGAAGGCATTTAAACTAAGTTTTAGTACAATCCATGACAGAAGGATTTTAAAAGAAGGAATTTAAACTGAGTTTTAGTACAATCCATGACAAGGGAAAAAGTGGGAAGAAATTTAATCATGAGCTTCTTATTTTCAATGGTGAGAGCTTTGACCCAGAAAGTGTTAAATTCCCTGCAGTTACAAGTTGTACACATGTGAACCTTGAGTAGAGTCCAGTAGCAGCAAAAGAGAAGCCACAGGCTGGAAGCAAAACACATGGCAAAAGTCTGAGATGAGGCACAATCAGGTTATGCCTGCATGAGGTCAGGCAAAACCACTCAGATCTGATCCACACAGGAGCTGGTGGAGCAAGAAATGGATGAAGCGAAGAGAAGTTGAAGTGGTGCGTAAGAGACACTCTTGTCATGGTGATTTACATCATTGTTCATTTTATGTGAAACACACTTCCCTTCAATTTTGCCAATTTCTACACATGCTTTGGGATTCATATTAAATGTTACTTTTTTACAGACAGCTTTATGACTCCTCTCTTCTTCTGTGGGGAGGTCTAACTGCTATAATTGCTTATCAGACCATTATGTCCTCTCTTCTATTGAGCACATAACAGAATTTGTATTAATATGTGCATTTGTAAAAATATTTAATATTAATTTCCTTCTCTAGTTTAATTATTCTTGAAGATAGAGATCATTTTCTTCAATCACAATATCTCTTCCATGCTAAAAATTATGTATAGAATTGAATAGGTACATTTAGTGAATATTTGTTAAATTATTAAGTGAATTATTTTTGCAATGAACTCATTTTTATCTCAATCTCCATAAAGAGGAGAAAAGATAGGTATAAAGCATATTATGCAAGATAAATTGGGTATATTCACTCCATGTTTAGTTTCAGGACAATTTGCCATAGAGTTAAAGCATGGCAGAACAGATTCATTGTTTACAGATCCATTCTGACAATACACAGCACTTTTTGTTGTATTATGAAAAAAAAAATTTTTCACACAAGCACCCAAATGCTATCAGTATAGACAGTATGGTAGCAAAAATAATTTTGTTTTGTAATCTTTTGTGAAAGGTCATTGCTGGAACTCTTTCAAATTCAAATAGAAGTACCATAATATGTATTATCTATTTATAACAAAAGAATAAAAATGTTAATGTATTTTCATTTCAGTAGTAACTATTATTAGAATTAATTACTTAACTACAGCTGAAACAGTGGTATAATAAATGAACACTGGGTGTTATACACAACTAATGAATCATTGAACACTACATCAAAACCTAATGATGTACTATATGTTGGCTAATTGAACATAATAATAAAAAAATAAATAATAAATAATTTAAAATTAAAAAAATAGTCCTTGTAATCATTAAATGAATATTAACGTTGAAAATATCATGTACGAGGGCGCCTGGGTGGCTCAGTGGGTTAATGCCTCTGCTTTCGGCTCAGGTCATGATCTCAGCGTCCAGGTCATGATCTCAGCGTCCTGGGATCGAGGACCGCATCGGGCTCTCTGCTCAGCAGGGAGCCTGCTTCCTCCTCTCCCTGTCTCTCTGCCTGCCTCTCTGCCTACTTGTAATCTCTCTCTCTGTGTCAAATAAATAAATAAAATCTTTAAAAAAAAAAAGAAAATATCATGTACGAGCAATACGGGGGAAACTATTATAGCACATTTATGAAGTGCATGTTGCAGATATCAAAATGCTGAGTTGGAGTCTAAGTTCTAAAACTTGTTAGTTATTTCACTTTGATCAAGCTTATTTAAGCTTCTCTAATCATCATTTTTTTATATGTGGAAAGTTTCCATTGCTCTATTTCAAGGAGGCTAAGGTGCCCTACAATTGAAGACATATCATTATTTTACGTACCATTAACAAAGAAAAAAACCCTCAATAGTTACCCTATGGTATTCTATCAAGGGTAATATGAATCCTGATTCATAGCTAAAGTGGCTAAAATAAAAAAAATAAATAAAGAGAAAAATAATTAATTGAGTTAAAATTGATGAAGTGGAATGGGCGTTTGTGAAAATTAAGTGAGATAATACACAATGCTTAACACAAGTCTGAGATATCAGAGCTCAATTATATTAGCAACACAAAAATCTGGAAATCTATACCATCTTTAAAATAAATAGGAAACATAATACAACCCATTTAATTGTTTGTTTTTTTATTTGTTTGTTTTTCTTGTTGTTCTATATCATGTATTTTCAAAGGCTGTCTTTATAACAGGGTGTAGCAAGCACTGGTATAATCATTTTTTGTTTTGATCATTTAATTTCTTTTGTCCTTCTCAATTCATTTCATTTGGTTTCAAAATTCAACTGTAGTGCTTTTGACTTAACAATAAAGGGAAGTAAAAAATGACTAAAGTGAAAACATTCTCTAAATAGGTTTGCAATCCAAAAGTGTCTGGCTTAGTTTGATGTATAAGTTTATTCGTTATGTTGAAACGTGCTTGCATGTTTAAATAGATCATCCATGCTTATACTCTCAATTCTTGCTTGTCATTTATACTTCTAGCCGTCTATCATATTTGTCAAACACTTTCAAGATTCAGTCAGGGGACACAATCTTACTTTGATGATCACATGCATATTTTCTAGATAAATGCATTTTTGAAAATCAGTCAGCATCTAAATAAAAGAACAACTCACTATATATAATTTTATGAAGTGTTTATTATTGCAGTTGTCTAGTTTTATAAATCAAATAGGTTTTAACTCATTGTAACAGCATAGACTGAAAGACCTACCTACATTACAATAAATTACTTTTGTTTTACAAATCTTTTTTTGTTATATATGAAATGTCTAAACATAACACTTTTTGAATCAACAATAAAACAAGATAGATCTCTGGGTCCTTTAGATAGCCAATAAGAATAAACTTAGTTGCCAAAAGAAATATCTGGATTTACTTTTACTGGTCCTACATTTTATATTTGCTTAGACACTTTTGAGCCAGTGGTCAATTCTTTTTTTTTTTTTTTTTAAAGATTTTATTTATTTATTTGACACAGAGAGAGATTACAAGTAGGCAGAGAGGCAGGCAGAGAGACAGGGAGAGGAGGAAGCAGGCTCCCTGCTGAGCAGAGAGCCCGATGCGGGCCTCGATCCCAGGACGCTGAGATCATGACCTGAGCCGAAAGCAGAGGCTTTAACCCACTGAGCCACCCAGGCGCCCCAGTGGTCAATTCTTAATCATCTCCTTCTGTTTTTACTTTTTATTTCTGTCTCTTTTCCTCTAACTGTAGAAAGTGAACAAAAAATTATATATTGAAAACAAAATTCTGCAGAATGATACATATATGCAATAGTATGATTTCTGTACTAACAACAACAAAAATATTTTTGCAGCTACCATGATAAAAATGTTTGCTTCTACTGCAATTATTAAAATATTTGATTACTTCATATTTATATATTTAAGGACATAATGACAGTTTTCCATAAAAAAAAAACATGAGTAACGGCTTCAGTCTGATAAAGGTCTGTGAGAAAAATAAATTACCTAGTTAGTATAATATTTGCTAGTATTATCAGACTCTAACTCTAGCTCCAACCACGACAAAATGTATTAGCACACATAAAAATTAAAAAAAAAACACACATACACAACATATACACTTTGCTAAAGCATCCACATAAATAAGTAAAAGTCAGGATCTTTATAGTTTTATAATTTCTGCATACTCTGCAGAGGTTATTATTAAAATGTATATTCTAAATATCCCTTTTCAAATGCATAGGTGAACTATTTGTGATGGATGGAAACCAAATGTCTCCAGGTTTCCATTATCTCTTTCTTCCTTGATGACAGAACCGTTTTTTTTTAGCTGGGCTTATGAACTCTTTACCTGAAGACAATATGTCCCAGTCTCCTTTATAGCTAGGTATGGACAAATAACTATGGGATTTGATTTGAGCAGATACGTTGAAGGGACATCAAGAAAGTGTTTTTATAATGAGAAGGATGGTAGATCCCACCCCTTTTCTCTTTCCTACAGTGTAGAATGGAGAGCTAGAGCTGGAACATCCCTCCTGGACTGCATGCTGACTGTAGAGGATCAGCAAGAGATAATGTCCTAGGTCCCCGATGTTACACCCCATATCAGCTATGGACCAACTCCTACCTAGAGATAGAAATAAATTGCTTTTTTATCCTAAGTCAATTTATTTTAGGTTTTCTGTCACATCTTCTCCTAATATTGACAGGGAGAGTGACAAGTAACTATTTTGTTGTTACAGAAAAAATTCATTTTTAATTGGACAATTAGAATTCTTTGAATTACATTGCCTTTTGTTCAATTTTCTAACCCCACATTTTCATTCATTAAAATCTATTTGGTTTTGCCTAGGCTGTAGAAAGCTACAAAGAGTATCACTCCTACTCTGGAAACAAACAAAGTCAGATGATGGAACAAAAATGATAACTTTTCTTGAAACTATAAAAGAACTGAATTTGCAGGACAGCCAAATAGTCTGAAATATAAGGAGAAATAGATACCTCAGATAGAGATACGATGTGGATGCTGGCTTACCAGTGGCAGAGCGTAAGAGGAAGAGACCCTGGAAAATAATATAAATAAGCAAAAAATAATTAAATCAGCTTTTTAAATGAGTGGCTAGTGTATGGGTAAGCATGTGAGTTACAGAAATTCTACTATGTAGAATAGTAGCAGATATCTGGAACATCTCTAAATATTTGGAAATATTAAACAATACAGTTGTAAAGATCAAAGGCCAAGAAAAGTCACACAGTGAGAAAATATTTTTGAACTGAAAAAAAACAATATATAAAATTTTATGGGATACAGCTGAAACAATGGCATTAAATTTATGGCAAAATTTATCGCATTAAATACGTATAAAAAAGTGAGGTCTTAATGACTTAATTTTCTACCCTTAGAAGTTAGAAAAGGAAGAGCAGAGTATACCCAAAGCAAGCAGAAGAAAGGAAATAATGAAGATAAAAGCAGAACTCAATGAATTAAAACAGAAGAACAATGGAGAAATTTAATAAAAGCAAAAGCTGATTATTTTTCAAACAACTTTATTGATGGATAATTTATATACAATAAACTGCCTATGATTAACATACAGAATTACATAAGCTTTGACATATGTGTACACCTGTGAAACCTTCGCCACAATCAAAATAACAAGCATACCCATCACTCCTAGCATGTTTTGTGCCCCACAGTAATCCCTCAGTCCTGCCCTGTTCTGCTTTCACTCCTCCGCATCTCCAGGAAATCACTGATCCCCCCACTATAGATTTGTTTGCATTGCCCAGAATTTTATACCAATAGACAAATACAGCATATGTTCCCCGTTTTGTTTAATTGTTTGGTCTGACTTCTTCCATTCAACATAGTTATTTAGAAGTTCATTCATATGGTTGTGTTTTAGTTCCTCTGTTTTTCTTGCTGAGTGGTGTTCCTTTGTATGTATGTATATGCCATAACTTTAATGCACCTGTTGATGGACAGTTAGGTTGTGCCAGCTCTTAACTATTACCAATGAACTTCTATGAACATTCATGTAAGTTTTATTTGTATATAACACTTCTTTATCGTGAGTAGACACTAGGAAAGAAATTACTGGATCATAGAAGCATGGTTGACTTTTTAAGTAATTTCCAAAATTTAAGTAATTTTTAAGTAATTCTGACTTTTTAAGTAATGTCCAAAGTGGCTTACTGTCTTTCATTCCCACCAGCAGGATATGAGAGTTATGGTCATTCCACATTTTCACCAACATTTAGTATGGTCAGTCTTATTAATTTTAAACATTCTAATTGAAGTATAATAGTATCAGATTTGATTTACTTTGTACTTCACTAATGACTAATAACATGATGTGGGAAGTGTCCCCTTCTCTCCTATTTTCATGTGCTTATTTGGCATCAACACATTTTTATGGTGAGATGTCTATTCAAATCTTTGCCATATTCAAATTAGGTTTTTCTTTTATTATTGTTGAGATTTTAGATTTCTTTATTTTGGGTAAAGGCCTTTATCAAGTATGTGATTTATAAATCATTCCTCTGAATCTGTAGCTTATCCTTTAATTCTTTTGATTAGATCTTTTAAAGACTAATAGCTCTTAAATTTGATGAAGCCCAACTTAATTCATTTATTTTTAAAGTTTTTGCTTTTGGTGTCCTATCTGCATCTACATCATAGTTAATGGTTAAATCTCTAAAATTTTTCCACCTTTTTTTTTCTTTTGAGCATTAATTTTACACAGGTAAACCACATTCATAGGAAAAACTTCCATTTTTATAGCAGGTCCTATCATTCAACCTCCTTAATCTCACTAGAGTCTCTTAGCCATTCTAACACCATTCTTTTCTTAACTGATATCTTTTTCCCCCTATGATGACTCTAACCAAGCAAACCTCAAATATTACCAAACCAAACCCCAACTGTCCACTAAAAATATCTTGCTTAAAGCAAATCTGGTATAATCCTTCCACCTGAAACCTGCCCTCCTGCACCCAGATTGGTTAAAATCTTAAGTTGAACCTTCAAGTATTAAATACAAAACCTCTGAAAGCTGTATTTCTCTCTGTAAGAGTATATTGTGGATTGACACATTTCATGTGCATTCCGTATTTCTAGAATAACTTTCTTTATTGAAAAATCTGGACTGTTACAAAAAATTCATGAGAATCTGGATTGCGGATTATAGTTCAGATTTTCCATGTATGTCATCCATTTGATACTTGGGAGGTGAAGGTGAGGTGGATCCCATTCCCTTGCTGCTGTTTATGCTGGCACTACAAGTCTTAGAGAAATGCTGGTCAAGAGGCAGTTGTGCTAATACCTGAACTCAGCAACCTTGCAGGGTCTAGCCGCCTGCTTTATGGCTAGGGCAGCCGCAGTGATTGTTTTAGCCAGAAATCATTCCATGTGGACTACCAAGTATTGTTGGGGTGATAATGGGTGCTCGTGCAATGGAAGACAGGGACAGTTTCTTGATCTCTGCATTACAAACTACATTAAAAATGGTGATTTTTGTAACTGAGCCATTAAAAACTAGGCTCAACTCACTTTCCTCATCTCTCCCAACATTTTGCTTGCACTTAATTCTGTATAATAAATTTGTTATTTAAAACTGCTCAGAAAAACTTTATTTACTTCAGCTGCTTTGTATCAGAGGTAGGGGCAGACACTGATTATCTTTCCTGATTGAATGTGTGGGCAGTGAAGAACAATCCTGATACTACTGGAAAATGAGATACTGGTAGTCTGTGGCACAGTGTCAAAACATTATGAAATTAATCAACTGTGGCCACTTGGAATAAAATCCCTGTTAAAGACAAAATTTGGCATACCTGGTAACTGCTTCAACAGTTCATTATGAGGAATAAGGAACACAAATACTTTTAATCTTATCTTCTGACTGCTCAGGAGAGTTTCAAGAAAAAAAATGGCAAGCTCAGAGTTTTAAAATTTTGACTCAAGACAAGATCAAAGTAACTTCTGTGACTGCCACCAGAATAACTTCTCACTCCTCCAGTCTTATAGGTCCAAAATTCAGGTGTGAAGTCTTGAGTTTACAAATTTCTGAATTCCCATGTTAGTGGAAATCATGCTGGATTTTTCTCTTTCTTTCTTAGCTTCCCTTCCCCTTCCTTCCTTCCTTCCTTCCTTTCTTCCTTCCTTCCTTCCTTCCTTCCTGAAAAATTTGGTCATGTGTTGAAAAGATGACCTTTTTAAGAATTTTGTTTGTGGTGAGGGCTCTGAACTCCTAACACCACTGAGCATTCCTTGCCAGAAAAGACGGTCCCTATACTTCTTTCTGATGTGACCAGATCTGCCTTACTTAGAAATCCTGAACCAGCGTGAGGTAGCTTTCTTTTAAAAAGCTGCAAATTCTTCTCACATTGCACCCTAAACCCATCTACATGTCTAATCATAGCAAGAGTTAAAAGCCAAGTCATTACCCAGGGAGATAAGTATAACATCTGATAGAGTGGGGAGTAGGAGGTATAGGCCTCTGCGTATGGAATGAATAAGTCACAAGGATGAAAGATAAAGCATAGAGAATATAGTCAGTGGTATTGTAATAGTGTTGTATGCTGACGGATGGTAGCTATACTTGTGGCAGTATCGTATAATGCATAGAGTTGCTGAATAGCTATATTGTACACCTGAAACTAATGTAACTGTACATTAACTATACTGGGACTTAAAATCAATCAATCATTTAATCAAAAAAGTTGTAAAATTTTATTAATTTGCATTGACATAAACCTGGTAATGAACTCTAAGGATTCTAGAGGAAGAAGAAGCATAACTCCAAATTTATATAAAATATTTGATCCTAAACTAAGAACTTAACATCTGAACATAAGTAAATAAAGGAGACATTAAGCTTTAGCTCAACTGGTTGACTAAAACTAGATTAAAATTTGGCCTATATGGAATGAAACAAAAATGTCAGAAATAAGTCATATAATGTAGAGAAAGGAATCCTAAGTCTTAGGGAGATAAGAATGTTTGTGGATACTTATCATATTGAATTTATTACTTTCCTGCTGCCACGTTTTCCAAAAAGGCTAAGATGACAATTTCTCAAGAAAAGCATGGAGGAATACATAGATAGCAGGATGATAAATATCTTTCTAAAGAACTGTACTGGTTCTTCTTAAAGGTGAGTGATGAAGGTGAGAGGTGCTGGTATTGAAATCAGTTCCCTAAGTTAAAGTTGATGAAGGAATCTCAGAATGGTAGATCTCTAGTACCAGACTCAATCTCTAAGTCATTGGCAGAATTACCAGCCAACAGGACCAAAACTAAAATTGTTTCCTTGTGGAATTTTGGTGCTGTCTAATTGATGTTTATATTCTAACACTGAAAAATATTGATCCCTCTTGATTTGCATATCTGGAAAATCTCTGTCTGGTGAACAAGAAGCTTACCCAAGTTTAACATTATGTAGAATTATAGCCCTGCACTCAATTACACTGAATTCCCAGATACAATCTGGATCATAGATCAATATCTCACTAATGAAGAGAAACGGAGGGCTTTCGAAGAAGGGCCCTTTTTCACTGCTGTATCTATTAGCTTTTTCCAAAATGGTGTACAGGTATTCACTAGGATAGCTATATACTAAAGAAAGAGAACAAAATTTAGAGGGATTTTAAAATGTGTTTTCTAAGCAAATTCCAGCCAGTGAGCAACCAAACATCATTGGGGTCTACTATTGGGAACAAAGTCACAATGTGGTTTGAGTCAGACATTGTCTTACCATAAGACACAATTCCATTCAGTAGTTATATCCCAGTCTCTGAGCAACAAATTAGAATACTTCACATTAATTCTGGGCCCAGAGAGTGAGGTTATTATGATGCGAAGGGTAATATAGGAATCTCTTAGGCTGTATGTCCCTGTCAAAATAGGAACACAAAATGGAAAATCAAAGAGATTAGTGCCAAAGATTTGAAAAATTCAGAGTAAAATTTCAAACAGATCTCTAAACAACTCTTTTATTTCATTTGTGCCAAAGAGAGATAATACTTGGAAAATGAAAATGGAATATGTTGAAATTATTCAAATGATGACGCTTCTCAGAGATGATGTCCCAGATGTGGTTTTAGCAATTTGACATTGCCAGTGGTACCAAATATATGTTTATCTACCTAATGCTTGGCTACCTTTTATTCCCCTATATCAAGAAGACAAACACCAGAAATGGTTTGTTTCAACCAAGTAACAACTGAAGTACACATTAACTATGTTACTTTAGGGTTATATCACCTAGTTTGTCTCATGACCATTTACTCCTTGAGTAAGAAGAATGGGGTGTGCTAAATGCCATGACAAGATACAGGCACAGTAGAGAGGAAAAGGTATAAATAGATATTTAGAGAACTTGTACTTCAGTGAATTTTCTAGGTATATTGTGATCTGGTGAAGGTGCAAATAACCCCACCAAGGAAAAACAAAAGTTTCAGCCCTTTGATCTTCTTACCACTTAGAGTTAAACTGATTTCTAAGGTTCTGGATACTAGAGACAATACAACACATTTTGCTCTGACTCATTTACTGAGTGACTCATAAGGTACCAAAGCAAGAGAAGGCCAGTCCATCTAGGTTACAGAACAATAATGTTTAAGTGGCTTCTATTTAGAAGAAGCAGAAAGTTATCAATAATAGTAAGCATTTGTGGAGCTAATAAATATAGTATATTATATGTATATATATAATTGTTTTGAGATATATGCAGAGCATTGTCATTTTGCTTTTTCTATTACTTATTATTTAATACAAGATATACTTCAAGTATTGGTTTTATAATTTTGTTTTATCATAGGATATCAAATAGGAATTTGACCTAGCAGATAAATAAATATCATATAGATGATATTTACATGGTGACTGTAGAACGTTGAGTCTTTTCTATTGTGGGGATGGTGAGTAAACCTTTCTTTATAAAGTAGGTGGTTTATAATGCTGCAAATATGTTGTTTATAATGTTGCAAATATGTTACTACTGGTATATTTTAGAAGTAAAAGTAGAGGTGGAAGTGCATAAATGGATACTGAATATTCAAAGAGATGGTCTGTGGAGAATGTAGTCTATTTTATCACTTTTTTTTTCTTCTAGAGAGCTTTCTCATACTGAAAAGACATTGTCCATAAATCATATTCCACAAACTAAGTAAATTCTGGCAGTATTTTGTAGATAAAGTAGACTCCAGCTTCTTGCTACTCTTTCAGTTTATAATCTAAGTCACGGGGAGGTTTCTGTTAAAAGCAAACGTCAGCAGTTGGGTTCAGCATTCCCCTATCTGGTAACTGCTTTGTGGGTATTGAAAGGCCATAGCCAGAGCAGTGGCTCCTTTACTTCTGAAGCAGAGCTTCAATAACATAGTTTGCCCTAGACATCAGCACCCCCTGGGGCAGCTCCATGACATTTACTTCTCCAGCCATTTCAATGAATTTGTGAACTCCTAGTTTCCTATATTAGAGCCTTCCTCTTTAAATGCCTAACATGTATAATATTTCTTACCCTAACCTCGTCTCTTCATTTCCAAATTCAATTCTGTCTTCACCTACTCCCTCTGGTTTAACTACTGGATTTTTCCAAAGACACAATATTCTTTCATGGGTCAAGTTTTAGCACAGATCATTTTAACTGACACAATATCTCTCTTTATCATATGGAAAATATCTTCTCACTCTGTCATTATTAATTATTTATTAATTAATTATTATTAATCTGTCATTACTTATTTTAAATTCTTTCTCTATATTAAATTTCAAATTTCTTGAGGAAAAAAGATTTCGCTTTCTTAGTTTTGTTGTCTCTGAATATTTCTGAGTAGCTCCTGCCCAGCACATAGTAATTACTCTACAGTCAGTATTCTCTGTCTTTGGGTACCTAAAAGATATACTTTCTAAGCTTATTGATAAGTCTCAAACGATATTATCTATTATTTATGTTTCTTATTATCATTCTACCTTAGTTGAGTGTACTGTATAGAATTAGGAATTCAAGAATTGAAAAAGATGCCTCAAATCACAATAAATTTTTAATTCCAGTTTGTTCAAATGGCTGGGATACTATAAGTGCTAAGGAGTAGGAGGGACGGTTGTTTTGAAAATAGAAGTAATCAAAGTAGGCTATGTTTTAAAATGATAGGTAAGAGAGAATCATTCAGAGGGGCTAGGTTATCTTTTGCCAAAAGCCAGTGAGGCTTTTAAGTCCAATTCCACTGAATCCACGGATGACATTTATGGACAACCACAAGAGATGTTGACAGACATACTGTAAAATCTGAGCAAGAGCCTCAGTTCCATCATGTTTGCAGGTGTGTGAGACGGCACATCTGTAAAGAAGATAACAGGAACAACAGGCTTACATGTAACAGAGACTCTATGCCTCAGAGGCTCTATATCGACTGAGTGCATATATACAGATAATATTTGATTTATTTCTCAGTCAGGAACTCTTGAGTGGGGTTGACCAAGGTCATTTTTTTTCTTCAAGGTATCAGAAAGAAAGGTAGTTGTGTTTCTTCCTTTTAGTGGAGGTTTATAGGTCAAGAAATGTGAATGCCAGAGGACTATCTGAGAGTAAGAACTGAAGGGTTATTTCAAGATGCATGCCAATGGGATCCCAATGGCAACAAACCCGAAGCAGATTTTGGGACCCAAAATGCAAAGTTACTGGAGGGTTTGAGAATCAAGGAGTATTAGAACAAGGAACAGTTGGCTAGGTCACAAAAAAAGGCATCATTGTACATGTGCAACAATGCAACTCTGCATTGTGCAACAAAGCAGAGAGTGGGTCATTGCTCTCTACTGCAGTTTTGCAATGATTGATAAATTAGCTATAATTGATAAATGGAAACTAAGAACTTCACAGGGTCATAACATGTGTAGTGAAAGGAAATGACCCGTCTCCCCGGGATTAACATAGGAACAAGAAAGTAACCTCCATAGAAGAGGATCTTGACCAGAATCAATACTGAAACAATTCTCTGAAAACTTGCTGTCTAAAGGTACATTAAGTGTATAGGATAGTGATAAAAAGCATAGCCCATAGGGTTAGTTCTACCTGCTTTTGAATTCTGTATTTGCTCTGTAAACTTTGTCAAGATATCTCAACATTCCAGGCCCCTGTTTCATGTTATCGAAATTGTACCAGTACAACTCCTAGTTGTTTAATGTTATTAAAAACCCAAAATTCCACTGAGTAAATTTTATAGGTCTTACTGGCTTTATACAGTGATTCACAAATCAGACAGCTTCTCATCTAGTGGATAGGAAGGACTCAAAGGAGCTATACAAAATGAAAGCTTTTATAGGCAGAAGGGAGCAAGACAAAGAAGTTATACTAGTAAAAACTCAATTGGTTGTGGCAAGGTCACATTCATCACGGTAGGGGAAAGTTAGGGAGATAATCTCACTGGTGATGACCAGGTAATTTTCAGTTGACTGGTTTAAGATTCAGTTTCTGGGAGAGACTGAACCTCTAATTATGTCTCTCTTTGGTGATGTGAGTACTTAGCGTTAAGTGATTCCATTTTGGGTCTATTGTCTTGTTTTTAACATTGTAAACTAACTGTATGTTAATGTATATTTACAATTCATTCCATTAGGTGAATTCAGATATTTCCAACTATTTACTTTTGTTACTTTATAAGTTTTTAAGTTGAGAGTAGTCTATCAGGTGAAATTAAGGTGAAGTATTTTAACTGGGTGAATACAGTCAATTGCTGCAAATTCCTGCCCATGCGTGGAAAATCAGGCTAATACTATCTCTTTTTTTTTTTTTAAAGATTTTATTTTATTTTATTTCACAGCGGGAGAGAGATCACAAGGAGGCAGAGAGGCAGGCAGAGAGAGAGGGGGAAGCAGGCTCCCTGCTGAGCAGAGAGCCCGATGTGGGCCTCGATCCCAGGACGCTGAGATCATGACCTGAGCCGAAAGCAGAGGCTTTAACCCACTGAGCCACCCAGGCGCCCAGGCTAATACTATCTCTTACAAGATGATTCCAAAAACTATTCATATACTGAGGTGCCCTTTATTACTTCAGACAATGACCCTCAAATTACTGTACTCTTAATCTATTTAAAACTAAATATTTCCATGTAATAAAATGCTTTTTAGTTACCTTTCATTACATAGAGAAAATTTAATCCTCATTAAATCCAGTTGCCACTTCAATTGATGGTTCTTTGAATCATATTTACTCAAGGAGGAAGGCTGAGTTTCTCTAAGGCCAAGTAGTTTCATGTTAATTGAACTTAAATTGTAACATTAGAAGCTGTGAGAGAAAGGGAGTCATATGGAAGAAGGTCACTAGTAAGTTTAATGTTTGCTCAGACTCAAGATTAGCCAGATTTTTGACTTTTAACAAAATGTTGCTAGTCAGGAACTGCACTGTTGAACTATTACCCAATATCCAATAAAGTAAGTGGATAATCAACCAAATTCATGAAGAGTAATGGCATATTGATTAAGCAGTTCTACAATCTTTCTTTAGATTACACTCAAACAGACATCCTGAAAAATCAATGACAAACTGAGAGTCAAATAAAGGAAATCTTTATAGTGCTCCCTTTGATTCTAGAAGGGGCTTGGAAGCTTAAAGACCATCAGAGTCCCCAATAGGATGTTTTGATCCTATCAGAGAAGTGGATCAAAATGCAATTAAAGGCAAAAAAAAAATTTTAAACTTTGTCTTATATTTAAGGAAATTTAAACAGATGCATAAAATTCTGTCTAATAAACTTCTTGTAGTATCCATTCTAGTATTTTTTCAAGTCAGTGTGATATTGCAGCATGTACTAAATGCATTCCTCTGCCAAACTATGTCTACCATTCATGGATACCATAAATGTAAAATGCATTTAAAAAGATATGTATGTGTATGTATGTATATATATACACACATAAATGTATATAATATATACAGAGTCATAATCTGTAGTCTCTTAACTTTTTAGCTCTCTACTTAAAAAGAGTTCACCTTTCAGAGATCAAAATAAAAGTATATCACATAGCATTGAATCTAGCTCTAAATGCAGCATACATTAATGTTAGTGCTACAGACAAATACTAATGTTAAATATTCCTTTCACAAAACATCTGTGCAAATATTAAGGAATGTATGTGCATATGTGTACACATATATACAAAATCTAAGTTTTAAAGGAAATATAAACATGATTTGACTATTTTTTGGAATACTTCACTTCACTTGAACTAATGTGGGAAAATATGGAGAATGCATTTTCTCCATTTAAGTTTGTACGAAAAGTAACAGAAGTCCTCTCAAATTTTGAGAAAAACATTAAAAGAAAAAATAGATAATAGCTGAAGGAAAGAAAGTATCTTTTTTCTGCTTCTCAGCTAACAATTTCTTTGGGTAGAACAAACTTTTTGGAGGGGAGGAGGACTATCATGTGCTATTGGAATGAGATCGTTAGAGCAAGATTGAGTTTCTGAGATAATACAAGAGGTGACTCTGTAAATGGCATCAGAATGGTCACCTTTATTCAGTGTTCCTGCCTCCTTAGGTGTACCTCTTTTTCTAAAGATCTTTCTAACCAGTCCTGTGCCAAAGTACAATGACCAACCAAACACAAAAGCCACCTACAACAAAAAGGTGGGGAAATCCTACCATTCCAGATAAAATCTTGGGACAACTCTCTGTAAACTTGACAGCTCCCAGCTCCCAGCTCCCAGAAACAGTGAGAGTAGAGTTCCTCATGGAAAATGTGTGCTTAGGGCTCTTGGATGGCTCAGTTGGTTGGGCATCTGACTCTTGATTTCGGCTTGGGTCATGATCTCAAGGCTGTGGGATCCAGCCCCATGGCAGGCTCCGCGCTCTCAGGCAATCTTCTCTCCCTCTCTCTCCCTCTGCATCCCCGACTTGTGTGCTCTCTCTCTTTCTAAAATAAATAAATAATTTTAAGAAAAGGAAAATGTGTGATAAGGGAAGGTGAGCCCTCTTCATCATTTTTTAATGTGATCATTATTATTACACTTTTAAAGAGAATTAGTAACTATCTATAATGGTCACACTCAATTCAAATATATCTCATAATTAGAGATCCATATACAATATGAGTCACATCATTTCTCTCAAAACTGGTCTTAAAAAATTTCACTGATAAGGAAGATTTATTCAAGACTATTGCAATAAGGATCAAGATTATTGCAATAGGGAAGAGAGAATGAATATAACTTCTGAGGCAAAGAAAGTGGCAAGAGAGATTTTAAGAGCTGGGGTGTGTTCATAGAAAAGTATTAAAAGTCGTTAGGAGGGAAACTGATAGTATTATGAGGTCATCTATGTTTGCTAATTGAAGCTTATTAAAGTTGGGCTCCTACCTTCCCACAGAGACTTGGAGATAGGTACCCTCTGCCTCCAAATGAGTGCATTTCAAGGGGATGGCGCCCAGGTCCTTGAGAAAGACATTCCCGGGTTTAAAACTAGCAAGAAGCTGGGAGAAGATTTACATCTTAAAGGAGCTAAGAATTTACAATTAAAACTGCTCTAAAGTAAATGCTCTAAACAAAAGGAATATCAGTCAAGAAGAAACCTCTAAAGTTTGGTCAAGCAAGGGGAAGTTAAGGCCTTACTGGTCAATGATGAGTGCATAAGGTAACAATTTCATGAAGTACACTTGGCTGAGAGTCTGTATCAAAAATCATAAAGGATTTCCGGTACATATTGAAAGGTAGCTTTGCTGCCTTGGCAGAGGTAATGGGTCTAACCATAGCATAGGTAATTCTCTGGAAAGGCTAAAATAAATTGAGTATCAAAGAGCAGACTGCAAACCTCCCTCACAAAATGAATTTTTAACTTATTTTTTTTTTACTGATTTGACTCCTCATTCTTATTCCCCCTTTACACATACACACACACACACACACGCACACACTTTCAGCAAATATGTTTCTTTATTAGACTCTTCACTGTAAACTCTCTACTTAGGAGTCTGCACCCTAGATGTCAGAATACGCATCTAGAATGAATATTTGCTAAATATTTAAAACATATATTAGTGGTAATGTAGTTTCATACTAATGTTCCTTATAAAAAAGTATTTATTTACTTATTTATTTAGAGAGAGAGCCGGGGGGTGAGGGGAGCAGAGGCAGACCCTGAGATCTCAACCTGAGCTGAATCCAAGCGTCAGATGCTTAACTGACTGCAGCATCCAGGTATCCCAGTAAAGGACATTGGTGAGAACTCCAACCAACTCTGGACCATAGCATTATAGGGAAGAAAGAAAAACATGTGAATAATATAATTTATTATTTTTTAATATAGGCTACCTCAAAGCCATATGGGGAAAAAACAACCAGAAGAAAGTAGGAAAATATTTATAAATCAAGTAAATTAAGGAATTTGCAGGGGTTTTTTCCCCTGAAATTTGCTGGTAATTGAGGGTAATTTTTGTTTTTAATTTTCTTTCAGTTAATTAGAAAATTATTGTAATTTGCCAATTCATTTGCAAATTCATTTTTCTTGGGTAAACACAAATTAACTCTACTTTAAGTTGTAAATGGAGTCAGTGAAACAAAAATTGCAAAAACTTTGTCATCAACACTGTTTATCAAGTAAGTGTAACAGCTGTCAAATATGATGTACTTCAAATGTCACCCAAGAATCTAAAAAGAATTATGGACATGTAGAGAGTCTGTGATGACTGACACGCCATGCTAAGAATTTGTGAGTATAGCAGGTACCATCTGCGAGAAGCTGTGGCTCACAGACACTAAAGAACATAATCGGCAGCTTATGGAGTAAATGCCACATAAGCTGCTCTCTGAGTGAGCCCCACCTTGACATGGCAGTGAAAAAGGAGAATATTGTCATGTAAAACCCTGTATTTATATAGATCATTTCCTTGAAAAGCTCTTAAATCCTTAGCAGATTCTGAGGTCATCAATCCTTAAATTCCAATGGAGTAAGCATTATAGAAGCACATAATCCTCAAAATAATTATTTAGTGATCCAAGAAAGACAGTTTTCTAGAGGCCCCTCTGTTTTATGAATAGTTATGTGATCTTGATAAAGAGATTATTTTGTTAGAAAAACTCAATCTCCAGAGAGTATGGAAACAAAAAGTACAGAGATTTATCCCATTTTACTATATATATAATTCTGTAAGATGCTTTAAATCCTTTTTAACTCTGTGGTAAATAAGTAAAGACAAGATCAGAAATGTGGCATTATTACATTCAGATGCAAGCCATGGTAATTCATATATAAATGATGGCATGAGCCCATCAGACACTCTTACCAGGAATAACAATTTTCCTAAATATCTCATTAGTTGATATGCAATATTGCTTTTATATCTGATTAGACTTTCTTATATTTTATTTCTCTCCATTGCTAATGTCACAACCATAGTCAAGACCTACTAAGTATCCCATATGCAACAGTTATAGTCTCTACCATCCCCAGAATGCAGGATCTAAGAGAGCATGTGTTTTTATCTGTTTGTTCATGAATATGAAGATACAAGAATAATGCCTGGATCACAACAGAGTCTAAATACATACCTGTCAAAAGAATGAACGAATGTATGAATAAGTAATAGAATGATCTCCTTACCTTTTGTCTTGCAACTTCACAACTTATTCTGTACCTAAACAAGTCTCTCACTGCATTCACATCACACATCATTTTTCTTTAAGTAATTCTCTTTATCATTTTATTTCTTTCTATAAGAATACCCTCCCAAAATCTTCTACATGGAAAAATTTAATCCAACCTACAAGATGAAAACTGGAAGTCCAAATAAACCATAATAGCCTCTTATAGTGTAACCCTTAAGGATACTTTTCTCTGCCAACTTTTATTTGCACTTATAATTTTTTCTCCAAATAATTCCAGAAAATAATTTATCATATTTAATTGCATATAGAGTAGACTGTATGCTTATTAAAAATAAATTACATTAAAAATCAAGAAAAAAACTATTTTTTATTTAGCACCAAAAAGCCCACATTAAGAAAAGACCTTTATAAGCATATAAAAATTATTAGCTTATGTGGACATACAGATGAGATTTTTAAATAGAAAAACATAAAAAAAGATAAAAGAGGGAGAAAAAGATGGATACAAAATATATTTTGTTTATATTTTTATTTTCATTTAGTGAGAATTGCTGAATTTAATTCAGCTTGGATGTGGACAAATAAACACCAATACACTGAATGGAAGTTGAATGAATTGTTAAAATAGAAACATCTCATCACTACTAGGTACATTAATTCCCAAAACTTCTCTATAAATCAAAGGAAAAAAAAGTAACTTGAGTCACTATGATTTACAAATTATGTGTTCTGTATTATACTGTTTTTCAATAACAGGAGGCATATGAAATGGAAAAAATACATATATTTTTAGTTTCCCTCCACTCAACAACTTTTTACCTTCTGTGAAAATCTCTAATTTTGTCTTCAATTTAAGAATATCTATTCACTGCTTTTACCCATAATGACATCTAGACGGTATATAATCTGGGTATCATGCTCTTCTCATTCAGAATTTTGTAAAAACCTTTCACTACCTTCATATACACTGATATGCAGAATTTGAAGCCCAGTTCATGCAAAAACATTTAAAATGGCAAAAATTATCAACAAACTGGATAAGGTGACGATGTTTGTAGAGGATATGTAGCTTTTAAAATAATCATAAAATATAAAAATAAGAAACTCAATTTATCTTTACTCAATAACTTCTAGGTGTGTGGATAATATAAGCAAATTGCAGGTATGTTGTACTCAAAAGGATCTTATAAAGAAGACAGAGAGGACAACTTCAAATTTTCTCTTTTTATTTTGTTTTCTTTTTCAGAAGTTACATATATCTTATTCAACAAATATATCTGTTACTCTAAATGTTTCCTAATTGTATACATCCAATCTGGTCAGGTCATTTAATATGAACTCACTGAAAAATAAAATAAAATAAAACCCTAAATACACAAATGATAAGTAGTTTTCAACCTACATGCAAGCATCAAACTACTGGTTATTCTGCCAAGTGTTCTTTATTGGAAAGGATTAAGAATCCACTTTTGATTTCAGTTAGGAAAAGGATCATGATTGATTGATCATATTTGTCACTGGTACAAAATAAGGAGTCCTATGAATTATATATTTACTGACTCTGTGCCATGAAGCAATATGCTTGAATCAAACACATTCATCCAAAGATATCACATAATAGAATTTTGTCCTAGCATCTCTTTTTGTCTAATTATTTTTTTCTAAATTTAAGACTAGTAGTAAATTGCTATGCTATAGTTACATTACCAAAAAAGCCAGTACAGATAAGGAAGTACTCACTATAAAACATGAAACAAGAATTGTTTGGTGTATTACCAAGTAAATTTGCACTTATCTACCTCTGGCTCCCCAAATTATTCTTTCACACTATTAGTAAAATGATTTTGTTTCCTTTATTAAGTCTAGTTTTCTAGATTTTCTTTTCTTGAGAAAGAACAATTTGGATGGATATTGAGATAGTAACAGTGATGTGATTCCATTAAATTTTCCACAGCTTGAAAGGGGTAAAGACAAGCCATACGTATAGCAAAAGCAATAAGCAAAAAACCTGGCGGTGCAAGACTTCTTTTCAAAGATTTGGTTGAAAAGCAAATAGTTTATTAACAAGGGTGTAGCATTGAAAAGAACTGTCAGCAATTCTTATTAACCTGGGTATCCAACTAAATAAACTGGATAAAACTTAAGAACCATAGGAGAAATTCAGAGAAGTTGATATTTTGCCATGATTATTTCCATTCATTATTTTTTAATTTTTTGAATATGTAGTTATCTTCTTGAATATTAAAATAGAATTCTAAAAGATCAAAATTAAGATGATGATATGTCTGTAAAAAAAGAACTATCCAGATTTACAATATTCAAATCTATTTGTTTAAAGCAGCTTAGGAAAAAAGGCAGGCCAATTCTTATCCATTTTTAGGTAGAGTGAGTCAGTTGGCCCAATTTCTTGTTAGTGATTTTGGAATATAAAAGAGAAAAGAGTAAATTTTCCATACGAGACAACATCGCTGAATCAGCTATTATATAACACAGCACTAATGAAGTCAGGTTATTTCATTTTAATTTTTAGATTCTATCACTAATTGTATGATCTCTGTTAATACTTTAATCTCTTTGGGGGTCACATTTTTTTCTATTGACTTTTCTCCTAGTGTTATTGTAAAGATTTGAAAAATGCAATGGAGGTGAAGACACACTATAAATTGCAAAGCATTTACCAGTATAAAAAATCATTATAACTATTCCATTTCAGTTAAAATTGTGTGCGAAGGAATGACAAAAATAAATGGAATATTTTGATATAACTGAAGCTAAGTGGAAATCTCAAATATGTCTTGTATTTGGAGGAGCTTCCGAGAAGACTAAATAAAACACATTCTATTCACTATCTTTTATTTTTTATTTGATCTGTCAATGGAAGCAAGCATGCTAACTGAAATCAAAATTAGTTCCATAAGCAAAGTTGTATAGGATTCTACATTTTTCCTCATAGAAAATGAATAAGTCATACACTTGACAGGATAATTTATATGAAAGAAAATCACTGTAGCTTTGTATCCTAATTATTTAAATAATGAACTTTTTCCCTCCAAATCGTTGCATTTTAAAAGATGAAAAACAGAACCATAGATGCAGATTTAAGTTAAAAACGTTTCTAATTTCTCCCATCACAAATCTTACACATTAACTTAGATTCATATGGATTTAAGGAAATATTATATTATCTTTTACCTAAGTATGTAATTATCAATATATAACTACCAATAATTATCAATATATAATTATAACTATATTAACTATCATTAATATATAATTTTTAATACATTAAATTGATAGTGTCTTTTTTTAAGATTTTATTTATTTATTTGACAGAAAGAAACACAGCGAGAGAGGGACACACAAGCAGGAGGAATGAGAGAGGGAGAAGCAGGCTTCCAGCAGAGCAGGAAGCCCGATGTGGGGCAGGATCCCAGGACTCTGGGATCATGACCTGAGCCGAAGGCAGATGCTTAACAACTGAGCCACCCAGGCACCCCTGATAGTGTCTTAAGCAGGAAAATTTTGTCTCTGATTTTAAATACAGATCTTTGTTGTTTTAATATGAAAAATAAAAACAAAAATAAGCTAATATTAAAAATAAAACAACAAAATTCAGCTAATATTTATATACGTAGCTATGAATTTTGAATAAAGTAGTGTTATTTGGTATAAAATAATAAAATGAAGTGGATGGAAAGGGAATGGAGACAGGATGGGCAGGTAGGAGCTTCTGTCTGGCAAAAGTTTGAACAGGACAGTAGGAATGAATAAATCCATTGTGTTGTTATTTATAGCTGTCATTGATTTAGTATTAAGCAGTGACTGAGCACATGTATATGCAAAATATATTATTGTTTTTTAATAGTTTCTAAAATTCAGAAAGGTAGACATGAAAGGTGGAAAGGTATCCCCATTTTAAAAAATAAACAAACCAAGGGTTAGAACGATTTGAGGATTTTCCCAAGCCCATATAAGGCAGACCTGGGATTTTAACCCACTTTTTCTTGACTTCAAATCTATACTCTTACCATTATACTTGGCTGCTTTCTCAATTAATGACTGATTTCTCAATGCAAAAGGAACAGCTAAGAAATTTCAGGAGATGAAAAGCAGAATATAGTGATGGATTAGGTGGAGGGAATCAAACATCTGAAGTTAAATGGACTTAAAATCTCTTATGTTGGCCTAGAAAGAATGGCTAGAACTATGGTAGAAGTAGACTTGAAACAGATCTGTATCCTCAGGACTCCAGTGATAAAGCTTTCTGTAATATCTTGCCCATGGCAATCAATGGATGTTACTGACATTCTATTTTATATCTTCTTCCTCTAGAGATGCAAATTTATGTGTTAAATCATCTATTTTCTCAAATACTCTAAGATACATGTTAACCAAATATTTGGCCACTACCTAACAATTGCCACTGTTCTGGAATTTATATTTGCCAGTCATTAGATGCCAGCTGCCCTAGTAAGGGTGAGACCTTAGACAAGGTTGATGTGGCTCTCTTTAGCTTAGGGAAATTCCTGAGGAAGGATAACAGCTGAGGACTGTACCTGGGGGCGTATATCTTTAATTCCTGAGGGAGAATTTGGGCACATAACACAGTGGCTACTATGCCTTATTCATTTAGCTATTTTCATATTCTATAGCTCTTAACAACTGTAATATCCCTCTGTGTCCATATCATCACCTCCAAATTTTTCACAGAAGAACATTTAGGATTAGAGAATTAAATATTACTTTATTTGAACTTCCATAACTAAGTAAAAGGAAATAGATTATTAAATTGGATAATCCAAGACTATAACTACCTTCCCAATATTTTTCTATCTTATTATGAGGTCCAATATAGTCTATGTCTGCTATGATATATATTTCTGTATCTCCTAATTAAGAAGGCTATGTTACAACATCAGATCCCATTCAGTCATATTGCCTAGTTGGTGAGTCTTGTTGCTGTATAATTGGGACTAATTGGTTCTACTGCTACTGCGGTACATCTTGTGATGATTCAGCTATAAATCTTGTTCTATAGATAGAAGATAGAATCTTGTTCTATCAGATCAGTTTTTGGAGTCTTTTTAAATTAAATATATCAGCTCAGTCTCTGTCTCTCCTACTTGTAACAGAAAGGATTCAATTGGGGAGCCAGAAATAACTATAGATTAACAAATGGTAGTAACCACAATTTTTCATTTGAACTATCTTTAGACCTGGGGTTACTTGCTATAAATGCCTACATATGACCCCTTCTTATGCTCTTTCTATTTTTCTGTTCACCATTCTGCTTAAAATTTGCTAACTACAGCTTTGAAACTTTTCTTACCATGTTTCCCTACTCCTGGAAAGATATTGTTCCTTTAAATAAATCACACATTTTTCTTTATCTTCAGACATATTAAAAATCTTAACAACTTCCTGGAATTATTTTTAGTAACTGTCTACAAGACCCAGACTTGAAAATCAATTCTTTCCGTGTCAATTACTAAGGGTAAATTTTTTCATAAGGTTTATGTTTTTAGCTTACCCTGGTACTCACAGTATAATTTCTCTTTTGTAATATTCAGCAAAGAAAAATATACTCAACTAAAAAAGAAATAATTTTGATGGTGATATAAATTTAAATTTTATTTTGAAAAAATACATATAATCCTTGAAGTAAGAAATTAATTAACAGAACTATAAATTATTTGTCAAGAGGAATATTGATTATTATAGATTCAGTTTACTTCAGGAGAGATGGAAATATACAAAGACTGAAAATATCCAAGGTGACCATATTTTAAAAAATAAAAGGTTTTTGAGGTTTGAAATATGGAGAAGATTTAGAGATGGGTAAAGAATACCATGTAATATATTTTAGTTGTTAAGTCCCTGGGGAAAAGCTTAGAATTATGACTAAGCCCCCAGTGTGAAGAAACAGAAAAGTCATGCAGTTTTGGAGGAAGGGAAAATACTAGATTATAAGGGATTGTTATTATAGCTCATCATGAGTTCATGAGCGTTTTTTAATAAATTTTTTATAGAAGAATTAGAGAAGTGATAGAGAAAATAAAGGGGTGATAAATATATTTCAAAGATAAAAAAATTCTCAAAGTGAGAGACTAAATGTAGTTTTGGCAGGCAGCATGGTGGGGTGGCCAAAAGCATAAACTCTGGGGCCACAATGAACAACATGGACTTGAGACACAGATAGCCTGCCTTTAAATTCCACTTTAGATATTGGGCACGCTACTTAATCTCTTTGGGCACAGGCTCATCTGTTATTTGGAAATATTAATAGAACTATCTCTTAGATATGTTACGATTAAAGGGTGAATAATTGTAGAAAACTTAGAACAGTGCCTGCCAAATTATAAGCTATTTACAATTATGTATAAACACATAGACAAATAAATAATAAATAAATCGGTGGATAGTATCAGAGATGACTTATAAGTTTTGAGGCTGGAATTTTGATTAGGTACCAAACTGTGTTGTTATAAAAGATAGAGTGATAGATTGCAAATAGGATTCCAACTTCTTCCCTTTCTATGACCCCTTGATTCTGGGATGACCATACAATTTATTTTGAGCAATTCGATTTTGACAAATATGAGAGAAGCAGAGGCCTCAGAAGTTTATGTTCACTGGTACTCACTCTAGTGCTGCACTTGTAACTCTGGAACTACCAGGTGAAGAAACCTGAGTTAGCTTTCTAAAATATGAGAAACCAAACAGAGTAGAACTAAAGTCACCTGGCTGACAATTTGCGACCCAATAGACAAGTGATTAAGGCTATCTGAGGGCACCAGCCATTAGCCAGTGAACCTGCTAACCAAAATATATGAGACAGCCAAGCAGATGTTATAGAGGGTGCCCAGACCCAAACCTCCCTACTCTTAAAATTCTCCAGTGAACATGAGCTAGGCTATGGAGTTTTGTGGCAATTTGTTATGTAAAAACTAACTGATAGAAGAATTGATAGCCAGAAATGGGATAATGCCATAACAAAAACCTAAAATATGTAGCATTGACTTTGTGACTAGATGGCTGGAAAAAGCTAGAAAAATGGTGGGGAAGATATGAGTGAAGGTATGAAACAAGAGATCCAACAACAGGATGATAGGAATGCAAGCCCAGGATGAGTGTGAAAGGTCTGTTGAACAGAAGTAAAATAGAGTAGGAAGTCAGAGGGCTCATGGAGTGCTTTCTCCAGGAAAAAAACAAATAGAACTGATAAATTATCAAAATTGCTTTCATCACATGTTGAAATGGGAGATGAAATTTTGGAGCTTTTGGAGAGTGTTGGAAAAATAGTCAGATGTGAAATAATAATGAGCAAACATAAGGAAGATGATATTAAATTAAAATAAAAAGGTGATATGAGAAGGGATAAACTGATAGTGTAGCACTTGGCTCAACAATAAACAATATTTACAAACATAGTAATTAAAACATTAAATACAACTTTAATACAATTTGAGACATAATTACATTGGCAGGATGAAAGAATCTACATATGGGTGGACTTGTTTTCTTATTTGCCATCATATACTCAATAGACAATGACAGAATTGATAAATGTAAATATAAAAGATCATAATAAGTTATAATAGCTTGGCATTTAATATGAAAGTGTAGAAATAAATAACAGGTGAAACAACTAAAATACTGTTTTCCTTTCAAAAATGAGTTAGGGTGGGAGAGCTTTGGGAACTTTTAAACACTATTCCCTTTTTAAAAAAATTATTTGCATATATTTGTTAAATAAATGAAATAGTTGTAATTAATGATGGTTATGACACATGCCATGAACTAAACTGTATCCCCCCACCCCCACCAAATTCATATATTGAAGCCTTAACTCCCAATGTGATTGTATTTGGAGGTAGGTCCTTTGGGAAGAAATTAGGTTTAGATGAGTTCAGCAGGGTGGAGCCCTCATGATGAGATTAGTGCCCCTATAAGAAGAGACACAACAGAGCTTTCTGTCTGTCTCTGCCATGTGAAGAAAGTGGTAGAAGCAAGGGTATGTCAGAAGAAATAGTCAAAATGCATTGCTGTCTGGACAAAGCATTAGCTAAACCAGTAAGAAGTTCTACGATAAGAAATGACTGTTAGTGTTCAGTCTGAAGCCAGCATGACCCGATCTCTATCCCTGTGTTTGTTAGTCACTGAAAGCAGGCTGCTTTGGAAAGGGCGTAACATTAGGTTTGGTGATTCTCTGAAGGTAAGGTAGCCACTGACTGTCCTGACAAGTAGGAGTTATTTGCTGACAATACTCCCGTGGTTGGTGAACAAGTCCTTCATTGAAGAAGGTCTGGGAAGTGCATCTCCTTTTCTTTCACAGTTCAACTTGTATGCAGTTTAGGTCTACTTCTTCATAAACATAGAGCAAGCAGTTCCTCCTATAGGCCTGTATTCTTCAAGGGGGATTTAGAAATAGGAGTTTAGTCAGAAGAACCAAAGTTCCTACCACCTCTGTCTGGGATCCTTGATTAAAACTCATTGTATTCCTATCCCACTATCTATTCTAGGTTTCTTTGTAGTAGCTTAACTTGTAGTGTGACCCAGACAGGCATCTTGGAGAGTCCTGACCACCTCCTGATCACAATGTCCTTTTCAAGATGGGATGGCTGTACCCATCCATTTATAGCACAATTGAATAAGGAGGTACAAAGAGGTACCCAGGTGGATCCTCTGTGTTGCACACATATTCCTCTTTGGTACCTTCCTCCTCCTGATGATCGAGGTCAATACCATTGCCAAGAAAGTGACTCCCTTTATTGACTGCTGATCCATGAACAGCAAGGAGCTCAAAGTACCTGGGTGGCAGCTACAATTTATGATTGAATGATATTCTGTTGTATCTCCTGGAATAAGACCTCCAACATTGCAGAGCTCAAAATGGGTCAATGGGAGTGGTAAGAAGTGTGACTATTCCTCCTTACACTGTCTGTTCCCAGACCATACAGTCTTATTAGAGACACAGAGCCTTTTAGACTTTTGATTCAATACATAAACAATATCCTATAAGGTGGTACCAAATCCTCAGAAAGTATTACTTCCAATTTGGCTCTTCAGTTGTGCCTTTAACAAACTATCCCAAGATTTTATCAAGTCACCAAAAAAAAAAAATGTGGTGCAATGGGTGATCTGACCAGCAGATCCTAAGGTGATGGGCCTATGCTTGCATTTCCTTTTATTGAGGAGTAGATCACTTAGTCCTTAGTGACATTATGTGGGATTTTGTGCTGATAGATCAAATCCGTAATAAAACATTAGAGAGTGGTGCTGATTGAGGCCCTGATATCAGGAAAAACAAACCGGTGTATGGAAAATGTATCTATTCCTGTGAAAAGGAACCACTGGTCCTTCTGAGTTGTTAGAGGCCCAAAGTAGCCAACTTGCATCATAAATGGCTATGTGGTCCCCTTAAGGAAGAGTGCATTATCGAGAACTCAGTATAATTCCCTATTATTGGCAAGTTTGAAATTCTGTGATGACAGCAGCTAGATCTGTTTAGGTCTGTGTTTCGCCTCTGTTTCTGCCTCCATGACCACATCATTTATGTGCCCATCATGCCACAAGGGTGGAAAAAGATAAAAACTGCCTGATGCCAATTGGCTGGGTCATTGGCTGTGTATGCTGTTGTTTAGTGCCTTTCCTTTAGTAGATGCTCTCTGGAGGAGGGTAAATATCTTTACATTTCTTGTTTAATTTCATGGGTAGACCCATAAGCCACTACTTTAGATATCCTTGTGCTACTTTCCAATCATTTGGGTCTCTGACCAGCCACCCAAACCACTTTGCCACTGCTCAGGAAAACCTATATATTTTAATTTTAAACCTCTTATTTCTCAAAAAAAAAGTAAATGTTGGTGTACTAACTGAAGCTCTGATTATTCAGAGAACTTTCCCTCATAACTACATAAAATGGTACTCTTATGTGAAATGGGCATACATTATTGATCTAAACCTGTATATTGAGAAGACAGAAATGTAAACTAAGATTGAGCATTTCTGTCCTCTGTCATCTAATCATAGGTCTTTTTCATCTGGTCATAGGCCTGAATAGATAGAAGGATGCTGATATAATAGTGAGTCTAGGCTAGCTGCTTATACAGCTTGCTTATGACCCCTGATCCAGCTACTACTTGATTCTAGGTATACCACACTGGATTGTAATGTGGACCTGCTCAAGCTTATGTGTCTGCCAGTCTGACAGGACCCGACTCATGATAGACAATTCTTGCTGCATGGTTACTGGTATCCCATAATTAAAGACTTTTTCTCTTTCGGGGCTTGGTAGCACAAAGGTATTGTTTTTCAAAAGGTATATAATTTTCCACTACAGATGGCATGGTCTTCCACAAAAGCCAGGCATTGTGATTCTCCCACTGGAGCTTGGGACAAGCTCTACACAGCATCTTTTCTCATGACTAATACTTCAAAAATCTTAGGGTCTGCAGAATTATATGGCTGAAGTTGCAAAGCAGATTGGACCATATTTTAGACCTCCTGTAACACTTCCCCCAGACCTGGATTTTTGTGTCACCCAGTGTATTGGGCAGATAAGCTTCCCTATATATAGAACATACTGGTTCCAAAAAAACTAATGAAGCACACCTGGTGTTGTGTTTTGTCCTTTGGTTTATAAATTGCATGATTCAATAATTTACATTTTACTTTGAAGGATATGTCTTGGCATTCTCAAGATCACCAGACATTTAAATTTTTATGGATGTGACAGTCTCCTGAATCTTCACCAGGTTTATTTCTTGCCCTTAAGAATGCATGTGTCTTACCAAGTTCTCTGGGCTACTTGTCACCTCTTTTTCATTCAACTTAACTGTTACCATTATATCAACTTAATTTATATAATGAATCAACATGATATTCTGAGACTGTCAGAATAGTCCAGATTTCTTTAGACTGTATTATGAAAGAGGGTGGGAGAATTTACAAAACCTGAAGCAAAATTTTCAGTGTATACTGTTGTCCTTTTTTGGTTAATGACAGCTACCAAGACACTTGTGACTAGGATGGAAAAGAACACATTCATCAAATCAGTGGTTGCATATCAGGTATCTGAGACCTTACTAACCTTCTCTATAAAACATACCACATCTGTCACAATGATTGTGATTGGGGGCCCTATTAGATGAATTTGACATAGTCTACAACCACCAGCCAGTATCCATTTGGTTCCATAGGAGTCAGAAGGTGAATTAAACAAAGGCATCATGAATCCACTATTCCTACATAAATCCTTAAGGATGGCATTTATCTCCACCACTCATTGCAGAATATGATATTGCTTTGGGTTTATTCAACATTGATGTCTTCCACTTGACCTTACCAAATGTGGTTGTTAATTAGGAACAAAAATTAGAAATAAAAGTTAATGAAATAGAAAACAAACATATCAGATTAAATCACAGAGAAAAAAGTTGGTTGGATAACCCTTAGAAAATGTTTTAAAAAAATAAAAGAAAAAATGCAATGTCAATAATGGGAATGAAAAGAGGAACACCACTATGAAGACTATAGATATTGAACTCATATCAGGATATGATTAATACCTCTTTACCTAGCAAAATTGAAAGGTTACAGGAAGTGAACAAATTCCTTATAAAATATTACTCCCTAAAAGTGCCTCAGGAAGAAATATAAAATCTGAGTAGCCCTGTGTCCCTTAAACAGATATAATCAATAACTTAAAAGTCCCACAGAAAAAAACTCCAGCTAGCTTCACCAGAAGAGTCTTCTAAGTATTAGGAAGGAATAATATCAAACTTATATTATCTTCCAGAAAATGTAAAAAGGGATTGATCCATAAATAGTTATAAGATAGAAATAATCTCCATTCCAAACCTGATAAGGACACTAAAATAAAGGGAAAATTCAGGTCTCAACAAAAATAATATGAAGAATGATGAAACAAGGATGTAAAAATAACATAAAGATGCAAAAAAATAAAATATTAGCAAATAAAATATAGCAATATGTTAAGATAAAATATCACAATATCTTATATTAACATGAGGAATAAATTGGCTTGATCAATAAATTGGCTTAATCAACAATGCAACAAAGCTAAGACAATTTCCTTATTTGATAAAGGTCATTTACAAGAAAAATATGGAATGCATGCTTTAATAGTGCAGTGATGACAGCTCCTCTCCTTGCATCTCTAGAAATGAAACAAGATGATCATTATTAACAGTTTTATTTCTCACTATACTAGTTGGACCTTGCTAATGGATTAAGGAGAGCATAAAATAAACAGCATAATGATTGGATATGAAGAAATTTTAAAAATTATTATTAGGACACTATATGATTATTTAAGAAGAAAATTCAAAATAATCTTCAGACATACTGTTAGAAAAAATAGTTGAACTTCACAATTTAATTGTATATAAGACCAACATATAAATATCAATTTTATTTTTACATGTGAGCAACAGAATATTTAATAAATATTATGCACAGGGCTCCTGGGTGGCTCAGTGGGTTAAAGCCTCTGCTTTCGGCTCAGGTCATGATCTCAGGGTCCTGGGATCGAGGCCCGCATCGGGCTCCCTGCTTAGCAGGGAGCCTGCTTCCCCCCACCTCTCTCTGCCTGCCTCTCTGCCTCCTTGTGATCTCTCTCCCTCTGTGAAATAAATAAATAAAATCTTTAAAAAATAAATAAATAAATAAATAAATAAATAAATAAATAAATAAATAAATAAATATTATGCACAAAATATCTAGGAATTAATCTAACAGATATCCAAAACCTAGGAGTTAATGTGACAGCAGATTTCCAGACCTCTATTTATCCACATCCACCATATCATTAAGTTGTTAAATCCTTTTAAATTCATCTATATTTTCAATGCAAAACCTATTAAAATATGAGTATTATTTTTCATCAGCAAAATAACTAAATTTATATGGAATTGCAAATGCCAAAAAATACTCTTGTCTTAGAGGAGATTAACAAATCTGGAGAATTTGTTGTATGATCTATCATGACTTCTTACATTGCAATGTAAGAAAAACAGTAAAGTAGTAATTAGAAAAAATAGAGTGATATAACAAGCCTACAAAAATAAATCCTCTATATATTTGTAACTAGATTTATAATATATATAATACTTCAAATGTAGTGACAAAATAATGGTCTTTCAAATTAACGGTGCTAGGTCAAGTTGATATCAATGTGGGAAAAAATAATGTTGACCTTTAACTCTCCTACTATATGAATACCAATTTCACTTAGATTAAGAAACTAAAGTTGAAATGTAAAATAAAAACTCTTCAAGAAGAATACATAGAAGTATATTTTTGACTTAGGCATTGGCAAAGTGTCCTAATATTAAAATTTCAAGTTACCAATACACACCCACCAAAAAGACTAATGTTAGAAAAAGATAATAACAAGTGGAGTTAATGTAGAGGAACTGAAACTCTCATACCAACTGGTGGGTATGCAAACCGGAACAGTCACTTTGGAAAACTGGTCACAATTTTTTTTTAAGATTTTATTTATTTTAGAGGGGGTGGAGAGGGACAGAGAGAGAGGGAGAGAGATAATCTTCAAGCAGATCTCACTAAATGAGGGCTCCACTCAGGGCTCAGTCCCAGGACCCTAATGTCATGCCCTGAGCCAAAATCAAGAGTCAAACACTTAACCAACTGAGCCACCCAGGTGCCCCTGGTTACCAATATTAAAGCTAAACATGTGTGTAGTATTTGAACTATGAATTCCTCTTCCCTGTATTAATATAATATAAATGAGTATATCTGAGCCCCCAGAGACATGGTCAAGTGTGTTCCTAACAGCAGTGTTTGTAATCGCTCCATGTCCATCACCTGTGGAAAAAAAAGCAATTGTGGTATGTTTACAAAATGGAATACTATACGGCAGTGAAAATGAATGAAATACTGTTTTGCAACAACAAAAAATACTTTGCATGAAGATCACATGCATGCTTAGTGAAAAGATTATCAGGCAAAAGACAGTATATGTTCAATTCGATTTATAAAGATCAATAGTAGACCAACTTAACATATTACATTAGAAAGCAAAATAGTGGTTACTTAGGGTAAGAAGGGTTTTGATGGTGCAGAGGCACAAGGAAGGATTCCTGATTCCATGTATTACCCTATTTTCATAATCTCGTTGGTGGTTAATGTGAATGTAGTAACTTTGTAGAAAGTTATCAGACTGCACACTTACAGATTTTACACTGTTTTCTATTATTTTTGCCCTTAAAAAAAGAACAACTTGAAAAAAAACTAACATAAAAAGAATTTAGGGCCAGAATTATTAGACCTAAAAATCAATGCTAGCTCAATAAATAAAACTCTAATGCAGTATCTGCTTAATTGACTAACTCCTTGGAAAAGGAATTACTAATAATATTGATCTCTTTCTTTGACCTTGACCTAACTATGCTTTAGTAGGGATGGTCATTGTATTCTTAAGGTGTGTCTCCTCTTCCTTTCACCTTCTTCATTCTTTCACATTTACACGTAAGGTACCATAAGTTACTCATGGTATACTCTTCAAATGTATTAATTACAAAATAATACTCAAATAACTCAAATGTAATTTCATTCAAGTTTTTCATTATATTTCATGTCAACTTAATTTCTCAGCACTGTGGTCTCCTTTTATCTAGAGCTGGTAGCAAGATGGTAAGATCTTAATGTGTAATTTGAGTTCAGGGTAAAGAAAAACTCAGTCATTCAGAATCTTGGGATTAGGACACATACTACTTATGAACAGAGATCACTCTGTGAGGATTTGGAACCCAATCATAGCTACTGATCAAATGGGATTCACTTTTCTTTTCTTTTCTTTTCTTTTCTTTTCTTTTCTTTTCTTTTCTTTTCTTTTTTTTTTTATCTATGGTCCATTGAGTACATGTTTCCTTCATAATTTCAATATGTCAAGGAGTGGCTGGACAAAGAATTATTCAATTATCTCTTGGTCCACTGATAAAAATACCATCTAATAGTGTCACAAACCAAAAGAACACAATATATCCATACTGCAGTGGTGAAATCTGACACTTGGATTCTTGGATTAAAGTAAAATAGAGGAGTTCTATGAGTGAGGAGCAAGAGTGTCCTAAGCTAGTATAGGTATTCTTCCTAGTAAGTTTTCTTGTGACAAATAATATCCAATATTCTAATTATTAATTGAGATTAGGCCTGTAAACTGGGTTTTATAGTAATAAACAAAATTGAATACCTAAAAGGTTGTTCCTTAATTCCCTGTAGACATAGCTATGAAATCATGCATAGCAAAGGCTCAAAACCTCATCCCTAACAATATAATGCTTTTTAGTAATTTTATGCTGTGCTATGTAGATAAACAAAAGTTAACACCAAAGGGAAACAGAAAATGTCCTTTCCAGGCCTAGAGTCCACCTTCAGGTAAAAGCAAAGAGACCAGCATCATGTAGCATTTAAGAATAAATCCAGGTCAAAAATTACACAGCTCTGTGGAACTGTTTTATATTACTCCAGCACTACTATAAATTGATGTGATGTGGTTACTCTTTGACCATTTTCCTGCTTCTTTCCAGTGGCCTGCTGTTTGAACATCATGATAGCAGTAAGCAAGCATAGAATGAGAGGCTAAGTTCAACTCCAGAGAGAAAAAAAAAAAGTGGTGTGAGGATTGTGGGCATGTACATTTCAGGCAGGAGGAAAATTAATGTAAGTTTTGTCTGCTGTAAGTGTTCGTCTTCCTCACTTAGAGCTGAATTTTGTTGTGTTCGAATATCATTATGTAAGGTCCAATAAGTCTGTCATTGTTTATAGTAATTCCTTCAAGAAGGATCCAAGTTTTCCATATTTCAGAGAGAAAAACAGCACTCAAATAGCAAATTATACTAGAAAAATATGAGAAATACAATATGATCAGACACAATACGACTAGACTGTATACTCTTTAGAACAAAAATATTCTGATGCTTTAATGCTCTTTTCCTCCAGAATTCACTGGCCTGTCCTTTGACCAAAAGTTCAAATGTACCCTTAGGAGAGTCAGTGTACACTGCTCCACTTGGAATTTTGTCCAGCGATGCAGTCACCTTTCACACAATGTGCAAGGTCTTCAGAGTGTGGTGCTGGATACATAATGTTATCAGCTGCTTTAGAACCATTAGCCTTTGGGACCTGTCGGCTCTTCACCACATGGATCACTGTGCTCCTTCTGACCCTATCTGCCCCTCTGCTCATCACCATAAGGTTCAACTTATTCCTACATTTTCCTGTGTAAGCTCATTCAAATAGATATAGCAGGTGAATAATTGACCTCATAAATCCAAATATAATTCTGATTCACAAAGATAGTGTCACACCCTTCATTTCTCCTTATGTCTTTTGGCAATTGTTTACAAAAGGCTCCCTGAAGACATAGGTTGTATATTTTTTATTTGAATATTATCTGAGAGCTTACAAATACAAGTTAATTATTAAAATCAATAAATTCAGTTAAAATACTTCTTTGGGTTAGCCACCGTCCATTAATATCCATTCAGATAGCCCACCCTTAACACAGTGAATAGGGTTTAGCCAGAAGGTTAACTAAGGAAAGGAAGGTTAGAACTCTTCCTACATTTACCCAGAGGGGGTATCCCAACTGGTGGCAGGAGATTCCCAGACTCCAGTGAAGTTTCTGTTAGTTCCCTTAAAATGTGAAGTAATACCATTGTAGATTTCTTCTTGACACTTAATCTTTATTAATCCTTGATACTGTTCTACACAATTTTAAACCAGTTACCCAAAAACAATGCCTATGGATTTCCCCCCTGTTTTCTCCTATTTCTTTGTTTCATAGTACAATATTAAATATTATAAGAAATAATATTTAGTCCTTCACATGGTTTTTGTATGATTCCTGGATCACAGTTCCTAAAGCCCTTGGAATTTCTTGATGGATAAGAACAATAAGAGTACCTTTTGGCATAGTTTGTATCTTGTCCTCTGTTCCTGAAATCACTCAGAACCATAAAGGTGAAATGGGTATTTTTTATTCATAACAAGCCCCTTTCCACAACTGGTTTTAAGTCACTGGTGTGACTTTCAGAAAGCATCTAAGGTTGGGGGCTGGTTGCCAGGGAAACCAACCAAGCGTAGAAGGTTAGAACTTTCAGTCTCACCCCCTGATTTCCCAGGAGGAGAAAGAGGTTAGAGATCAAATCAATCACTAGTGGCCAATGATTTCATCATTAATAACTATGTAATGAAGCCTCCATAAAAACCAAACAAACAGAGAAGGTTCTGAGAGCTTCCAGGTGCAGGAACAAGAGCACCTCCATGTGCCACTGTGCCAGGACCCAAACTCCACAAGGACAGAGGTTCCTTTATTCAAGACATTGTCCTTTTTATCTGGCTATTGATTCATATCCTTTAATATCTATAATAAATCAGTATTCTAGTGAGTAAATGGGTTTCTGAGTTCTGTGAGCTGCTCTAGCAAATTAATTGAACCCAAAGGGGGGTTTGTGGAAATCTTTGACTTCTGACCAGTTGGTCAGAAGTGCAGGTAACAACCTGGATGTGCAGTTGGCACTCTGAGTTGGAGAAGGTTATTGAAACCTCCAATTTTTACCCAATAGGTTGGAAGTATTACCCAAAACTGGGCTCACCTCTTGGTGGGTGTTGAGCCAAAAGACACAACAAAGCCAAAGAATAGGAAAAAGAAGGATTTTACTTGTGACAAGTAAAGGAGAAAACCAGGGATATTTCCCTAGGTAGGGTCTCTCCAACAAGGAAACTTGAGAAGTTTTAGACTGAGTGTGTATTCATGAAGGGGCTTGCACAATGAGGAATACCGCATGGAATCGGGGCTTGCACAATGGGGAATACCACATGGAATTGGGGCAACAGTCATCTTAAGTCATCTTTGACTGAGTCCAGGTCAAAGTCATGAGGACTTGCAAGACTTAGGCATCATCAATTCTCTGGCTCCAGTTAGTCTGGTATCCAAGTGCTCAAAGGGGTTTAGATTCTTCAAAGATGAGTGAGGTCATTCTTCATTTTTGAATATGATTAAGCTATCTCCTGG
This sequence comes from Ailurus styani, assembly GCA_002007465.1. Taxonomy (NCBI): domain Eukaryota; kingdom Metazoa; phylum Chordata; class Mammalia; order Carnivora; family Ailuridae; genus Ailurus; species Ailurus styani. Next base: position 2,781,178 of record LNAC01000169.1, on the reverse strand, counting down.
CCTGATATTGACTCTTTTTACATTCTGTCACAAGATGGCGGGGGACCAAAAAATTTTTCCTTATGTCAAGAAAGGTATGTCTGCCTTTATTTTTCTGGGGATTCCAACTCTTTCTGCTTATGAAGCACAGGCAATAACCTGCACCTGAGATTGGTGGAATCTGATGCTATGTCCTGGTAGACTGTGTTAGAACTGAGTTGAATTGTAGGACATCCAACTGATATCCTAAGCATTCTTGGTGGTGTGGGGGGATCTCCCCACCACACACACATGGGAATTGGTGACTAATAAATAGTGACATGTTCCACCCTCTTGCTCTTTAGTTAGTCCTCCTACAATGATGGGAGGAAGTGTGTTATATGATAAATAACAAAAATGGAGTTTAGAGCTTGGTTTAAAATTCTGGCATTGTTTATATTTAGAAATCTGCTTACCCTCAATAAATGGTAGGCCATCTATAAGGTAGAAGTATACATTTGTTCTGTTGAAAACTTGGCTTTTGTCGTGATCAGATAAGATAAAACAATTTATGTATAAGTTTGTTATCTACTTTTTTCATATAGTTGGCACACAATATTGCATTAGTTTTAGGACTACAACCTAGTGACCAACTTCTCTGTATATTTGCTATGTTCAGGACAGGTGTAGCTACTGTCTGTCACCATACAATACTATTGCAATATCATGGACTGTATTGCCTGTGCTGTTTCTTTTATTCCTGTGACTTATTCATTCCATAACTACAAGCCTATATCTCCCACCCTTCTTCACCCATCTTGTCCTCCTCCCAGCCCCCTTCCCTCTGGCAACTGTCAGTTTGTTCTCTGTATTTATAGTTCTGATTTGGCTTTTTGTTTGTTTATCCATTTTGTTTTTCAGAGTCCGCATTTAAGTGAAATGATACGGTATTTGCCTTTCTCTGTTTGTCTTGTTTTACTTGCATAATACCCTCTAGGTTCACCCATGTGACAAATGGCAAGATCTTATCCTTTTTTTATGGCTGATATGTATATTTAAAATGTAAAAGTTGTGTCTAAATATAATGAACTCTTATTCATATTATGCTTAATCGCTAGTATCTTGGAATAGGAATTTGAATATAATAAAGATGTACAATTACAGGCCAACTAGTACAGGTATCATAAAATAAACTGATATGGATCACTTTTTAAAAAACATTTTTTTTAAGAGAGAGAGAGGAGGGGGAGAGGCAAAGGGAGAGACTGAATCCTGAGCAGGCTCCACACTCAGCATGGAACTGGATGCAAGACTTGATCTCACAACCCTTAGATCATGACCTGAGCTGAAATCAATAGTCCGGTGCTTAAGTGACTGAGCCACCCAGGCACAGGCACCCCTCAAAAAAAACCAATCTGAATAGAATAAGAAATGCCTAAAGATAAATTAATGTTAGTGTCAGTAATTAGTGTTTCTTGAGACAGGAATCAACCCTATATGACTTGAGGAAAACAGGCTGGCAGAATTAGAGTCTGGGAATCCAATCTTGTGAACTATTGAAATTAAGGAAGTGCCTGAGAGCTAAGCAGCAGAGAACATGGGGAATACAGCTATCTCTGGGAGGAATGACTAATCGGCTTACTTTGACTGGTTAGTTCCTGCCACTGTCACTCCCTTCTCCTGTGCAGTGGTCCCCACTTATAGGGACTTGTCAGCTGGTCACATGCCTGCCCTGGACTGTCTCAAGTGGTTAGTGGGAAAAGGACATGCCCATCTGGCTTCTAAGGTAAAAGGTGGGCACTGACAGTGGGGGGCTAGAAAATACCCTTCCATCAAGATTATAGGCAGCAAAAGAAGGCAATTCTCTTTAAGGATAATTGGATAATATTAGAAAAATGAAGATTATAGCCAGGAAGCCCAAGGCTAATGAAAGTTCCCTTTAGACCATCACTATTTTCTCCAGCCTGCATGTAGGAATAAAATTTCTGTTTAAGGGAAGTTGTAAGCTTGAAAGTCATTAATAAGAAATCTATGTCACTATTGTAGCTATAATGATGACTTTGAGGTTCATTTACTCTTTGTGTATTGTTCTTCCCCCTCTAAGCTACAATAATTCATTATTAAGAATAAACTAAACATTTTCTCATCTAAAAGATGAATAGCTTGCCTACTGTTTATCAGCTAAAAGCAGTTTGTGGAAACTGTGCAAGAAACTTTAGAAATTTATTTTAATTTCTAGGGGCACCTGTGTGGCTCAGTGGGTTAAAGCCTCTGCCTTCGGCTCAGGTCATGATCGCAGGGTCCTGGGATCGAGTCCCACATCGGGCTCCCTGCTCGGCGGTGAGCCTGCTTCCTCCTCTCTCTCTGCCTGACTCTCTGCCTACTTGTAATCTCACTCTCTCTGTCAAATAAATAAAATAAAATAAAAAATCTTTAAAAAAAGAAATTTATTTTAATTTCTAAAGAATAATATATTAGTACCTGTATTCTACTTACTGGAAAACTGATCACAGCAAATAATATCTAATGGTTTCAAAATCATTTGTACTCTTTCCTCTTATTTTCTATCATGATAACATTATTAACTTCTTGATATATTCAGGTATGTGGGGTTTTTTTTTAACTTTTACCATTTCTTTAGACATTTAAGTAATCGGATTTCTAAAAGTAAACTGTATTGACTGTATTTCCTTTTTCTGTTGGGTGGAGATGGAGTGAAAGACAACAATGGTCAATAATGGTTGAAAAAATCTTGTTATTTTCAAGATTTACTTATTAAATAAATAGGATAATAAATAAGAAGAAAAACTGTTATTTTTCATTGCACCAACACTGATTATTATAGAAACTGCCTGAAAATGTAGGTTTTGTCAAAATTTCTGATTAAGCAAAACACAAGCAGTGACAGTGTGTCTGGGGGAAATGACTCAGGAACCTGAGATATCAGGGATCTTAAAGTGGGTCTCTGAGAATTAAAATTTTGTATGACAATCCATGTCCAGATAGATAAGACGCAGTGTGATTAGAAGTGTTTCAAAGCCCAAACATTACACATTTTCAAATCCAGCAATAATGAAAATTATTGATTTCATGAGATGACTGGTTTTCTTTAAACTGCAAGCATTTCCCAATGAAAAATAAGATCCAAAAATCTCATTTGGAAGTTGTTAATGCCATTTTGCAAACATTCTGAGAATTTGGAAAAAACAAGTCCCCCCTTCTTTGGCTTCCTGTTTTCAAATCTGTTCTTAGGGCTGCTTTTCAAATCTTTTAACAACCAAAAGTGTTTGGCTCTTCAAGTAATGTGTTTATGAAGTAAGGTTGCTATTTTTTTCCAATGGTGCCAGCAGATTCTTAGTGTGCTGAAGACAATTTATAATATGAAACATTAATGTGTTAATTAGGAAAGGATCTCATTCATACCATTTTTAGTCTGGTCTTATAGAAAATTTCAACATGCTTTTAAAATATTTCGTTGTTAAATAGAGTAATTTTTTCATATATTACATATTGCATTGTAAGGAAAGTTTATCTGTTATTAGTGTTTTTAGGAATGCTCATTTATCATGTTATTCTTCCATAAAAACTCATGGTGTAAAGATACTTTGTTCTGTGCTATGAGAATAATTTTTGTGGACTGGGAAATAACTGCATTGTTTGTCTGGAAAGCAAAACAAGAAATAATTGATGACATGTTACCAGCTTAAAAAAAGTAACAGCAAAGCAAAACACCAAATTAAAAGTAACCAGAAAACACAATAAAAATATGCACAGAAATCATTATTTAAAAATATGCTACCTTCATTAGTGAGCAGAAAACTGGTATATGTAGTAAGAAAAGCAGAGTCAGTAATAGCAAAAGTATAAATTAAAGTTAATTTTTAAAACCTGTCTCCACAAGTATTATGCTATATATTCTATTTTTATTAGCCCGCTATTTTTCTATTTTAATATATTCTGTTTTATCATAGTAAATGGAAGTACATTTTTAAAACCAAATGTGCCAGGGAAAATACCATAATTCTTTCATATGTTTTCTTTCTTTGAAAAGAACCTAGTTGTTCTCTAGAAACTGGCATTATTCCACATCTCTTACCAGAACATATTTCAATTTTTTTAAAATGTTTGATTATTTGCTAATGTATCCAAGAGCTTAGGCAGAAATTTCTGCATCATCTTATCTCCATCTGCTCTTGTTCTTGCCATGTTTGGCAAGATTTTTTAAATACTAATTTTAACTAACAGAAAATCACTGATCCTTCACCATACCATTGATATTTTGGAAAATCTAGTTTCGAAAGGAAACATTTTATTTCACATATTCAAAAGCCAACTTACTTTGCCTTCTAGTAATTTCTTGTCACTTAAGAAAAGGAGTTTGTTCTCAAAATATTTCTTTCAAGCCTTTTGTCTTCTCATTTTCAAAATCAAAAACTCACAAATTGTTGATGGTAATGGAATGTATCACTTTTTGGCTAGAAGCCAGCAGGGTTAAAATCTTTTCCCTGCTAAGGCATTAATCCTTTTGCATAACATTTGGCATTTGCGATTCTGAAGAACAGGTCTTTGTAAAGAAGTATATTCTATTTCCCCATCACGACTGAAGGTTAGCATCATTAAAGTAGGGAAAAAAGCAGCCAGACTCCAGCTTGACACTGGGTCAAGTATTGTAGCTCATTTTCTGGAACTCTTCCCATCTAAGCAATTTGTCTTTCTCTCACTACAAAGATTCAAAGATCACTATCTGGACTGAAAAAAACCACTAGGGGCTGGAAATTTTGACTGTTGAAAAATAAAAATATTTTGCTCTGACTACGAAAAAGTATGCCAGCTTTGAGTTCAATAGTAAAATAAAAAAGAATGAAGGATTTTCTTACTTTCTAGTATTTTCTAATTTTAATTCTCTTAAATTTCCTAAAATGGTAGCCAACAGAACCTAAATTTATGGTGCTATTCTTCCAAGCAGCTTATAGGAACACTGTCTTCATGCCAGGGTCTGGTATTTCACTAATGTTAGGATATCACTCCGTACTTATAAAATACTTCACGTTTCATCTAAAAATTCATTGTTTTAAATGTTATCTTATTAACATACCATCTGTTTGAGGTAAATATAATTGCTTTGATGTTATCAGAATTTATTTTTTTTAAAGATTTTTATTTATTATTTATTTGACACACAGAGAGAGATTACAAGTAGGCAGAGAGGCAGGCAGAGAGACAGGGAGAGGAGGAAGCAGACTCCCTGCTGAGCAGAGAGCCCAATGCGGGCCTCGATCCCAGGACGCTGAGATCATGACCTGAGCCGAAAGCAGAGGCTTTAACCCACTGAGCCACCCAGGCGCCCAGTTATCAGAATTTATTAGCCCCTAGTCACCATCAGAACACTTCTAAAAATTAGTTAGGCAATCTCATGGGAGTATTAGTAAAAATACCAGTGCGTCATTATGAAAAACTAGTGGACCAAACATAAAACAAACATGCATTGGCAACACAGATAGAGTTTTAAAATTTTAGATGTTATCTTAATTAAAATTATTACATACATACTATTTTTAAACAATTATAAATTATGTCCTTACACATAATATTTAACTGTTGGAATCTTTAACATGTGAAAGTATTTTCATAAAAGAAAATCAAGTACCTTATTTTAGAAATTAATCAGTTGAAGATAATGAATTATTACATTACAAGAGCTACCAGTTGGTTCTTTACAAATGTAAATACAGAATTGAATTCATACATTGAATACTCATTCGATTACAGTATATTTAAAATAAAAAAAAAAAAAGAATTGCCCTCCGATAGTTTAGCTTGCTGGGCACCCAGAGTTAACCAAACTACAAGATTAAGGCCCCGAGTCTGTTCAAGACTTCTAATAACTGCAAGTTTTGGGTTTTCCCCAAATGACCCTCAGGTTTGATAATTTACTAGAAAGATTCATAGAACTCATTGAAACCTATTATACTCACAGCTATGTTTATTACAGGAAAAGGATACAAGTTAGAAGCAACCAAAGGAAAAGACACAGAGTCTCAGAGAAGGCCAGTAGAGCTTCTGGTCACTTTCTCCCTGTGTAGACACAGACTGTGTTAATTTTTCCCATCTACATTGCGAAACGATACACAGAGAGTGTTGCCAGCCAGGCAAGCTCACCTGAGCTCAGGTGACCAGAGTTTTATTGAGGCTTTATTTCACAGACAAGAGTGACTGAGTGATTACACCCTTGGTTGAACTCTCCCCAGTGCCCTCCCCACCCCTTCCAGAGGTCTGACTGATAACATGTGGCTTCAGGAGCCAATCATGAATCACCTTATTAGCATAAACCATCAGGTATACTTTCAGATGCCCACCATGAATAAGAAAGAATTCTCATCTTGGGAAATATCAAGGATTTTTAGGTTAGCCAGGGACAAAGCCCAGATCTTTCTTTGGGCAAGGCCAAATTCCTTATTACACAATAGGGCAATAGTGTTCTTTACTTACACAACATGAATAGAGAATTATCGCAATATTCCATTTGATTTAGACCTAAATAAGCACATTTTATAAGAAAATAATCAATAAAACCACAATTTCTAAATAAATGAGTCCCAGTTCTATATACATTTATATTCTAGTTAAAATATTAAATTAACTCAATATTAAAGGTTTTAAAATAACACAACTATTTATGAAATAGATTATAAAGTGTATTTTTCACTTTTCATTTATTTCATAGACTCAGAACTAAGAGTCTTGATTCACGATTAGGAAAGTGGTATTTATTGATGTGATACTGAACCATCAAAGCTCTCTTTATTTGATGAAAAGAAGGAAGAAAGATTACTTTCAAAATCTATACACTCACAAGCAACAGATAAGTGAGAAGAGGATACATAAATCTCACCAGCAGATTGGCAGTCAGGCAATGCACATTGCTGTAAATATGAATTGTTTACAAGATCATATTTTCCATATGTATGACCTAATTTATTTGATATTTTTTTCCAAATGATTTAATTTATTGGGAGTTTACTTCAAACAATCCCAATATATTGGATCAGGTAGGACAAATTTACTCAAATAGCATTTTGGCATGAATTTAATATGTCTCGCTTTCAATATTTTGCCTTATCTGAATGTTTCTGTCTTCCTTTTAGGGAAATCAACATGCAAATTCTGTCTTGGATAGAAAACATAAATTTATTGATGATCCATGTGAGTTTTATATTAAATACTATGAACACTAACATTTGAAATGTGTTCATACTAGATTAGAAATCCTTCTCAACCAGGTTTAATTGTATTCTTGTCTAGACATTTGCACTATGGCCTTCAGAAGCAATAGCTCTCCTATCTCCATGTTAAGTCAACATTGCATGTTCCTTGAAGTCAGGAATTTCACTTAATGATATGCACTCTTCATAGTAATAAAATATGTGTGAGTACACAGTGGACACAGTTTGTAAGATGTGTCACAGAAAATAGTTCTCATGTCATTGAGTTGTTTTATACCTACTTGAGTTCGTGTGATTGGAGGTTAAGAGGAATGCAGATTTGAACAGGGATGAAAGACTTATAGATGGGAAAGAGTGTAATAGAGTTACAGAAGGGAAATCAATACTATTTATTGTGTATGAATTAAAGTTTTAATTGATATTAAACTTCACATGTAGCAGAACCAGAAATTTAAAATATTGTAAATATTGTATTTATTAAATTTCTTAAGAAGAACTATTAATATTTCTTAAGAAGAGCGAGAATAGGTAATTTGCTACAAATTGCCTCAAAACATTGATCAATAAAATAAAGCTATTTACCACTTAGAAATGAGATAATTAAACCATAGAAATTCCATTCTGTGAGTGGTACCTGGATGGCTCAGTCAGTTAAGCAGCCAGCTCTTGATTTTGGCTCAGGTCAAGATCTCAAGGTCATGGGATCAAGCTCCATGTCAGGCTCTGTGCTCATCATGGAGTCCACTTCTCCCTCTCTCTCTGATTCTCCCCTCCCCCACACTCTCTCTCTCTATCACATAAAGAAAGAAAGAAAGGAAAGAGAAAAAGAGAGAGGAAGGAAGAAAGAAAGAGAAAGAAAGGAAGGAAGGAAGGAAAGAAGGAATAAAGAAAGAAAATTCCATTATGTTTTTACTGTTACCAATTAGGTTGTATAGATGATCACAATTGAATATTCAAAGATTTTTTTAGAATTACATTTATATTGTCATGGTCACTTTTTTTTAGCATGTTGTCTAAAAACAAGCTACATGGTCACTATAAGAAATCAAGCTTTTTCTTTTTACTGAGTAGGTGGCTTTTTGTTTAATTTATTTATGTCTGTCACTTTTTCTTTCCGATACATAGTCTAAATGAACACACACCCAATGTATGTGATTTTGACATTTTGTTTGAGCTTTGTCACTCAGATACTATTGTAATAAAAAGATATAAAGGGTCAAAATGGTGATCTTACACAAATTGTTGCTATTTCAACTTTTAAACGTACTTGTTGAGTTAGTGTTATATGTAAATAGCTGTAGAAAAATGGTACTTATTAGAGTGTATAGTATTAATCCTGTATTATATAAAGCGAGAGAATAAAAGTAGCTATGAGAAAGAACTAAGGGTTAAAAAACTTCTTGGTTTTATGTAAGTAGAGATGGTGATTCCTGGCTTTGAGCAATGAAATGAAATAAAGTAAACAAAACAAATACATAGAGGTATACATAATGGGAGGCTATGAGAAAACCAACCTGCTTCACCAGACCTAGTGGATGTCTGTAAATGTGTATTTTGAATACACATTAATCATACAATCATAACTGTATATTAAGAATGTAAAATGACATTATATATATTTAATTCTAATAAGAATTATTAAATAATCTTAGCAACAAAAGTTATAAAATTTAGAAAGGGGAATACTGATAGAAATTTTTCAAATTTTATAAGGGATAAGAATAAATACAGCCCATAAAATGGTTCTCTGTTTCATTGGACACATGAACCATTATAGGAATAGAAACTCAATTGCTCAATTATTGGTTCATTTTTGCTCAAGTTTTATTTTAACAACTAATTGGAAATTACATCTTTAAATGGATCGATGTAGAGTCCTCTTTCTAAAGGCCCATCTTTTCCTTCCTTTTACCATTCCTTGCAGAGAGAATATTATGAAGAATCAATAATGACTGGAACACACCTGATATATTCCAATGCTGATTTATTTAATAATTTGTAATTATAAGAAAAATAGTTCAGGGTTTCTTTTCAAATCTAAAAATTTATCAGTGAACATACAAATGATTGTTTTGATGTTTTACGACATATATATATGTATATATACACACATACACACACACACACACACAAAATGTGTTTAGCTTCAATTCTTAACATATTTATAATAATATTTGTAGGGTATATGGTACTTAATCCACAAAAGGGAAATTTCAGTTTTTATAAATAAATTATTGAAGTAACATTTTCCCTTTAAATAATGATAATAAGAAAAATTAACATACCTTATATAGTGTCATGTTATTTACATAAGTAAATTTTAATCATAGAATATAAATGAGGAAAGTGACCTTGAAGTTAATCCTTTGTACTCAGTCATCCAATACATTAATCTTATCATTCATATTCATATCAGATTGTCATTCACCCATGTGTATTGTCCATTAGTATAAAAATAACATAAAATTAAATCAGTTATGTGATTATCTTTCTCAATGACATTCAATGGCTCCACACCATCTAAACAATATAATATATACTATTTAAGATCTAAGTACTTAATATAGTATACCTTATCAACAAGTCATCTCGTCTAGCCAGATTACTTCCCCTTCAGAATCAACTTTGATCTTTATTAATATTTTACCTTTGCCTACATTTTCTTAGCTAGCATTTATTTTTTTTATTTGAGTATACTAACATACCATGTTACATTAGTTTCAGGCATACAACATAGTGACTCAACATCTCAATACATTATGCTTTGCTCACAAGTGTAGCTACCATCTGTCACCATACAATGCTATTATAGAATCATTGATTAGGTTCCCTATGCTGTGCCTCTTATTCCCATGACTTATTCATTCCATAATTGAAAGCCTGTACCTCCCGCACCCTTCACCCATTTTGCCCATCTTCCTGTGCCTTCCCTCTGACAACAACAATCAGTTTTCTGTATTCATAGTTCTGATTCTGTTTTTTGTTTAACCATTTGTTTTTTAGATTCCACATATAAATGAAATCATATGATATTTGTCTTTCTCGGTCTGACTTGTTTTATTTCTTGGTAACGTTTTATTTTTACAAACACAAATTCTACTCATTCATGAAAGCCTAGCTCAAATTTTATTCCTAAACATAAGAGCTAGAGGCCAACTTTGTTTTTTCTAAATCTCTACTTTTTTTTAGTTATTATTATTACCTTTAGGACCACTGATATATAATAGTATGTATCAAGTACATGTAAGTTTTCTGCATAAAATTTCAAGACTTTTAACATTATCTTGTACAATGATAGACAATAGACTTTTAACTGATACAACTCATTAATTTTTTGTTGTTTATATTTAGTAACATATTATGAGCTTTATGATACATTCATTAATTTTATAATTTAGAAAAGAATTTAAATATGTAAATTTTTAAATATTTTTCAATGTTTATATGCTATAGTCTTTATTAACTTATTTTCAAATAATTCAAGAACTTAGTCATTATTTCTATTTCAAAATATTCGAATTAATGGTATTGTTATGTTTTGAAACTTTGCTACAGTTTGCTTCTTGGTGTCAGCATAATTACAGAATAATTTCATACAGAAAAAAATTAATTTTATTGTGTAGTACATTTATAATTGTATATGCCACATTATTGAGCATATTTATGATAAGAGAGAATTTCTGTTTTCACTAGGTATTAAAACTGGCTGCTTATAATTTTGTTGGTCTGATTATTGGAAGAATTTTCCACAGACTAGCTTCTTGCTCCATACATGTCAAACCTTGTTTTTACTTCACTCCCACATAGCTCTATATGTGATACTGGGGACATAAAATATGCCTATTTGATTCTATGATTTCTGGCTTGTACCAGAAGTCCTGAGTTGATAGGCATGACACATAAATTGATGCAGTGGAAAGGAGAACTTTTCCTGGAAAACTGTAATACCTTAGGGTAGCTGGCAATAACTCAGCTATAAGAAAACAACTGTGAACCACACAAATATCTTTTTAAAGTCAAACTAAGTGCATTTCCAACTCAAGTTCCTTAAACAGACTTCAGTAATGTCTACAACCACTCCAAGGACACTAAAACAGGGGCAAGTATGATGGAGTGAAGTTGAAGTGGAATGATACAGAGGACTTCACTGATTAAAGCACAGATGTTCCATAAACATGTGATCATGTGACTATATTGTTGGTTCTACCCTCTCACCTTCCCCAGGACCTTAGATAAGGGTTTATTGGTTCCCTTAAGTTTAAGAATTGTTCTATGCTTTGTGGTATTTCATGCCGTATTAGTAAATCTTCTGGGCATGTTCTATTTCCAACTTGAGAGGAAAAAAGTCTTTTTAGCTTTATTCACTATTTATTATTTGTTTACACATTAGCCTCAACCTGCTTCTCTGTCCCTTTATTTCTAGAGACATGACTTAACACTCGGTAACAAGGTTTTTGACATTTAGAGTCATTTTATAATAATGTTTCCTATAAATTTAATTTTCAATATTAGTTGACCGTCTGTAGTTTGAAATAATGCAGGCCATCTTGTTTTTCCATATCTTGAGTGGTGGTCCCCTTAGTACTACTGCATTACACTCTATTTTGTCATCCATAGAAGACAGTGAGTAAATATCTTCAAATCAGTCAGGACTTGGAGCCTTTGTCAAACTCAGAATAGTAAGGTAAATTTCAGAAATAGACTAGGGAATTGTCCAAACTTGGAAAGAAAGGGGAAAAAATAAATTTTCATTATCTAACATTTTATTTGGGTCATGGAAAAGAAATATCACAAAAATATTTCTAGTGTCAATTTTCATAGCGCTACAGACATAGAAGGTGCTCAGTAAATGTTTTGATTGTTCATCTCAAGAAGTCAATCAACAAAGACACAGAAGCAATAAACATTCTGTCTTTTTCACAATGCAGCAAAGACCTTTTCTGCCCTCAAGCTGATATGTTCTCTTCAGAGTTCCCTGGAGTGAGTCAGCATTAAGTCTGATTAAGCTAGTTGTTAAAATTAAACTGCACTTGTCAAAATAAATGAACCAGGTACCAATAAAAGAATTTGAGAAAATTTTTCCTCATTTTCTTTGTTTTCTTTTTGTAGCTAATCATTAAAGAATAGTATTTGATAAGCCTCAGGTATTTATATCAATAACTAGTAATTAGATGATGGTGATAAACTGAGAATAGGTATTAATTATTATATAAGAAAAGATAATACTATGCTACCTATTTTTTCCATGTAATGAACAGACAAGAAATGCTTTCCATCAACAAAGGCACTTTTTAATATGAATTATTATCTTTGAAAACAATTGAGTGTCTCAGAATAGTCAAGAATAGCTTGTTTTTGGGGAGATGGCATGAAATGGTAGAAAGCTTTTAGGATGTAAGCAACACTGTCCACTCTAAGATAAATGCAATCATTAACTTAAGGGGCACAAAGCAGTACAAATGTGAAGGTTTGTTTTAATGCGACTACTACCCTCAATAACTCTGTTTGCTCAGTCACTTAAATTCTCTAAATCTCAGTCTAGTCACTCGTAAAATGTGGGTAATAAACACTTTCAATACACAGTGTTTAAAAATAGTAAATCCATTACTAATGTCTGATATCATTTTTATTCATCCTTACCCCTCTGCTATATGAGAAGTATACTTACTATTGCTATTCCTGTGGAAGGCTTAGTTTGCCCTTGCGAATAATTTCTATTTCATGTTTAGTGTTTTACCTTTAAACTTGACAGGGGAACACGCAAAGTTTATGAGCTTCATCTGAATTCTCCAGTCTTTGAATTCTTTATATAATTTCCCTGGAAATGGAAAGATACTAATAAATACATTTTTAGTATCTGAAAATGTATTATCCCATAGAATAGTAAATGCGACTCCACATCTATTCTCAGAAAAAAGGTGTAATGGAAAAGGCAGGTGTTTTCTTTATTAAGAGTTCATTAAATGTTCTTTTAAAATTAATTTTGTTATTATTCCCAGAGAACTTATATATTACTAGCTTTGCTAAGTTGCTAAGAAGAATAACTCTCAATCAATGGGCAAGTTATTAGCAAGTCAATGTTTAAAAAATAAAATGATTTTTAAATTTTTCTCATTGAACAGTGTCCAAATCTGTATTTCCTTAAAACACTTGTCTCATCACAAAACCACAGATATCACAGCTGAAAGCCAGCAATATTTCATCACGTGTAAGCTGTACTTTTATTTTTAAAATAAAAGTTAGTTAACATTCGTTAGCATTTCTATGTGCTGTTTCCTCTGCCTAAACACTTTACATACATCATAACATTTAATCTTTCCCAAAACACTATTCAACAAATATTCATTGAATGCTCACTAGACAAGGTATGGTCTTGGACCCTAGGACAATGATGAATAAACAATCAAAGAAAAAAGAATAAACAATTCACAGAATTCATTTGTTACATAGGAACTATTATTATTCTTACTCTCCAGAGGAAGAAATAACAAACCAACAGAGATTAGGCATCCACCAAGGAATTAGTGAGTGAGCTAGAGTTTGAACTGAGGCCTATCTTGACCTGAAAACTTGCATTTTATGACTTCTCATTACGTAAACCTCACATACAGTAAAAATTCGTTTTTATTCCTTTTATTAAAATTATTCATTTTGTACTTTGAATTTTGAACAGCAAATTTCATTTTGATATTATCCAGTCCTTCTGGCCTCCTTAAAGATGGACACTATGCATTATTTTGATCTTCAAGTCTCTGTGAATGCCTGGTACATAGTAGAAGTTCAAAAAAATGTTTTCTGAATTTTGGCTTTTGTCCTTGATGAGCCCAAAAGGTTAGAGAGAGACTCGTTTGAGATTGTTCAACTAGATGCCTCTCATGGTCTTTCGTAAACATGCTGTGTGTACTTCTCACGTTCCCCACCACAACTAGCTCAGTGCTTCCTTCTTTGTTTCTTGGGTTCTTCAAGCCCCTATTCTTGTCTTTCTGACGACATTCATCACTGCCTTACATTTTCCTAATATTTAGCTCTCAGCTGCCTTCCTTCCTGGTACGTCTGGCTACCACCTCTTCGATACCAGACCTCATCGTGCTACACTCTCCACACTAGACTATAGGTTCTCACATAGCAACAGGTGCCACACAGCAGGAATAAAATATTTTAATTTTATTACATGCTTCTCCAAAGAGTTAAAAAAATGTAGAGCCTGAACTCTATATCACTTTACTCAATCTTTCATCTGGTACTTTTCATATATTGCCTTTTTAGAAGCAATTATTTATTTATATGGGTCTCCCACTGCCTCCCAGGTTATAATGTGACATTTAAAATGCGAGTGTGTCTTGTTTCATTCTCTATGTTTAACAGCATATAGCAAAGTAGCTCATGCATTGTAAGTTCTCAACAAATATTTATTAAATATTCCATTTCATTCTTTAAAAATTTGATGTTTGTGAATCTAAGAAGGTTCACTTGAATCATCTACTTATAAAACATTAATCATTTTTTATTTCCTTATCTTGATAGATGTGTTTTTCCAAGTCTGTGAAGAGCTAGTGACTTTTCTAGTTTTTCTTTCCAACTTAAATGATAGCTAAAACACCACTATGTATTATTATTCATATTCTATATTCATATCTTAGATTATTCATAAGTTTCTACCAGTTCCAAAATGTTTTCAATATAGTTTGACTGTGATTTATTGCATCCTATGAGCCATGGCCATTTCTACAAGGAGAAAAAAAAATACTTTTCAGAGAAGCAATGTTTTTAGGTCTTATCAATTCCTCCAAGTAAATGACAAAGAGGAAAACAAATGGAATAGTGGATGAATTAAAATAAATGTAAGAGATAGAACATATAAGTGATTTGTTCCTATCTTATTCTTTTTTCGTTTGATTTAGATAACCAATTAATCAATGAAAGACAAGTTAAATATCTATAAAATACCAGGCTAGCCAGACAAAATTATTTCTATCATCCTTAATGCTAAAACCCATATTTTAAGATAAAGTACATATAGAAAGTACATCTAAACTCTTGACACTTAAATTTCTGAATTCTTGAACACTTTATTATTATAAACCATATGCAAAAGGGATGGCAAGAAGACCTCTGAGTCTGACCTCTAAAGAATAGATGATCTAATTAAGAATCAAAGATATTGGGGTACCTGAGTGGCTCAGTCATTAAGCGTTTGCCTTCGACTCAGGTCATGATCCTAGGGTTCTGGGATCGAACGCCGCATTGGGCTCCCAGCTCTGCAGGAAAGCCAGCTTCTCCCTCTCCCACACCCCCTGCTGGTGTTCCCTCTCTCGCTGTGTCTCTCTCTGTCAAAAAAATAAATAAATTCTTTTTAAAAAAAGAATTAAAGATATCAAGCATGGCAAGAAATATGTTGATATGTTTATCAAGTAAAAACAACTAATAATGAACAGATTTCTTGGCATTTAGTAAATGAGTGCATTTTTTTTGTTTCAGCATTTGGCTATTCTGCATCCAAATCCATGAACATACACTCAAAGATCCTTGTTGTCACTAATCCAAATATTCACCTGACCATCTTCACTTTTCATCTATCCATGACATGCTGACTTGATGAGCAGGCACAATCCCTTCTGACCAACCAAACGGAGTGTGAATGAGTCAGGAATTAATCTGATTGACCAAACACAGTCAATAACAAGCCAATATTCATTTATGAATTTATTTCCTTTTACCATTTTATTTGTTAACAAGTTTAAGAGTATATTTGCCATGAACTCTGAACCATCTTACTTATTTACTCTGACTTCAGTTCATTTTTTGAACTATATCATGCTACTTTGTGACGTCTGAATCACAGTATGTCTCATGAGTTATCTGACAGAATTTGGTTAAAGTGTCTAACAATTTCATTTCTGAGTTTTATTGTCTGTTAGTCAAAGAGAAATGAATAAACCTATTATAATATCCCTTTCAACTCTAGATTTCTATGATTTAATTTCTATTCCTCAATCATGACTTTGTCTCAAGGGCTACTCAATAAAAGAAAAAGAAAGGCTAAAAGAAAGTAAGCTCTAGACTATGTGTTTGTTAAATGTTAGGGAAATAAATATAAGTCTTATTCTTAGTTATTTTAGCTAGACTTATTTGACCTAGTAATACCACTTTTCCAGAAAATTTATTCAGTTAACTAACTACCCAATTATTTTTCATGTGGTGTTACTTATAGATGCTATACCATTAAATTCTCACACTTTTTAGCTTTTGTAAGTATATTGACACTTTTTTTTAGCACCTGTATGTTATACTATACCCCCCATATATCTTGATGAAAGAAGGACAATTGACTTTTGATTGTCCAGAATTGATGCAAGCCTGGCTTTTATTGCTCTCTTGTCCTGCAATCTTTGAGGAAGGAAAAACTTTCTAGCAGACTAAGAAAACAGATGACCTCTGAAGGCTTTTACTATTCCATAATTCTGTGAATAACTGTCTAGAAATGGGAAATCCTGCCCCTTTTTTACTGTGCCACTAAAACAGTAGCTGTGATTATTTCAGAAAATCAGGTGGTAAATTTAAGGTTGAACAATTCTCAGTGTCTTTCACATGTCTACCTAAGAAACTAAAACTGAAAGCAGGCAGTCAAATAGGTCAAATTAAATCTGTAAAAAGAGAATTAATTCTCCAGTTTTCCAAGTTAAACCTAATTTGAATAACTGCGACAGATAGGAAAACCAAAAAAGGAAAAAAATAAGATAACAAAATAAAATCACCTCATATTAAAATTATTATTCTCAAGATAGTATACAATGTGTCATATATATATTTTATAGGACTTGAACTACATCAGGAGTGTGTTTAGGTCACCCATACTCTAGTCACAGAACACACACTGCTCAAATCAGTGAGGTAAGCTCCCACTCATGAATCCCATCCAGATATCTATAATCTCACAAGGAGCTAAGCAATATCTTTGGCTTAACTTATTTGATATATGATGTCATATTTTTCTTCTGCACACACATTTTGGCCCCAAGTAGTAGTGTTTCCAGGTAAGAAAATAGTCACAGCTTCATGTGCAGCAAACTCCCAGGCATGTGAGAAAATTTTCCTGTGTAGTAATATAAGTTGGTAAATCTATAGAATTGGGAACCAGGTACCCTGTTATGTGGCCGACATCACAGCCATTTTTTCTCCTTGATGCTCACTTTTCTTATTTTAATTTCACAAGGGAAGATCAGAAAATCTGTTTCTAAAAAAAAAAAGAAAGAAAAAATCATTTCCACTCTTTGCAAAAATTCCTAAGTTCTGTGATCTTTTAGTTTCTAAAAAAATATACTATGAAATAGTATATCTTCATGAATACAGAATATACCTAAAAGCTCCCTTTTCTTCTTAAACCTTCTGCTAAATTGACCACCATCTGTGTGGAGATAGAGTAATGGTTTTACTCACTGGTGCTTTTCAGAAAAACTTCATGGTGAATTCAATTCTCTGTCTCTGTCTCTGTCTGTTTCTCTCTCTCTCTCTCTCTCACCCACACATGTAGACTCTTCTTGGGAATTTCACTTTCAAGATTCTACTGTTTCTACCTTCCACCCTCTTTCACCTCTATATCCTGGCTTCATCAATTACCGTCACCTGCTTTAGTTCCTTTTGTTCCATGATTGTGAATACTTGAAATTTGACTGACTTGGAAAATTAACTTTTCTTATGTAGATAGAGATGAATAATGTTAATGCACTTTTGACATTTTTAATTATTTTTCGAGCTGAGTCTATGACCCCTTCACACAGTAGGGAACTGTTTATAACAGTATAATGATTAGTTCAAGAATCCCAAGATAGATTTTTGTATGCATTTCTCCATAGAAAAAATGATGCTTAGATATTATATATAGATTGAAGACTAAGGTTACTAAAATTCAGACACATTGTGAACCAGACTGAAAAACTAATTACAATTCTAACATTATTTCAATTTGATAATGTGATCTAATTTAGAAGCAAAGACCTACACTGTATCTTTAATTTGCAATGTTTTCATACATTGAAGTCTACCTTTGCTGAATGCAGGTCTGATGTCTAAATGTGGTCACTGCCAATCTCCTTAGTATGAGGAGTATTTTTCTATTCTTTCTCCTCATATAGTAAGACTCATCCCCTTCCATGTTGTGTTCTAAAAGTTTTGACATATACAATTATGTCACCAGCACCACAATCATGATGTAGGAGAGTTCTATCATTGTAAAAAATTCCATTTTGACATTTTGTAATCCCTTCTAATCTACTGGCAACCATTAATTTGTTTTCTGTCCCTATAATTTTATCTTTTTCGGAATGTTATATAAATGGAAGCATACAGCACATAAGTCTGCCTCTTCAGTCTGGCTTCTTTTACTTAGCATAATGCATCCTTGTTGTTATGTGTATCTCCAGTTTATTCATCTTTAGTGCTGAATAGTATTTCATTGTATGGGATGAAGTTTGTTCATCTATTCACCACTGAAGAACATTTAGGTTATCTTCCATGTGGGGAGATTGTGAATAAAGGTACTATAAATGCTTGTGAACAGTTTTTGCATAAACACATTTTTTCATTGCTCTTGGGTTGGGACTGATAGCTCGTTTAGTAAGCATATTTTTAAATTGGTAAACAAATGCCGAAATATTTTCTAAAATGACTTTAATATGTTGCATTCTTGCCAACAATGGGGATGAGAGTTATAGTTGCTCTGATCTTGAAAGAACTTGATACAATCAATCTTTTAAAATTTTAGTTACTCCATAATGATATCTCATCATAATTCTAATTCACATTTTTCCTAATGACTAATGACATCATCTTCTCATGTGTCCACTAACCATGCATGCATCTCTCATATATCATTTTTGGTGAAGTGACTGTTCAAATCTTTGCTCACTTTTTAAACCGGTCTATTTATTATTACTGAATTTTGAAAGCTATTTATATATTCTAGATACAAGCGCTTGGTCAGATAAGTATAATGGGAATATTTTCCCAAGTCTATGGCTTGTCTTTCATTCTTTCAACACTGCCTTTTGCATAGCACAAGTTTTGAATTTTGATAAAATTAAATTGATCATTTTTGAAAAATATATCATGCTGTTGCCTTTTTAATCTCTCTTGTAGCTATCCCTAATCTAACGAAGATTTTTATGCTTAGAAATTCAAGTTGTATGCAAATTTCGGTGAAAAATTATGCAAACAAATTTTCTGATAATAACAATCATTTAAAAGCAGTTCAAACAAATAACTGATACAGTAAAAAAGTTGTCTCCAGGAATGTTGGTGGATTGTAAAATATTCCTCAAGGTAAGCAGTGTAGCCTCATTTCTTACACTGGTAAATAGTCAAGATATATAAGTAATAATCCACAGCACACTTGCTTGAAGCAAACCTAATCAAACCTTAGTGTTCTTGAAAGTCTTCATTTGTAATTTAAAGAAATTGCATATGTCTCCACTTATTTATTCTTTATAAATTTATAAATTCTTTATAAATATAATATTTATATCAAATCTCTAACTCATTTGTTACAAGGATCATTTTTTACTATGCCATCTTGAGAGTATTCACAGATTTTTATCATTGGACCATGCTATTTGAAATTATATTAGCATATCTCAAAAATATGCACTGATTGAGCACCTAACATAATCAAGGCACTTTACCGAGAAATATATGTTGCCCCTGTAGTGAATCTAGATATTAGCTAGGGGATTTTTGAAAAGAGCTACAGTTTGGGCAACTAAAACAACTAGGAATATGAGATGAACCAAAGGTTCTCAGTGGAGAAATGTGATATAAGTAATAGTAGGGATAAAAATGACTTGTGGATCATAATGATAACATATTATATATGAGTCAAAAGGATGAAAGACATCACTTATTAATATGCTTTGAAATAAAAGCATATTTGCTTTTATTTTTCTTTTTTCTTTTTTTTTTTTTTAAATATTTTATTTATTTATTTCACAGAGGGAGAGAGATCACAAGGAGGCAGAGAGGCAGGCAGAAAGGGGGGGGGGAAGCAGGCTCCCCGCTGAGCAGGGAGCCCGATGCGGGCCTCGATCCCAGGACCCTGAGATCATGACCTGAGCCAAAAGCAGAGGCTTTAACCCACTGAGCCACCCAGGCGCCCTGCTTTTATTTTTCTATTACATATTTCACTTGATAGTGATTTACTATCAAGTTGTCAATTAGGTAAGTATATGTCATGATTATATTTTTGGTGAGCGCATTTCTTATAATTGTTTGTTATGAAACTTCATTATCAGAATATTTTGATGTGCTGGAGGGAAACATATACCAAAAATAATTAAATGGCACTATAATTTGATTTTTGACTTCAAATAAATGAGCAACTCTAAATGAGCAACATAGATGCTTAAATGAAAGATTAAGATATCGAAGCAAGAAGGTGTACTTTCTTTTTTTATCACTATAGGACTGCATAATCCACAGAGATAATCCACCACAATCGTTCTGGGTATATAAAAACTCAAAATTTTTGACCTCATATAACAAAATGTAACTAGAAGATAATGGTGCTATATTTGAGTTATATACACTTAATTTATCAAAAAGATTATTTTTCCTTCCTAACCCCAATGCTTTATCAACACTTTAAACTTCTTGTAAAAGTGCATTTAAACATTTTTTTTCCTGATGGGCAATCTGTTTTCATTCTTAAAGAATAAAATAATTTAAAGGCCCTGAGTCCTGAAATTCTGATTATGAATTACTGAACTGATTGTGTGCTTAGTAGAATTCAAAGATAATTTTCCTTAAAATTACAAAGTAATTAGTCAATAATTACTGATATTTGAGGGAGGGTACTTCTAACGAAGGTACTTAGGAATGTTGGAAATCAGAAATATATGGAAAGGAGAACTACAAAGAAAGGAAACTACAGAAATTTTCATGTGTTCCCACATCAGACATTATTCTTACTATATGATGGTATGTCAGATTTACCATTCAGACTGACAAAGAAGACAGAAAAGCTCTTGATTAAAATACATGAAAGCCAAATTTGTGGATTATGCTTATTTGTGACTGGAAGACTGTAGTTTACCCATTAACATGATATGATTAACAAATTGTTGAATGTTACTACAAACCAAGTGTTAAATGAATTTACCATTGAATCTGCACTTTTTAAACAGCATTTTTAATTTTACTTAACTTTTTTTAGATTATAGTTTGCATTCACTGAGTATTTGGACATTTCTCAGGAGACAGAGAAAGCCTGTGTTTTTTGTGTTTTATTTTATTTTATTTTTATATTTTCTCCATGTCGGTAGATTTCCCACACTGCTTGTGATGCATCAGATATATCTTAGAGATAAATGAAGGAAATGACCCATTATGGAAAGTTGCCTTTAAAAAGGTGCATAATTATAGTCTATAAATATTCACGATATTTATAATTCTTTGCATTGGGATAATAACAAACTAAATTATAATATCTATACTATTATGCTTTGGAAGAATACTATTCAGACAATAGGATTTGATTTAAGCCAATAAAATACAATTTAAGCCAATAAAAGACAATAAAATAAAATATATGTTAAAATGAAACAAGAAAGAATAACATTTTTGTTTGTTTCTACCACTGTTGTAATAATGTACCACTTATTTACCTGGCCATGGACTCTGGAAGGGGGAAAGGTAGGAGTTGGAGAACGATTAAGCCTAAGCCACAGTAGAAATCAGTACAGTGTTCTCTGACTCTAACCTATGTACTTTTGGAAACTCCCTAAATAGTTCCATTCTTCACTCTTTTCCCGTGACCTACTGATGACAGTGGCAGAAGCAACAAGTCAGCACTGTGCCCACTAAAATTATCATCAGTCCTGATGAGGACTACTAATTTCTTTGTCAATAGTGTTGAGCAGTGTCAGAGAAGCTAATAGTAATTCTGGATGCTGTTTTCTTATGGTGCTTTGTTGAAAACACTAACACTTGCTGCTGGAAAAATTGTTTAAAATTCTGACCCCACTTTTCTATCTCAAATTTGCACAGACTGTGTGCTGGCATGTAAAAACAATTTTTTTCTTACTCTTATATTACAGGTTTCTCAATTTAATATTAATTCATGACTTTAGGAGACTGAAATAGGAAAATCTGGGTATTGACACTATGATGCATTATGAATTAACCCTTCTTTCTTAGTTTAAACAGACCATCTGGGCTTAATTCTTAAATACTCATATGTAACTGTATTTTGGTTATGGCCCAAAGTAAACTAGAAATATTTAAGACCTGAGCCAAGACCTAACTCATATGAGTCTGGAGATGAGAAACATTATTTCTTTGTGAAATATTATTTTGTTAGTGAAAATATTAAATCTCTCTTATTTCATTTGTAAATGATGAATAAATGTGGAGTAAACTCTACTCAGTGTTAGAGCCATATTGTCTGAAAAATGGTCTAGCTTATGTATCACTGAATGAATATGAAGGTAATATGTGGATTTATACAAATAAAAAAACTGCTTTTTCTTTCTCTGATTTTTAAAATTAAGTTTATAGAGAAAAGACTTGACTTTGTATCACAAAGCAAACTGTAGGCTTCTGAATAATATTGGTGATCTGGAGCGAAGTGTCTGGGAACCACAAAATTGTGTGAATGGTAACAGCTGCTAGTGTTTCAGGAAAGATTTTCAAAATGTTATAAAACTATGAACAGACTTAAAATTTAGCTGTGATTTTATTTTATTTTATTTTATTTTATTTTATTAGAGTCCTGATTTTTAAAATGTGTAACAATTAAAATACATTTCTTCAGAATTATCATCACTACGTGCGTGGCATTGAGTGATTTCATATGAAATGACCTAGTACTAACAGCTAAAATACACATGTAAAGCGAATGTTGACTTAAAGGTGACAGGAGTAATACATTTCATATTACACTTTTAAAAATTCCTGAATTCAGCTTTTGCTACACGTATCTTATTTATGTATAATAAATTCTTTTGAAACAATACTATTTCAAGATTAGATGAGATGTACCACTTATCACCCAAGAAAAAGAATTGCTTGGGACACCTGGGTGGCTCAGTTGGCTATGCGTCTGTCTTCAGCTCAGATTCCAGGGTCCTGAGATTGAGTTCCACATCGGGCTCCTTGCTTAGCGGGGAGCCTGCTTCTCCCTCTGCCTGCTGCTCCTCCTGCTTGTGTTCTCTCTCGTTGAAAAATAAATAAAAAAATCTTCAAAAAAAATGCTTATAAATCAACAATTATTACCTGATTTTTTTTACTTATAAAATAAAACTTATGGGGCACCTGGGGGTCTCAGTCAGTTGAGTGCCTAACTCTTGATTTCAGCTCAGGTCATGATCTCGCGGTCCTGAGAGTGAGCCCTGCATTGGACTCTGTGCTCAGAGGAGAATCTGCTTGGGATTCTCTCTTTCATGCTTCCTCTGTTCTTCTCCCTACTTGCATGCATGCCCTCTTTCTCTCTAAAAATAAATAAATCTTTAGGGGCACTTGGGTGGCTCAGTGGGTTAAACATCTCCCTTCAGCTCAGGTCATGATCTCAGCTTTCTGGGATAAAGCATTGGGCTCTCTGCTCAGCGGGGAGCCTGCTTCCACCTCCCCCTCTGCCTGCTGCTTTGCCTACTTGTGATCTCCCTCTCTGTGTCAAATAAATAAATAAAATCTTTAAAAATAAATAAATAAATCTTTATAAAAAATAAATAAAATTTAAAAAGTAAATAAAACTTATCAAATAAAGTAAAGACAAATATTTATACCCCTAAATTCTAATATTCTATATTGTAATTTATCTCTGTTATATCACTGCAAGAAATATTTGTGTTAATTGTCTAACTTAATACTTTGCATGTTGAAATATCTTTGCAGGGCTACTCAAGGTATGTTTGTGGATTGGCTATTCATCTCAGATTATATAAGCCGTCTAGGAACTGTTAAGAAGTTTGTAGCAAAATGTAAAGCAAATGAGTCACATAGCTCACTGTTTAGTTTACTGTAACTTTGCATCATGTTGTTTAGCAAGATGTTCTCGATGAAGGAAATGGTGCATTGATTGACATTCCAGTTCAAGTGTCTTATCTCTCCATGTACCTGCACTTTGAGTAGAACTATGTGTTCCCTTTACTTTTTTTTCTACTCCACTTACTTCAGTAGTGGCATACTTCCCTTTGACAACTTGCAAGAAACTTAACTTCTACATAGACTTCATTCCTTATTCTTTCTAGTAGATTTCTCCTTTTCAATAAGCTTTGATATATGGTCTATAGAGTAAAGTTTAGAATTTAAAAGCACCATTTCTACTTAGGGGCTCATAGCTTCTTTTCATGTGGTGTGATAATGAGACTTTGATTTTATTCAGTATGCCGTTCATGCTAGCTTAGCCACTACATTTCTCATAATTTATTTTTGAAATCCACTATTGATATAAAGAAGTACTGCTGTAGCTCTCTAAAATGATCTTGAAAGCTTAAAATAATTTGTCTGTGGTTAAATAAAAATAAGAGACATATGGGATAAATGAGTCTTCAATACAGTTTTATGTGTATAAAAGCATAGGAGCATTCTCTTGGATCAGGGTCTTGCCAAAGTTGAACACATTAAGGAAAGCTTGATTTATAGCATGTTTCCCGATTTATGTATTTATTTTTTCTTGTCTTAGATGAGAGAGCAACATATGTGAGCAAACCTGAACAGTAGAACTAGTGCAGAAAATGTGCCTAAAGCAATTTGTAATATATACGTATGTAAACATGAAACTCTAGATGAAATGCACAGAATTCCCTCTCTCATTATACATATTATATGTGCATAAATGTACAGATGCATTATACACATATAAGAAAATATACTTGTACATTTATTCATTAGCATTCAATTTTTTCTTAAGTAAAAGCAGTATATACATAACCTTTAAATTATATTCCTATATTAAAATGTTATTTCAAAAGACCTATACTGTAATGGATTATTGGCATGATTTTCCCTATCTGCACTCTATTAGACTGATTATCTTTCAGGCAGATTTCAGAATTAGGCAAAAAATAAACAAATCAGGCTCCCTCATCTTTATATAATGAGTGGTTTGTGTTATGTTTCTTTCATTTCACATAAATATAAGACAGGGGAATAAACCTTTTCTTTAGCTGCTTCTTTTATCAAATGCTCCAACCTAATATGGAAGAAAATGAGTCCCAGGGTTGGAAAGCTTGACTGCAGTATTACTCTTTCATACACACACACACACACTCACACACACACACACACACACACACACAGGACAATCAATAATTACTTCCTATTGTTGAGATCATTTCTTCCTGCTTAAACAGTGACTGCTGACCCACTAAATTGTTTGTTTGTTTGTTTGTTTTGGAAGATTGCACTCCCATTTATCCACACATATGTATTTGTCTGACAACAGCAGGCCCTATTATTTAATACAGCTTTTAAGAAAATGGAGACTAAGAATTTCAAAATGACAATAAACCATTTAAATTTAGTTAATTTTATGACATATCTGGTTTTAACATTTGTAGCTGCAATAAAACATATGTTAACTCCCTAATAAAACCTGAGTGATGCTGTATCTGTCACCTCTTTCTGTGCACAAGTTATTATCTGGAGAACAGTTGTTCCCGTCTCCTGCGCAGATCCGTATCATTCTCAAATTTGCATTCTGATAGAGAAGCAACAAATGTTACTTAAATCCCATGAAGTGTGTTAATTATACGAAGCTCCATGAAATTATGGGTGAGAGAGCCAAAAGGAATCCTACAGCTGTATCTTGGGTCTCTTGAGCATATCTTCTCAGATCAATGTCTCTGTCACTAATATGATAACCTTAAAATTGCTTTTACCCTAAAGTGGTGTTCCCTAAATCTCAGCGATAGGGGAAACCGCACACAAAGCTAAATAGCAGATGTACTTTCATGCTATTTCTATAAATAATGCTGGTATCTGTAGAGAAACAAGTCAAAATTGGATTTCAAAATGGAATTGAACTAAGTATGTTTTACCAGTTTTACTTAATTATAAATATTTCCTCTTATTTTCTTTGTATAGAGTCTGAAGGATCACATATGGGGGAAAATATCTCACGTCCTTTCAAAGTAATTATAAAGGAGGGAGATTCTGTAGAGCCTCAGCCTGTCTCTGGGCTCTATGAGGAAGAATTGGGGACAGTTCCCTTCATATTCGAGAGCACTGAAATGTAGAAGTATTTCCCGTCAGGCTTTTCTAGATTGTATGTACTTGAAAATGGAGGGTTATGTGTGGGTAGGGAGTCTTTAATGTGATCCTTCTTCCTGTCAGTTCAGGGGGAAAAAGGAAAAAAAAGTGGGGAAAATGCACATATTAAAGTGGAATTTTTAAGTTGTCCTATCTCATCTTTTTTTTGCTGCTGTTTAAATCGTATTAAACCCTTTACAGCAGTATCGGATGGTAGTACTGGGCTCAGTTTCCAGAATCAAACAGCCTGCTTGGGTCAGTTCCATCATTTGCTCGCTGTGAGAAGTTGGACAAATTAATAGTGTTTCTATGTCTCAGTCTGCTCACTTGTAATGAGATGATAATAATACATACCTCACATGGTCGCTGTGAGAACGAGAAGTATTAATATATGAAAAGTGTTTAGACTGAGATTTGGCATATAGCAACCGCTACCAAAATGCTATCAATTGTTATTACAAGAATTTTGAAGCAACAGCTCTTTGCAGA
Source organism: Ailurus styani (assembly GCA_002007465.1). Lineage (NCBI taxonomy): Eukaryota > Metazoa > Chordata > Mammalia > Carnivora > Ailuridae > Ailurus > Ailurus styani. Next base: position 2,754,269 of record LNAC01000169.1, on the reverse strand, counting down.
AGAAATGGAAATGTTGCCACCACGTACTAGGCATACAGTTACATGGAGGGAGCTCAACAGAGACTTCCTTAGTGTGGAAAGCATTCACATGTAAAATATTGAATTTCCATTCCCCACTAGGGGCCATTCTCCACCCTCAGAAAGCAGCAACTCTTAGAAAGTCACCCTGTAACTGGGAAAACCTCAGCCCATTGGAAATCTATATCACATGTCAGACCCATCTATGAGACAAATCTAATCCTTTTGGCTGAAAAATAGCTTGCAGCAGTCTGCCGTCCTTAGTTTTCTAATGTTTGGAAGAATGGTTTGGTTTGGCAATCAATGTCCTAGAGCCACCCAAGACCTTGACGTTATCGTTTTTCTTTGAAGCCATAAAGAGGATTACTGCAGAAGCAGATAGTCTGTAATTTTATACAACAACTTGCAGTTTTGCTTGTCACTGAGTTTATCGTGCTGGAAGCACATCATCAGTGTTTTCTAAGGATCCTGTTGAAATTTTAATTGCTTGGATTCGGTTTCTAAAACTGCAATTTTTATATATTCATGCTAAAAAGGATCTCTTTTACAATAAAAAAATCCATGCACTTTAAAGAATGTGATAACAAAAAGTATGTGCTGAATTGCTTAGTACTTTATCATTTACCAAATGATATATGTCCTTTCATATACATCATTTCCCTTGATTTTAAAAATAAGCCTATAAACTATCAAGGACAGCAATTTTTAACACCATTTAATGGGTGTGGATGTGGAGCTCGTTATTCTACAAGGTGCCCTCATTTTTTTTACGTTCACAAAGCCAGTATGTGGGACAGCGAAATGTGAAGCCCAAATCAGCTGCCACCAAATATAGGATTCATTTAACTATATCAAATATTTGGGAGAGGGCACTTAAATTTCCAGATGAACTGGAAATCCTAATTTCTGGATAGGTGTACTTCAAATCATAGTTCATTTTAAATATCACAAGTACTAAACTCTAAGATTACTCTAATTTAAAGATTGAGCCATATGATAATAACTTTAAACTTGGAAGATCTAGGAGATCTCAACACAAGTAACTACAATAAGATCTTACAGAGCAAAATAAGTCAAAAGAAAGTAATAGTTGTATGATAAATTCTTCAATAATAATTTCCCAAGAACATTCCATTTTCTGTAGGGAAGAACATTGGAAGTTAAAAAAAAAAAAGGGAAGAGAGAGAGCAAGAGATCACAATATCACAATAACAATTATATTTTGTGAGATAATGGGTATATTTAAATAACATGATTTAAAGAATTTAAAACAAAGTGATTTATTTTATAAGAAGCTGAAATACATGTATCTATAACGATTGTGAGGAAGTAGCATAAAATAATGTTAAAGAATTTGCCTTTTTTTTTAAGAGAATCTAAAAGTCTTACCACAGAGATAAGAAAATTCAGGTTAAGGGTGTGGGGCAAAGATAACGCTCCTGTGGTGCTGAGGAAACAGACATTGACAACACCAAGAGGGCAGGAGAGCTCGCTGAAGATGAGTTGGAACATGTGATCACCATTAGGTGGAATCCATGCCAGTATAAGATCCCAGACTGGGGTTCTGGAACGAACAAAAAGATGTGAAGGCTGGAAAGTACAGCTAGGTCCCAGCCAATGGTCTGGACAACAAATTCTGTGAAGACCCGAAGTGACTGAAGATTTGGGCCCACAGAGGGCTGTGCCACTGCTGGGGACTTCGTGTTCCAGGCCGGCACACCAAGACCATAGGCCACTGAGACCACATTGTGGGTTTGTCTAAGAAGAAATAAATCTGTAGTTAATAAATAGTTTATACACCTAAAGAGAGAGAGAGAGAGAAAGAAAAAGAAAATGCAGGTCCTAATCAACCAGAATATTCTGAATGTACCTAAACTGCAAAGACATGATTTATAGCGGGAATGAATGTACTTAGCTTTTTTTTTAGAAATGAACTACACACATCTCAATTTCTGATTATTATTTTCCTTTAGCTTATATAAATGAAAAATTCCTTGATGAGTTTTAAACCCAGATTTGTTGGTAAAATGTCACACATTTTCTTGTGGCATTAGGCCCACAGTTCATTCATGCATTCATTCATTCATACATCCATGCATTCAATAGTTATTTATTGAGGATCTCTTATATGGAGATGTTCTGTGAGTCTTCAGAAACAGAAAGTTGAATATGAGATAGGCTAAATGAAGTTCAAGATCACTAAAACACCAGAATAGGCAGTCATACAGGCAGATGAGCATGTAGAGCAAAAAGTCTGTGAGAGCATAGAGAGAAGAACATTATCTGGGAAGTACAAAGAAAAAGTACTTACAATCCTAGAAGAGCTGAGCTTAAGGAAGGTTTCCTGGAGACAGATGCATTCGAACTGAATCTGAAAACAGAATAAGAATTATGTACCAAGGAGAAGCAATGTGGAGAGATGAACATTTTAAAGTAGCCTAAGCACAAACATTGAGATGAGAGTGATTTTAAATTTTACTTGCATGGTTTTTGCAAAGAATTAAGGGCAATTTTATAGGATTGGGAAATGAAGTAAAAAGCAGGAAATGGCAACATGATGATGGCATTATTGACACCTGTTTTAGAAAATCATCAAGGAGGACCATGTTTAGGGATAATGCAGTGTGTACTGGTAGAGGATATTGTGATACCTCTAGAAATCCCAGAGGGGGGCGCCTGGGTGGCTCAGTGGGTTAAAGCCTCTGCTTTCGGCTCAGGTCATGATCTCAGCGTCCTGGGATCTAGGCCCGCATCGGGCTCTCTGCTCAGCAGGGAGCCTGCTTCCTCCTCTCCCTGTCTCTCTGCCTGCCTCTCTGCCTACTTGTAATCTCTCTCTGTGTGTCAAATAAATAAATAAAATCTTTAAAAAAAAAAAAAAAAGAAATCCCAGAGGGATTCCAGAAAACACTTCTCTGCATGAATCCAAAGTTTGTGAGTTATTTTGGGCTGCGGAGTCATCAGCATCTATGACAGACATTTTCTAATTATGGCGCTAGAAAGTCCTGAATCAGAACAACTGATGGTGTTTGTTAAAAATGCAGAATTTAACACTTTCATACAGAAATTCTGAGCCAGTAGTTCTGGAAGGAGAGTTGGTACTTCTAAATGACAATAATTAAGATGTATCAAGAAGATAAGGTACTGTGAGGTGAGAATAAGAATGAGAACACCATAGGCAGTCACTAACATTTAAAGAAAAGGAGAAGTCCAGGCTGGAAGTTTTCATGAAAAATAAATAACATGACTATTTTGGATCAGTTTATTTTTTAAGGGTGAGCACATTTGTATGCATGGGTGTGTGTGTGTGTCTACACATAGCAAATATATTGACACCTTGTTGATGGTTTATCCTACATAATCCAATGATCCTACATATATAAGACAACATAGAAAAAACATACACTTTATGAAATTTGTACAGGCCTTTTGCAAGTGTTAAGTGTGACATTTTTATTTGCTTCGGCCCTTAAAGACCATATTTACACCCAGACATAAAAGAATTTTGTTTACAAATTAAGTGATTTGTATCCATTTAGTTCTGGGTGAGTGGAGTATGATTATGTAGAAAGCTGAAATTCCATTACAAAGTGTATTCCTTATAAGGCTTTTAAAAGTAATCTAAATAAGTAAATTCTATCCTTCACTATTCCCATGGTTGGCTCACCTGAAATTTCTCTGAACCTATAGTAAAATGTAAAAATTTCAAACATATGAAGCATGGATTGGGCTCAGTTTAGAAGATAATGAGGCACATAGGTGAAAAATTTGTCATTTTTAATATCTATGAGAAAGACATAGGGAATGAAGAGTGAGGAATCACTTTACCTTCAATAATAAATATTATTACCTTCAATAATAAAATCGTTGTAAAATTATCATTTGGATGCATATTATATGATGATAAGTACACTAAGGCTTGATAGATATTCTATGATGATATATTTTTATACAAATTATACATATTAATTATAACTCAACCTATCTCTGATGAGGCCCAGAAAACAAAATTTATGCCTATTGAAACCACCACTACGTTCTCTTATCTTGCTTTGATCTTTTTTTTTTTAAAGATTTTATTTATTTATTTGACACAGAGAGAGAGATTACAAGTAGGCAGAGAGGCAGGCAGAGAGAGAGGAGGAAGCAGGCTCCCCGCAAAGCAGAGAGCCCGATGCGGGCCTCGATCCCAGGACCCTGAGATCATGACCTGAGCCGAAGGCAGAGGCTTTAACCCGCTGAGCCACCCAAGCGCCCATTATCTTGCTTTGATCTTTTTAAAAAAAACTATCTCTCAAAGTTATAGAATACCTCTCTTTTCACTCAGCGTGTATGTGTGTTTGGGCGTGTGAATATGTAACACTGTGCTTCATTCCTCCATTTTAAGCTTATTTTATAGGAAAGAAATTTGAGTTGGGGTCCCAGATAACCCCTAGTTCATGTTATTGTAGCTATACTACATTTTTTCCCTCTAAACTGAAGATGATAATAATATTCAGATTTGGGGGTCTGTCCTGCCAACTATGAAGATATAGATCTTTCATATGCTGTATTCACATATTCACATCCTCTGGGCTTTGCCAGAAGTTATAGCTTCCTTGCCTTCAGCTGCCCATCCAGCTGCCAACCACTTTGCTCTCCTTCCTGAGAGATTATCACAAGAGTACTTCAGTCAAATGTGTGCTGAATTCTGGCTTGATTTCTAGCAGCACACACCCAATATCTCTCCTGTACATAAATTCACACTGACTACTTTACTCCCTCCTCTTCTCTTCTAAGTTAAGGCAAAAAGATAGATCTTCTCAGACAATACGATGAATCATGTTTCTTAATGCTCACTCTTGTTCCAAGTAACTTTCCAACACAGAGAATTACCATAAGGCAAAATCAAAATGCAAAACAAGATGTATTAAAAGACAATAAAAGAAAGAGAGAAATCCAGGAGGAAAATGATAATTCTGTCTCAAGTTTTTCTCACAACTGACATTACCCCAATACAGATTTATCATTGTGTATCTGATTTTTCCCTTGGCACATTACCTGAAGTTGGAATAAGGTGGGAGATGGGTGATTGTGGTATGAATCAAGTGAGATATTACAGAGAACAGTGTTTTTTTTATTAAAAATTTTAGAATAATGTCAACCCTATTATGAGCAGTGAATCAAAAAAGCACTTTCATCCAAATTGGAAAATATATATCTATCTACTGTTAAATCGTAAAGTTGCTTGATATGACCACTCAACAATCATAAGTATCAAGAAAGTAAAGAGACAGGGAAAATCAGTACATTCAGTTTGGTTTTCCCTATCTTGTTCTTTCTAGAAGAATATCCTAGTAATCAAACCTGGGGGCTGGGGGGGGGTACCAGCTTTTAAAAATAAACATTCTTTAAGAGAAATAAATAACTTATTTTAGAAAGTCATTTATGACAAAGTAAGATGGAAATTAAAAAAGTAAACCACCCCCGTTTAACAACAAAAAGTACTGAGAAATGTAATTATTTCTTAGGAAATAGTTTTCCTGAATTCAAATCACTCTATAATAGAGGAAATCTATTATGAATGTACTGACATGCTACCTCCAATGGTTTGAAGCCTACCTGTAATGATGAGTCCCATGGTAGTGACCCAATCTTATATTTACAATTTCCTGACTGTTGTAGCCAATGGCGACATTATTGTCAATACCTCAACAAGTAAATTGTTACTGAACCAGGTTCAACTAATGGTGACAAGAAAAATGAAGACAAATCTGTGAATGGAAAGGCAACTAATAGACATACTATCGAACTCAGAAGAAAGCTGAAGCCGCCAGTACAACATCTAAGACTTTTCCAGAAATCTAAGCTGCACCAATGACGGGAAAGGCTATTGTCTGAGACAGATGTATAACACCTGTCAGGGAAACTCATCCTCAGCACTCATCAGTCAAAACCTTTAAAACATTCAAACACGTATTCTCTGAAAAATTTCCCAGACAAGGGTTCCAACACTTAATACAAAGTTAATACCATTGAGGAAGTAAAGATTTTTTCCCCAGTGTAGATTTTATTGAACTGATATTTTTTAAAAATATCATTCTGTATAGACTATGCTGAAAATTCCTTCAAAAGCATCTACTGAGTTTTTAAAACATTTGCTTTCATTCATATAATTAACTTGTCCTATTTCTGTTTCATAATAAATGTTGGAATTGCTAGAATATGGAATACATTCCAACATCTAAACTCCAGAATATAGCAATGCACCTTTAGGAAATAAGAATGTTTCACTTAATCAGATACTAAGTAGAAATAAGTATGATTTTATCTTGCTGGTATTGCTTATAGATGGTATCAACTCTGTTTCTTATGTAGACTCCTTAATTCCCCACAGGAAAAATAATTCCTCTGAAAGAATTTTGTGAAGTAGATTTATCTACTTGAAAAAGATTCAGGGAGTGCACCAGCAGTGTGATAAATTTAATAAAAGCTGATAGTTTTTAAAATATGGTATTGTAAAGATATCTGAACCATTCCTTGGACTTTCTATACATGTGGCCACATCGTATTAACTATTTTTATCTAAGCAAAGCATCATTATTGGAGAAATGTTTTGGAAAAACTGACCCAAAGTAACAAAACTCTATAAAATTCAATGCCGTGTCTTATTTTTCCCTGTGAAATATGGAGTCATTCTGTAAAATCCAACCTCTACATTTTCATTATGCTGTCCACGAAAATCAATTAATTTTGAAGACTGTAGTTTAAAATAGAAGAAGCTTATTCATGTTGAATTTTATTGATGAATATATACATTTTAACCTTTGGTTATTTCTTTAAAACTCAACAAAGAATGAATGTAGCTTTGGGGGGCTTTTTTTTTTTTAATCTACAGGCAAAATGTTCAGCTCTCAAATAAAAAAAAATAAACTGTTATTTTAAGATTCTTAATCAACTCTCTTCTTTTTGGTAGAAAAGGAGCTTTTGATGCGCCTGGTCACCATGATGCAAATCAGGGACTTTTTTAAAATGAAATCACAGTTTTCCATAGGAGCTAATGAAGTTCTACTCTCAGTTCTGCCAATACTACATTAAATTTCTCAGTAGCTTTGCTGACTGGTAGAATTTGGTGTCCTTCACTTGGTGTTTGGATTGGAACTAATGACAAATTATCTTGGAGTAGGAAAAAGTAGCAAGGTCTTCGTTTGGCGATTTAGAAAAAAAATCAGAAAAATGATAAACTTTTGATTGCCAGCAATTTAGTTCTAAGTGATATGTTTTTCTCCTTTATTTTCCTGTTTTTGAACAAATTTAATGCCACACTTTCTATGTTTTCCAGATATGGTGAAATAAAGCAGTGCACTAGGTATATAATATGCTTGCTATTTAATTGTCAATCAACATCCATGCTTACAAAGATCATGGTGGAGTGATATTTATTACAATGTATCTTTTGCCTACGTTATTTAAAGATCATGATCTGTACTAATGTTATGAGCTGATATTTGTGAAAGATAATGATTTGTTTTTTTCATGTCTCTTCTAGAATCACTGTTAAACCTGCTCATTGCTGCAAGCTAAGGTCACATAGCACTCACTCTTATTATAACTGACAACTACATCTTGGTTTGAACTCCAATTCAATTTACACAGGTTTCCCTTACACATTTTTTCTCATATATTAGGTAAATAGAATGCTCACACAGCCTTAAATCAGTCAAAGGGCAGATAGATGTTTTGTTGTGCAAACTCCCTCAAACAGCTTGGCACAGAGTTTTCCTAAGCAGTAAGAGCTCTGATTCCCCATGGGCAGGAACTTGTCACCATAGTTCACTGAAGGAGGGGAGATATTTTTCACATTCCATATAGTCAGTAACATTTGTTTGTCATGTGTCCTAGTAATTAGGATCAGATCCTGCCCCCAGAATTGTTGCTGAACAATCATTTCAGAGATCCCGCAAAAGGACACTGGATGTTTGTTTCAAAAAGGTCATGTGAAGCTGCCTGTGCAAATTTACCTCTCAAATCAAGTAAATGATCACGAGAGCAGCATGCTATAGATTTATCAGTGGCCTCTGGCTGCAATGACTCATTTTACTACTTTTCTAACTTTAGTGTTCTGGATGCACTTCTCTTCACAACTCTCCATCTACAGCACCTAAACTGCCTCCTCTCATGCTCCCCATTCCACTGTGGCTCCTTGTGGGCAACCAGATTTCCTCTCCAATAGCTGTTCCTATTAAATGACTCAGTATATTTTCTGTACCGGTGTTTGCATTTTCCTTCTCATTTCTTCATTGTGCCCTGAAGAATCCTTTGAGACATAAAATAAGAATAAAATAATATCTAATTTTCCTCTTACTTTAGCAGGAAGATGTCTTTGTTATAGATTGCAGGTATGGACAATATTCAATAACAATGATGCAGGCAGGCCTGGTCCAGGGACCTAGAGGGGGGCCCAGCAGGACCAGAGAAGAGGGCCTGTGGCTGTGTGCAGGATAGAAATCAAATGTGAGCCAGCGGGAAGTGAAAGCAGAATTCACTAAATTACTACACAGAGAGAAAATACCGATGGAGTGCCTGGGAGGCTCCGAAAGGAAAGGGGGGAGTCTTGGCTTTGCTCAGGGTCTGGGCTTTTTTACAGAGGACGGTGGTCTGGTGTACATGTCCCCTCAGGCATAGGCATCCGGGAACCTGCTAGAACAAAGAGGAGGGCCCAGCTGTTATTGCTTGGAGCCATGGTGTCTTGGAGTCGAGATGTCTAGCTTTGGTGGTCTGGAATGCCAAGTGATGGTTTTGTTGGGTGATTCTCTCCTGGTCCATCCTTAGATGTTATCTATTCTAGAGAAATCATTAATTCTTCTGTTATAGGAGGACAAATACTATTTGCACTTCTGAGGCATGTGTAAAGCGGGGGTGCACGTCCTAGCAAGAATAGAAGCAGGAAAACGAGCAAAAAGCAGGTTTTTATGGAGTCATTCAGTTTATTAAACATAATATAAATTGATTTATAAAGATTTGAATATTCACATTTAAATTGTATTTCTCCGGATCGCATAAGGTAAGAGGTAGAAAGTTGCCCTTCAAAAAAAATGATTAGATCTCAGATTTGCTCCTAATATACTTTAATGGCATCTCTATCACCACTAAACCTTTCCCTTTAATGTCCCATTGGTTTGTTAGGTCTTGGAATACCTTGGATTGCCTGTGATATTATAATCCAAACTACTTTATTAGCTACCCAAAGGCAATTTCCATTTTATTCCCTTCCTTTTGTTTTCTGGCTTTTTCTATTTTCCGTATGTCACCTTTTCAGTTAGACCTGATCTGACGCTGCCCATTTAATATCCCAACTTAATTCTTTTAGTCTGTTCAAACTATTACAACAAAACACCACATGGGATGGCTTATGAACAACAGACTTACAGCCTTCATAGTTTTGGAGGCTGGAAGTCTGCGATCAGGGTGCTAGTGCGGTAGGGTGAGGACCCTCTTCTGGGTTATAGGCCTTTTGCTGTGCTTTCACAGGGCAGAAGGAGATAGGGATCCTTCTGGAGCCTGTAGGCTAAGTTCTCAACATAGGAATTTGTTGGGGAGGGGGTGTCACAAACACTTAGACCATAGGACCAGTCTCTCAATATTAAAGTAATGTTATTTATGATGATGGCACCTAGCACTGAAAAAATTATGTTAGTTCTTTTCTGTCTCCCCATACTAACACATTAACTTCCTGAATGTAAGAAATTCATCCTGTTCACCATGGTTTCCCTGCTCTTAAAAGATGAATGGTAGATATTCAATAAACACTTGTTCATTGACTTTATCAATGAATGAATTGCTGCAGAAGCCATTTTTTTGGCTATTTCATTTACATTTTTCTCTGTATCACCAATTTGAGTACATTCATTCATCACACATCCCACAAATGCTTCTTATGTACCTATTATGTGTCATGCAATATTACAGATGTGAAAAAACTGGCAACTTGCACTTTGTAAGCCCTGAATAAATATTTGCTAAAAAATATTTCCCACGATTACATTAATAGTTCATATAACCTTATTAGAAAATGTTGCCATAAGGTAATTGTTAAACCCAGGAGTTTATGAAATCCCTTATTTCTTGATAATTTAATTTGGAAAAGATCTGATCAATGACTTCCACAAAAACCACTACAATTTTCCAAAGAAATAATCTGAAGTGTATTATGCAAAACTTCAAAAAAATCTTGGTATTTTCTATTTGGTAAGTTCAAAGTAGAAGCTGCTTTATTGCTGTGTGCAGATGCCCTTGCTGCCCACACACGTATCTTCTCACCCTGTTCTCTTCAGTACACGTTGGCTCCAGTTCCCGCTGCCAGGACAGAGCTTTCTCGGGTGGTTGGAGCCCATTTTTTTCACCTGCCTATAGGTCAGAAGTGGAAGGGAACTAATATCCCTTGGGGAAAGTCCTCTTCTATAAATATCCTAGCTAGATGGTCTATAAATATCCTTTTCTTAAAGTTGAAATAACACTAGTGAACATGTTTTGCACAGGAGGGACACCAAAATGTCTCAGTGAGTCAAACTCAAGTTTTCCACAGGCAACTGGATCTAGTAATTTAAGTGTCAACATACCAGGTAAAAAATTCTGCATTTTTGTACTCTATTCCCTGTTTTACTTTCTCCTCCGCTACTACTTTTTTTCTCTAAAATCCTCTTCCAAATAAACTACTCCAATTTGAATCATTTCCTCAGTATCGGTTTCTCAAGGAACACAAACTAAGAGACAGTGCTTCAAATTAATGTTCTCCAAATAAACTTTTTTCCCTTCACTTCTTAACACTGTGTATACAATCTTCATCCATGCAGTTAACAAGACGGAAACCTACCAGTCATCAATTACTTCTCCCTCTCTCCCTTCTCCCCACATAAATTTCATAAATCCACGCCTGCCCTCTATAACTACTACCATATCATTAGAGCATATGAAAATCAACTTTGACTTAAATTGTTAAAACAAGCTTCGTCCCTTTTATCAGTTTTGCCTCCTTTCTATTTATTCCTCACATAGCAGCTTAAATAATTTCCATTAAACTGTAAGGTAAATGTGTCACCAAAAACATTTTTTCCTTATTGTGCTTAGAAAAAGAAAAAACTTCTTTAAGTGTATTTTCCAACAACCTTTACATCCTAGCTCCAATTTGTCACTCCAACCTTATTTCATCCCCAGTTGTTCTTTGGATTATGGGTTTCATTGTTACTGAACTAACAGAACTAAGGGAGAGAATAAGCGTAAGGGTAAACTCCGGTAGGACCAGAGCAATACGGGATTTAGCGTAATTTAGAGTAATAAGAGTAATAAGCAATTTTTTATAGAGAAAAAAGAAAAAATCTTTTAAAACCATAGGAAGAATGAGCTATATCTGTAAATATGGTAAGTTTACATATGATGATAAATATATATAATGTATACTCTTTGATTTATTATAGAGATTATCAGAAGAGTTATCCTTAGCATGTGCTGACTATATGATATAAATAAAAACATTTTTATGACTTCTTGAAAAATGAACACAGGGATAAATTGTTTTGCCCTTACATGAATAAAAATAGAGATAATTGTGCAAGTCTCGCAATATAAACTAAATTCCCAGAGAAGTGACCATATAGAGGTACTTACAATACTTTTAAGCAAATATAGTGTGTTCTATCTTCTTTTTTGTTTTATGAATTACGTGAACATATTAACATAATGTCAATAACTATATCAACTCTGTACGTTACAAATCAAAACATGTCCCTGTATGATTTTATAACTCCTGTGTGTGTCTATAAACAAGTTGAAATATAATATAGTTCTGTAAGTGCACAGGGAGTAAGATACACCCAGTATTGTGTGTGTGTGTGTGTGTGTGTGTGTGTGTGTGTGTGTGTTTTCACAGAAAGGGACATGTTCTTCAAAGATTTTGTGCATTTTACTTGTCAACAGTCAAAAAAATGCAATTTAAAAAGCTATCTCTTGTTTAATGCTGCTTCCAGGAAATACTAATAGTTTTCCAGGACAATGTGGGAATGATCATGCAGAGAAAGACCATAGTAGAGGGGGAATGCCACATAAAGACTTAGTGTTTTACAGATCATCTCCTCTAAGAGCTCTTCCCTGGTCTTCCCACAGTATAACTGATATTGGCCTTTCTTAATCAATTATTTTATTCACTTACCAATGTCAGTCATAGGCCATGAAATAAACATATGAAGGTGGGGGAAAAAAGCAAGCTATGTTAAGAATCTGGGATAAGGGCTGCATACAAAAATACCACACTGTTTAGTAAAATCATCAAAATGAATTCATTGAAATAGAAGTAAGAGAAACTTGTGAAGTCAGCTCCTTGTTATATGGATAAAACAATGGATTTTGTGCATTCTTAATTGTTTTTACTTTCATTGGTTTAAGTGTCATATATATTTATCTTAACGACAGATTAATATTCTAAATCAGCAAACATAGACTAAACTATTTTTTAAAGATTTTATTCATTTATTTGACAGAGAGAGAGATCACAAGTAGGCAGAGAGCCAGGCAGAGAGAGAGGGAAGCAGGCTCTCCACTGAGCAGAGCCCAACACGGGGCTTGATCCGAGGACCCTGGGATCATGACCTGAGCCGAAGGCAGAGGCTTAACCCACTGAGCCACCCAGGTGCCCCTGGAGTAAACTATTTTAAATTACAAATTAACATATTAAATAAATAAACCAAATGAAAATGTAAGCATTTACAAACTTATTCAAAAAACTATCACAATATGATGTTGGAGGTAGGGATGGGATTCTAGCATTGACACCCAGGGAAATCACTATCATTACTAAGTATAGTAAGTATTGAATGAAATCTTTGTTTTCAATCCCACACTGAGCTTTTTATTCTGCATATGTTAGCATTCTTTCTTGTCTTGCATTTTTGCTCGTGATTGTTTCTCCACTCTATCAAATTCTTGTTTTTATCTTAACATTATTGATCTAAATCTAACTACCAATAGTGAATTATTTTTCAAAGATTGGGGAAAAAAATCACCTGAGAGAAAACATGAAAGCAATGAGTAATCTTTTTTTTCTTATACATCTGTATTGTCAGACCTGAAAAATAAACATTTGGTTAAAAAATAAGCCATGAAAAAATAAATAAAAATAAGCCATGAAGTATAATATATAGTATAATTCATCTTACAAATGTATATAAGCAGTGTTATAAAATGGTATATGTAAATCTGCTATTGAGTGAGGAAGAGAGCATGGAGAAAATAATAAATAACCTTTTTAAAAAACTACAATTATTAGTATTGCAGATACATAACTAAGAGCCTCAATTTATTACTTTTGTTACTGCATTTAGAAATAAAAAGTAAAATAGAGAAAACTATTATAAGCATGGATAAAAAATGGTAAGCTGTTATGTCTTTCATTTTTTCTCTACTTAGTTCTTTTTTTTATTATTATTCCTCAAGGTTTTTAAAAACAGAATCTAAACAAGGACAGTCCACACTGTTTTCAATTACCTAACACACTGTTCTGCCCTTTTTAATGGTCTGAATGAGATGACTACCACTTTGCAACTTGCACATCTTTCAGTGGTGGTCCCCAAAGACAATCAAAGGTAGAAGTGAAGAAATGTTACATTCAACTCTGGGCAGAACTCGAGTAAAGAGCTATGTCTGATCAATACGGACCCTATTAATTCTGATCCCAGCCTGATGATTGTTGCTTCTGCTCCCTCCCCAGAGTTAAATTACTTTGAAACAGCACAGAAACTACTGAGAAGGGTTAGAAACCACACAAAATGTGTTCTTCTTAACAGTCCAGTTATCACTGAGTTACACACAGTGAAGAGATGAGAATGTGACTTTATAGTGTATATTTCATCCCATTGGCACCCCCTTAAAGTGCTCTATGATGGAGGTAAATATCAGTCTGGGTAACTCTGAAACTGTTAGGTGAGTGCTCTATGAGAGTTTGTCTCGGGATATTAGAGCCCATTTTGTTGATAGGTAAAATGTTGGCTAGCACCCCAAGGACATTCTTCATACTTTCCCAGAAAAATGCTTGATTTTTTTTTCCATTTCAACTGTAAAGGTCACAAACTCAGTCACAGGCTCAGTTTTTTAAATGATGAGGATGTTTTAAGGGTCTATAAGGGGGTAGTTAGGTACAGAATCCACAAATGTGAATGAAAAATGGTTACTGCACCCCAGGTGCTCACCATCTGATCAGCTGGGCTACTACATAAGCGTATAGATATAATCAGCAGTGAACATTAGAAACTATCAAAACCTAATGGAGGAATACACATACTGGACCGCATTGGTGGTGTGCTATTTACAAAGCTGCAGAGGAGATGTGAAACTTGAATTTGAGTTTGAAATGGGTGTTTAGCACACTTCTCCATTGATTTACCAGAATTAAAGTATATCAAGAAAAGACAAAGAATTCAAAATGTAAAAGGTACATATTTCGTGGCACATATGAGAAAACTGTGATTAACTCAATGTAGATATAATTAGGATAAGAAAATATAGACAAGGGCGCCTGGGTGGCTCAGTGGGTTAAAGCCTCTGCTTTCGGCTCAGGTCATGATCCCAGGGTCCTGGGATCAAGGCCCACGTCGGGCTCTCTGCTCAGCAGGGAGCCTGCTTCCTCCTCTCCCTGTCTCTCTGCCTGCCTCTCTGCCTACTTGTGATCTCTCTCTCTGTGTCAAATAAACAAATAAAATCTTTAAAATAAAAAAAAAAAAAAAAAGAAAAGAAAATATAGACAAGGAAATGGAAAATAATATAGGCAATGTTATGGGAAGTCCTTTGAATTTATTCAAAAATAATTAAGAAAAATAAATTTGAAGCAGAAAAGTGATGATTTGGGGGCAAAAATTCTAGTAGCAATATGGCAGATGGATTAAAAAGAAGAGCCAGTGAAATCAGAGGATTCAAGACAATTCTGTTGAGATTGTTAGTGAGAATGAGTGAGATTAGACAGACTTGTTAAAAAGGTTGATAGAAGCTGAAAGAAGAGACAATCTATGCAAAAGATATTTGGGGCAGAAAATATGTACCCAAGTAACGTAATTTTAGAACTGATGTACTTGGAAATTTTTTTTCTTAAACAAATAAATAGCTTAAATAAGGCTTTGAAGATAGGAAAGGCAAAGCTAGGAATGGATTCAGGGAAAGGAGCTGAGTATGACTTGCCATTTTGATTTGGTGAATACCTGCAGATATTTACATTCTGCTTAAACCCATATACGGAAGATGGGAGAAAGGTCAAGACCAGAGATAAAGTTAGATGTATCTATATAAGCATAGATAGTATTGAATTGGTGCAAGAGAAGATGAAATCCTCCCTTAAAAATTAATTTACTTATTTATTTGAAAGAGAGAGATAGAGAGCATGAGTGGGAGAAGAGGCAGAAGGACAGGGAGAAGTAGACTCCCTGCTGAGCAGGGAGCCCCATGCAGAATTTTGATCTCAGGACTACAAGGTCATAAGCTGAGCCGAAGGCAGACACTCAACTGACTGAGCCACCCAGGCACCCCTGAAATCCCCTTTCAACAGGGAAACAAGAAAATAAAATGAGCAGTAAAGAATTATGAAGAACCTGAAACTTTTAGGGTGTAGCCGAAGAAAATAAGTTGATATGAATGGAGAGTGTCTTAGCTATCTGAGAACCAGGGGACCGTGTTCAAGATACCAAGAAGAGAAGTTTTTGTAAGAAGTTAGCTTATACCTTTCCTCTATCTGTTAACCCACTGTGAGAATACCTTCAAGGTGTCAGTGAAACCCTCCAAACTTTTCTCTCTCCAGTTATGTCTTTTTCAAAGTATCCACTTCATTTTTTTTTCTATATTTGGGGAAAATGTATTTGTTATCTTGTATCACACATTACTTATGCAACAAAAATACTCAAAACATTTTAGGTTCATGAGTTGTACCCTGTACATGATCTTCAGCTTTTAAATGTCAACTTACAAAAGGTTTCAAAAGTTAGAGAATGATTTCATTTATTTCATATCAGTGACCTGGAATAGCAGAAAAGAACAACCAGTTCCTCTGAATGCCGGCTGGGCACTCCTTTTCACTACCACCTGCTCTATCTATCTGTGTGTGCCAATTGCTCACTCTTTGTGTAGGAGGAGAGTAATAGCAAGTAATGTGTGCTGCTGATAACTTCTGTAAGATTCACATAGAATGTGTTGCAGCATGTATTTGTATACATTTATGGACGTCTTTATAGAATAATATAAAATTAAAATAATTCAGGCCAAATTTTTTCACAAGACTAACTTGTTTATCTCAAGATAACCATTTTAAATGTGGAAAACCATAAAACAGTCTTTCAGAATAGGCAGAAAAAAAAGAAAAGAAAAAGCAATGATGTTTTTATATCCAGAATACATTTGTCCCAGAGAGAATATAAGCATTATTTCATCATTCAGTTTTATTTACTTGTAGTTTATTTTCCTCAGACATATATTGGCTTAATTTGAACAGATGGATTAATGTTTTAGATAAGGCATTTAGCCACAAGCTATTTTGTAGTTAGGTTCTTTTTATAGCTATTCACCATATCTCACCATCGATCCATATACAGAATTGCCCATTCAAATCAATGATGCATCCTGAATAAAAATACATGGCAAGAAGCAGAAATTACTTTGATATGGGCTTTATAAACTAAAATATCTCCCATTTTGTCTAACTTACATACTTGGGAGAACTATCTAACTTTTCTGTAATATTAAATAGAAACAGAGCTGACTGAGTAAAGAAGCATCAGTGCAGTTATTTAGCCCATTTTAGCTAATTTTTGTGCCATCTACAAATGCGGACTGACAGTAAAGTGTGCATTAGTGACTACTTTCCTCACTGTTCTTTATCCTTTGAATTGATATTTGTAAAGAGATTCAGGTTTAGAAATTATTTAAAGAAGCCTGTCTTGCTTAACATGCTTAAAAATTAGAGAATCTCAAGATGGAACACAAAACAAAATAATGAATGAAAACAAGTTATAAACTATCCATCAATAATGCAGGTGGTC
The DNA here is from genome assembly GCA_002007465.1 of Ailurus styani. Classification (NCBI taxonomy): domain Eukaryota; kingdom Metazoa; phylum Chordata; class Mammalia; order Carnivora; family Ailuridae; genus Ailurus; species Ailurus styani. Next base: position 2,737,209 of record LNAC01000169.1, on the reverse strand, counting down.
ATTTAATGAGTCACTAATGAGTTAAATGGTAGAAACACTTTTGAATTAACAAAAGAAGGTAATTACCTGCTTCCAACATCATTGCAAGAGGAAAGCAACATTTTTTTAACTATCTCTCCTTCTCTTTTCCTAATCTCTTTTCCTTCAAAAACATTTAAACCCAATTTACCAATATCTGTATACTTGACATTAAGAATGAAGTTATTGTCAAACAAACATTCATATTATCAAATAAAAATGATTTTCATTGCGTAAAATATATATAAAGTATATGTAATGATAAGCACTGGAGGTAGAGCATTAAATAGAATTCACGGTACCTTTCCATGATAGATCTTTAAGCACTTCGTTCTTTTAAAAAAGTCTCATATGTGGCTTATATAGAGAAAATTCTAAATGCTACATTGACCAGCATATTAAAACATTTATATTGTAATCCAAATGTGATCTCATGTGGCCTTTTATTGCCAAAAAAGAATATTAATGCATATCCTCTAGAAGGCAAATCTGTTAGTGAATTAATGTGCTTAATTAACCATATTTAAGGATTATAACTTATATTACAAAAAAATCAGACTGCGTATATGTCATTCTTTCATAAATATTCTTTCTACTCATCAAATTTTTGACTGAGTTGCTTGACTATTTGATGTTATACTTTCAGTGAGGTTCTAATGATAATTGTATTATTGTTTGAGGATAGATTCATATGCTTCAGATAAAAGATGATCAGGCGGTAAGAATTCAGAAGTCATTCCCAATGAAAATTGGAAATTCTAACTTGGAGATTCAACTTCTTAAAAGACTCAGAGGAAGCCCATATGAACAAGCAAATCCAAAATTTTCTTTACGTAGAAGTTCTGAATCTTCTGCAACACAGCAACACATTTACTATGATATCTTTAAAATGTTACATCAAAAATCAAAATGATTCATGCCCCCTTAGTTTCCTGAGCAATTGTCTACCAGAGCTGTAAGGAACATAATGCTCCCTTTGAGCGCCTGATTATCTGCAAAATAGTTTCTTCCTCAAGACAATGAGATGAACTAATGACAAAACATACTCATAAATGACTGCATTGATTTAATGGTTATGTGTTGTTATTAAGACTAAAGAAATACAACTTGGAAACTGATTGCCAGATATAATCTGACTGGTTTTGTAAATTAGCCCTTCTGACAAGAGTTTATTTCTAGTATCAGGTGTCAACTGAGGTCAATAAAATTTCTTGAATTCAAGAATGAGTTTCACAGTATAACTTTAGAAACATTTTGAAATGTCCAACATAAATATATGATAAATGCTTATGTTTAGTGGTACATAAATGTAGCAGAATAACGCATACTTATTAATTATTGATTTATTTTGCTCAAAAAATTTTTTTGAGGTTAACCTTTTAAAATAATTAGCATTAAGTATTCAATACTCTTAAAAGAAACAAATTGTTAGAGTCAGTGTCTAAACTATATTTCTTCTCTTGGGATATCTCTGAAACATCAAATATTCTTTATCAAATTTTCTACAAATAAAAAATTTAAATATTAAAAAAATAATAAAACAAAATTAGGTAAAGTCTTGCTGTCAGAGATGCAATTTTGAACAATATATCTATCTCTCCCCCTACCAAAACTTCCTTAAAATTATAGTAAATAGGGCGCCTGGGTGGCTCAGTGGGTTAAAGCCGCTGCCTTCGGCTCAGGTCATGATCCCAGGGTCCTGGGATCGAGGCCCACATCGGGCTCTCTGCTCCGCAGGGAGCCTGCCTCCTCCTCTCTCTCTGCCTGCCTCTCCGCCTACTTGTAATCTCTCTCTCTGTGTCAAATGAATAAATAAAATCTTTAAAAAAAAAATTACAGTAAATATACTATTAAAAGATGTAAAACCATCAGGAGATTGAGAATGGAAGAGGAAATAATAACAACAATAAGTGTAACTGATTTAGGAAATCCAAGAGTACTTAATTTTTAACCCACTATAAGAGAAGATATGAAACAACATAAATCATATCATAGAATGTCCCCCTGCAATTAAAAAAAAACTTTGTAAGGACAATACCAATTCCTGTACAAGCTGGCGTGGACAAAGTTAAGAGAACCGAAGTAAAGACTTTTGAAGAATCCCTGAATCATTTCTCCATGAGGCATGTCACTGACCACTCTCCTTCCAGGGGAAAAAAATAGCATTTAAACGTTAGAGTAGGTAAGAAAAGAGAAAATTCAGGGTAAATGAAGGGAAACTGGCAATCACTGTGGAGGAGAGAGTAAATGTGAAGTCAGAGGTTAAGACAACACTCCCATACTGGGTGACATGGCATGAACATTATTTCCTCACCTAACTCTAGAGAGCTGGCATCCGGCCTCATACCCAGCAGTCAGGAATCTGGAAGAAATTTCCTCGGAGTACCAGAAAAGACAAAAAGCCTATAAATCTAGGGGTTTCCCAAGAAAAGAATCCAACCAGATTGCCTTAAAAGGAAGGCCAAGGGCGCCTGGGTGGCTCAGCGGTTTAAAGCCTCTGCCTTCGGCTCAGGTCATGATCTCAGGGTCCTGGGATCGAGGCCCAGGATCGAGGCCCACATCGGGCTCTCTGCTCGGCAGGGAGCCTGCTTCCTCCTCTCTCTCTGCCTGCCTCNTGATCTCTCTCCCCCTCTGTCAAAAAAAAAAAAAAAATCTTTAAAAAAAAAAAAAAAAAAAAAAAGGAAGGCCAAAATTGACAAACTTACGCACTTACAAGGAACTTCCAATCAGTTTTCTACTGGACACTTTTAAATATTAACAGAGAGGTCAGGATTGCCAGACGTACATGAAAAACATCTGAAATGAAAGAAACAAGACAACTCTCATCTAGGAAGAAATAATTTGGAGGAAATTGACATATTCTTTTGAAAAGAAAGTTTAAAAAATTATCTTCAGCTATTCCAGCTTCCATAACATAATACCACAGACTGGGTGGCTTATAAACAACAAATATTTATTTTTCAGTGTTTTAGAGGAAGGAAGGTCCAAGATCATGATGCCAGCAGATTCAGTGGCTGGTGAAAGTTTACACCCTCAGAAATGGCTGATATCCCACTACCACATCACATGCAGAAGGGGGGAGCTGGCTCTCTGGGACCTCTTTTGCAATGACACAAATCCCATTCATGAAGGCTCTGCGACCTCCTTAGGTCTCAGTGACCTATTCACTTCCCAAAGGCCACAACTTCTAACACCATTACATTGGGCATCAGACTTCAACATATGAATTCTAGGAGAACACACATATTCAGTCTGTAGCACTACTATATTCCCCTAAAGAGGACATGAGGAGCTTTTGCATCAGTAAGACTAGAATACTATAAAAATGGAACTGTACAATAATGAAGATGAGCTCTTTAAAAATGGAAATAAAATTGGAAAGTCAATGGATATGATGAAAGATGTTGAGGAAAATAGAAAAACAGGAAATGAATAAGTAATGAGAATGAAAAAACAGTTTAAAGACAAGTCCAGAGAGATGATATCTAAGCTATAAGATTTTTAGGTATCTGAGGAAGTGAGAAGCAAGCAAATGGAAGAGTTGGGATTATGGGGTAGGGAAAGAAGGGTTGAATGACCATTAAGCACCCAGAAAATTCATAAAGCTAACAGACTGTTACTTTCAGAGAAAACAAAACTACAGGAGAAAAAAGCGTACTTTTGATATACAACATGTAAATGGTGTTTGAGTTGTCATAGTTCTAAATTTTAATTTAATCAAAATCAATTAATAGCTATGTTTTGATGATAAGGAAACATGAAAATTATGTGTCAGTGGTCAAGTGGTTTAGGAAAACAAAATAAAAGAAAATTATTCATTTTCCTGGGCCAAAATTTCGGAGACTTTGCCTAACGTAGAAAAGAAAATTTAATTACAAGCATGTTATTTAGCAATATGGTTAGGTGTCCCACCATGACTAGCAGAAAGCGTTTAAAGTTCCTGTACTCTAGACAAGAACAAACTGTGTGTATTTATTTGACTCTTGAGTTACATATATAAAATTCATATAATAATGCAATCACATGTTAATTTTAGATATACCCACAGCCAGATGTCAGTGATAAAATAGTATAAATGGAGATTGGCTTATTTCTAGGATCAGTGGTATCGACTGCATCTCAAATAAACAAACAGAAAACAGCAAGCAAGTTAGCAGATTGATAATTAAATAATCTGAGCTGTTAAAATCAAAGCAAAAGTGTCTACTTGATAATAGGAACTGAACAAAGCTGACAAACGTAGATTTTGAAGTCCAGTGACAGAGGCAGGGAGGGAGGGAAAACAACCTACTCAGTAAAACAGGAGAATACTGCCCAAAGGGAAATTTTAAATTTTATTAACCATAGCAACACAAAAGGTACAGCAGCATGCTTTTATTAAAGGGAATGCATTCTGAAATGTCACACCATACTGTGTGACTGAGATAGTAGTTGAGAAATTTACAAATTAGATTCAGACTAAAAATACGCTGTATATTTGAGATAATCATCTTAAGGGGCTATTGTCAATGCATTCAGAATCATAAGCTCTTCTTCTTGTCAATTTCACTGCATTCTAAAGACACTTGACAACTTTCATTGCAATATATTGTGAACAATCCTTCACTCCTGCAGCAACTCAGTTAGTGTTATCAACTAAGATGTGAAATGCTCTATAAAGGTAAACCAGATAAAGTGGATCAATATGGACTCTGGCAATATAAACCCTCTGGCATATGAGAAATACCATGGTGATGTAGACTCGACAGCTGATATTGTCCTACTGGACGGCTCTCTATAAAGGCTGCAAAAGAGACAAACAATCAATCTGGTAAAAATCCCTGTAGATGTTTCAGAATTTAATAAGAATATTGCTGTCTGAGAGTATCCCATGATAACCTCTTAACATGATTAATTCATATATATAGGATGTCTCTTTGCCTTTTCTCCCCAATTTTCCTAAATATTATCAAGATTCTACCTCTTTTGCTGCCAGATACTTGTAACATAGTTGTACACAGCAAGACTGGACTGTTTCAGATCAGTATAGCAGCCCAAGGTTGTCCTGCTTCTATAGTACTCATGTAGTCCTTCATTAAAAACTAACATTCTGGGTGGCAGGAAGAGGGTGGGTGATGCCTAGGTGGTGAGGTAGGTTGAGTGACCAACTCTTGGTTTCTGCTCAGGTCCTGATCTCAGGGTCAGGAGATCAAGTCCCCTGTCAGGCTCTGCACTCAGTGTGGAGTCTACTTAAGACTCTCTCTCATTCTCCTTCTGCCCCTCCCTCTTCAAATAAATAAGGAAATCTTAAACCAACCAACCAATAAACAAAAATACTAACATTCTGGGTTTTTCCAGTCCAACAGGTAAAGACCTTGGAAGTCACTACTCTGTCCTAACAACAAGTAAAACGCTGAATTGAAAAAATCAACAACTCTTAAACCTGTCAGAAAAGCGAGGACACAGGGCAAATCACTGCTCCTAAAATTAGAGATGTGGGCAGATTCAGAGACTCACAACTTACTGAAGCAGAGACCTAGGATTAAAAAGCCCTGTGAGGACAGGTGCTGAGGAAGGAAAAACTAAGTTCTACTTTACAAATCACTGGAGGGTCAGTGTGAAGAACACCAAGAGTTTAAAAATCAAGGAGAACCCAGCTATGGGTAAGCCCTTGCATTTTTGTGTTTATCTCCAGGAGCTCTGCCAGGTCCTTACAGCAAATATCAGAGGAAAACCCCCTCCCACTGCCTACAAGGCAAGGGGACTAGGAACCATTTTGATATCTACCACAACATTTTATTCTTAATCAACTATTTTACCAGAGTCCGACCTGCTGGGGTTTTATCAGGGCTTAACCTACCTGGGATGGCAGTGAAATAGACAACTCCAGCCCTCTCTAGTCTTCCATGTGGAAGAAGTGAAATACCTAACTCCAGTTCCTGCTAGCCATTCTGTCCAAGGGGGAGAAAAAACTGGGAATCACTGTTGAGGTTCACAGTCCAGGGGCACAGGCTCACCCGAAGAGTGAATCGATCATAAAACTATAGAACACTTCTCTCCCCACACCTTCCCACTACATTACATAAGGCCTATTTACTTCAGTTCCTTTTATCCAATACATCATGTCCACCTCTCAACAAAAAGCACAGTTTGGGGCGCCTGGGTGGCTCAGTGGGTTAAAGCCTCTGCCTTCGGCTCAGATCATGATCTCAGGGTCCTGGGATCGAGGCCCGCATCGGGCTCTCTGCTCAGCAGGGAGCCTGCTTCCTCCTCTCTCTCTCTGCCTGCCTCTCTGCCTACTTGTGATCTCTCTCTCTGTGTCAAATAAATAAATAAAATCTTTTTTTAAAAAAAAAAAGCACAGTTTGCAGAGATGGAGCAAACATCAGAAACCAGAGTTAGATATGGCAGACATGTTGGATTTATCAGACCACAAATTTCTTAAAAACTATGATTAATATGCTGAAGACTATAATGGAACAAATAAATAACATGAAAGAACAGAAAGGTAATGTAAGAGAACAAAAAAGAAATGCTACAGATCAAAAACACTGTAACAGAGTTGTCCCATCATGTCAGGTTTGAGAGAAAAAGGTGATAAACTTATTCCTGACCTGAAGTCATTCATCCACATATGAAACGACAATTGACAATCTACTAAGCATGGCATTACACGATATACTAAGGAATCAAGAAAAATGAGTTAGTCTCTGCTCTCAGGATTTTTCAGTCTAGTGAGAAAGACAGACATATACACAATGTAAATCAGAGGGTACAGGAGCCGTAGTAGGAAGGGTGATGTAGATGAGGAAAGACTTTCTAGAAAAAAGAAACAAATCAGGGTCCCAAGGAATCTACCTTAAAGGAGCTTAAATGCTGATTTGGAGAGACAGGTACATAAACCTTGACTTCAATAGAATAAGATATATTCTCTGTTAAAGGTAGGAATGTAGGGCCGTGGAAGATTTTGCCTCCAGGATTCAGTTTTCTTGTTTGTAAATATAAATAAGTTCTTTTAAATAACAATTTCACTTTCAGAATTTACCTAGAGGAGGGAATAGATAGCTATGCTAAGATGTACTTATAAGTCTATTATTGAAGACTTACTTATGACATTAAGTGGCCAAAACATTACAGAATCATACAATGGAATGTAACCTATCTATCAGAAGTATAAGACACGGGTACATTTATTTATATGCCACAGTGTGTTATGATATATTAAGTAAAAGCATGTATCAAAAAATACAAAAATACAAAATGTGTGGTATTGAACCTTGTAAACTGGTTATGTATGTGTTTGTACAGATAGCGTTTATGAGTGCATGTACAGACAGAATTCTTGAAGAATATTCTTTTAAATGCTAATAGGACTTTCAGGTAACTTTTTTCTTTATAATTTAAGGACCCGTTATTCGAGTCTATTTTCAATTATAAAACATATATGTGCTATAAAAATACGTGAACATAATAAATTAAAAGGAGAATGTTTTAACTATATAATCTTTGTATATGTCTATACACACATATAATCTATTTAATCTTTAAGTTCCATTGCAAAAAAGCACATTAAAACATTCTAAAATTGCAATTGTAAGTATAAAATGGCAGGGTAAATATGATGATGACATATTTCAGTTAACAAGGAAAGCATGGAGTTAAAAGCAGTCAGAGAAGTTTACCGTACTGAAATTGAAATTTAGGTGATATTTGAAGTAGCAATAACCTTCAAATGAATTAATTCCTTCATAGAAAGTAGTTAAGTTAATAAAGTCTCATTGAGGGTGTTTTGTGTGTGTGTGAATGAAAGGTTTCCAGAGCCATCTTTCATCCAATAAGTCATATTGAGCATTCACCATAATTAGTGACCTTTTTTAGAAACAGAAATCCAAAAAAATTATTAATTTTTCTAATATATTTAAAAGAAGAGCCTCAAGTATAAAAATTAGAACTGTATTAAGTAAAGCATGTGAAGAATCAACTTCATTGAAAATAGCAAATATATATAAAACTGTGCCACTGTAGGATAATTGATGGTGTGTGGTCGTCAGATACTAATGTAATATTCAAAATCTGTCTAACATGGTATAATGATACATCATTTTAATCCCCTAAAGGAATTAGGGTCAAATTTGGCCAATTTACTGTAATTATAGCTTTTTATTTGTCTAAGTTTTGTATCTTTTTTGAGTTTTTTGTATTCAGGCCTCTAAGAAGTTTTTAGTATACACACATATCATACACATAATTATTTTTATTGACACTTTAAAATCTTGTTTTAAATGTTCATTATATAATACTATAATATGGAAACCCCAGGAATTCCAGATACTCTCAAATTTTCTTCCTTCCATTCTGGAGTGCTACTTTCCATGGGGATTTAGGAAATGCAATTTTTTGAGCTGGAAATGTAATCAAGGGTTCTCCATTTTGAAGCTGAACATTGGCATTATCATTTGTCAGCAAAGTAGACTTTCATGATGCCAGCCAAATTATTTCATGGTTGGTTAATTATATAGTACTTAACATTTCTGCTTTTGGCTATCTTGGTCTGTAGCAATTACCACACTAATGATGGACACAATTTATTCCTTGATGCACAGCATCTCTATGGAAACTTAAATGACCAAGTCACAAAAAATATACCCTGTACTACAAACACAAACTTTTATGTTATATTTTCTATGATTCTCTAATAGGTAGGTTAGAGTTAAGTTCTTTTAAATAGCTGACTACAGGTTTTGACAAGTTTAACAGGCATAGAAGAAATTGTCTATTTTTTCTCTCATTTGAGAATCAATATTTTAGCCATTATCCTCAGAAGAATAGGATTTTTGTTTATATAATTATGATAAAGCCAAGAAGAAAGTTGAATAAAATATTAACACTTAAATTTTCCTATTAAAGCTGTGGAATATGCCTATTAAGCTTATTACATCAATTAAGCACAGTACTCTTCTAACATTTACTGCTCTTAATTTACGAGTAAGATTTATCAGATCATGTTATCACTATTTAAGTGCTTCTCCCATCTTTATGGTCAAGGGCCTGGTCTTACTTCATCGACTCTGAAAGTATCAATGTAAAATTATATGTACAGAATCTTTCAATTCATGGTATATGATCAGTCCTATTACCCTTACATAAATTATTTATAGAGGATGTCAGTTACCATAGAAAGTTCATTAAGGTTTTCTCTTTTGTTTTTAGATTTATTTATTTATTTATTTATTTATTTATTTATTTATTTATTTATGAGAGAGAGAGGGAGAGAGAGGGGAGAGGGAAAGAGAGAAAACATGCACGTGTGTGGCAGGAGGGGCAAAAGGAGAGGGAGAAGGAGGAAGCAGATTCCCCACTGAGCCAGGAGCCTGACTCTACCCTCCAACTCACAATTCTGAGATCATGACCTGATCCAAAATTAAGAGTTGGTTGCTTAACCAACTGAGCCACCCAGGCACCACAGAAATTCATTAACATTTTAAACTTATCAAAGAACCTAAAGTTGCAGGCTAATATGCAAACACAGAGAACATATAAATATACACACAAACACTGCAAAGTTGAATGTTTATGTCATTTATTCAGAATAGAAATAAAATGCTGTTTTGTGAATATGATATTATTTAGAACCTGAAATAAGGATTTTATCCTTACAGCTTATTTTACACAATTGCTTCTTTATATTATGTTATACATTATTGACGAAAGTATGTGTATCTCAAAGAAGAAAAAACGAAATGAATCTTTTTTTTTTTAAGAGGAGCTGTGTATCTGAATCGGACTTTCTGTAATTTTATTTTTTTTAAAGATTTTATTTATTTATTTGACACAGAGAGATCAGATCACAAGTAGGCAGAGAGGCAGGCAGAGGGAGAGGAGGAAGCAGGCTCTCTGCCAAGCAGAGAGCCCGATGTGGGCCTCAATCCCAGGACCCTAAGATCATGACCTGAGCCAAAGGCAGAGGCTTTAACCCACTGAGCCACCCAGGTGCCCTAAATGAATCTTTTTGATTAAAATTAGTTCTGTTACTTATATTAAGCATGACTAATTTTAAATATATCAAAGAAATATATTTGATCGGGAACAAAAAAAGGGTAAAATATTAGTGTTTTTTGTCTGTGAAATAAAGTAATAACCACATCCTATATTCAGTGAGTTAGGTTTATTTCTTGCATTTACGAAATAATGGCATTTATGCAATAATGGATTATAATTCATTCATTACAAATTTTAATCTTTAAAGGCATAATCTTGAATTCTTTAAAAAATCCAAAAATCTGGGCACCTGGGTGGCTCAGTGGGTTAAAGCCTCTGCCTTCGGCTCAGGTCATGATCTCACGGTCCTGGGATGGAGGCCCACATCAGGCTCCCTGCTCAGCAGGGAGCCTGCTTCCTTCTCTCTCTCTGTCTGCCTCTCAGCCTACTTGTGATCTCTCTCTCTCTCTCTCTCTCTCTCTGTCAAATAAATAAATAAAATCTTTAGAAAAAGAAATCCAAAAATCTTCAAATTAATGAAATTCAGCTATATTAATAGGACACCTGCAGCTCGTTACCAATGGCGATACATAATCGCTCCCATACATTAAATTTAAAAAAATAAAAATAAACCACTATGGCATTAGAGGGTTAAAAAAGCGGATCTCTTAATAAGCTATAACTTTTACATCCACTAATAAAGCTGAATAAATGAGAATTTCCAGTTAAGAATTCTATTTAAAGTTACTAATTAAAAACTAGACAATTGAAACATCAAACTTATACGGAGTGTAAGCTTTGGGAATTGATACTACTATATTTAAATGTATATAAATTTTGTTGTTGTGTGGATGGAAAGTAACTTGAACAGCGTCAATTAAAAATGCCTTTTGCTACAATGAAAAAGAAAACCAAACTCAAACTTAGTGAACAAGGAGATTGCATAAAATTTAATAGCTTTCTGATTGTTAGGATTCACTAGAAGCTTTTAAAATATAATAGTGACTATTTACCAAAAATATGAGAAAATATTACCTTAAACACAAAATTGATTTCAACTTCTCCCAGTAACTAGAATGGATGGCTTTTTATTATTATTATTATTCTAACTTTGTCATAGTTGAAATATGAGATAAAAATAGAATAAAACAAAAAGTGGAATAAGATAAGAAAATTTTAAAAACTGGTTAAAACATTGAAAATAACATAATACTATAGCATTTGTTGGTGATGTAATTCTAGGATTATGATGTCTAAGAAGTATAACATTTCTGGAAATAATAGAGTAGGGCAATGTTGTTAGTTTCAATAAATACATAAAAATCAAGTTTATTTTTTTAACTTTGGGAGTATCTAAAAAATGAGGGAAAACATTACATTTGTAACATTGCATAACTACGATAATCTCAGATAATTTTAATAAAAAAGGCAGAATACAAAATCCTATAATTTTTTTGTAGAACGTGAACCAAGATATAAATTTAAAGAGAAATAAAAAATAATTTTGCAGGAAATATTTTAAATAACAAAAGTAGCCACACTGCCAAAGTAGTTAATAAAAATCAATGCAAATCCAATTATATTTCCAACCGAGTCTTTTTGTTTGTTTGTTTGGTAGATGAAAGTGAGGAAGGATGATAGAGCTAATAATAGCTCTAACATCTCTAATTCGATGCAGTTTTTGCAATTAAATCAGTTTTGGTTTAGGAATAAATACATATATCAATCCTGAGTTGGGAATAATCAAAGAGATTAATGAAACTGAAGTTGGATTTCTATATCACATACTATGCAGTGAAAGAAAATCCAAATGGTTTCAGACGTAAGTGTTAAAATTAGGTAAATTGATATAAAATATAGCAATAAAATCCAGGAGGCTATATTTAAATCTAGAGGTAATCTAGAGGTTAGATAACTGTAAAAATAAAGGAACACTTGTTGTATAAAATTTTTAGAAAGACTGCATTACAGAAAATACCATTAAAAAAGTCTATAAAACCTTGGGAATTGGGGAAAAAATGTTTATAATAATACCAACAAGTTTCAAGTCCTCTTAGAAATGAACTGTAAAATAACATGTAACCTGGTAAAAAATTGACAAAGAATGTGTTTAGGGCCCTCATGAAAGAGTACATCCAATTGTTCAAACACTGCCAAAGAAGATGCCTAAGCGTGGTAGTCAGTAAATTAAAGTGACAAATAGCAATCTGTATATTTTTGACTGGCAAAAATTAGTGATTTATCTACTTTTTGTAGGGTTGTAGGAAGAGGATATGCTTAGTTCTTACTGGAGAAAATGTGAATTTTTTAAGCATTATGGGAAAATACTATAAAAGCCAATATAACTTTTTAAATTTATCTGTTGACCCAGTAATTATATTACTAGAAAAATTACTCCATATAAGTAAGAGTACTAATGCAAATTAAAACATATATGAAGATATTAATAGCAGAATATTTCTTATGGACAGAAGTAAAAATATAAGTACATACAAAAACAAAAACCCTAAATAAATACCCATCAATACAGAATGAGTACATATAGACCAAATAATATTACCTGGCTTTTAACCAATTACATAATTCTGCCAGTTAACTGACATGGATTTCCAGGAGATAATTTTGAGGGTGCAGAAATGTATTTAAACTGTGATTACACTATGTTGCAAAACAACAACCAAGGTATGTTCATGGGGTAAAACATGGAAGGTGCTATCAACGTACTAACATAGATTACCTTGGGGACATGGAAAGGATAGGGTGAAACAACTAAAAATAAGAAAAAGAAAAACTTGTCTATATCAAACTCTGTACACAGATGTTTATAGCTATTTTATTCATAATTGCCCAAACTCAGAGACAACTAAAATGTCTTTAAGTAGGTGAATGGTTATATAAACTGTGGTACATCTAGACAACAAAACATTATTCATCCCTGGAACAAAATGAACTACCAAGTCTTGAAAAGACATGGAGTCATCTGAAATTCTTATTACTAACTGAAAAAAACCAATTGGAAAGGTTATATACTCTATGATTCCAACTATATGGCTTTCTTGACACGGCAGAACTATGGAGACAGTATTGGGAAGGGAGAAATGAATAATTGCGAATAGATCACAAATGTCACCTAGAAGAACCATTACTTGTTTATTATTTCTGAATAGGCTAAAATAAAGCTAGATTGTGTTGCTTTTACAACAGTACCACCACCACCAAGTTTTTCACCACCTCAGTGGTTTTCAAACAATGAAGATTTACCTTCACTCTACATGGGGTGAATATTATTTGTTTCATGTATGAATAAAATGAAGCTCAGAGAGGTGAAATAATTTGTGAAAAATAGGATACAATATACAACATATAACATCAGAGAAGAAGGGACTGTCTGACTCTGAAACACATATTCTTAGGTGAAATAATTTGTGAAAAATATGATACAATATACAACAGATAACATCAGAGCAGAAGGGACTGTCTGACACTGAAACACATATTCGTCCACCATAAAACACTATCACCAGCTTACAATCAGATTTAAGTTTATAACTGAGAAAATGAAATTGACTAAAGCAATGTTAAAATTAAAAAGTCTTTAAAAATATGTTTTATTAAATGTTAGGTCATAATATAAGATAGTAGGGAACACAATTCAGTATACATATAATTCCGTTGAATTTTTTTTCCTCAGAAATCCTTTTCATGTCCATTCTGAGTATCTTCTTAGCTTAAGAAATTAAAAAAAAACTTTCACAACAAGGGATATGAATTTTATAAAAAACCTAAAAGTTCATTAATGATAAAATATGGTTGACACAGACTTTCAGCAACTCATTTATCATTTTGAGCCTTACATTCATTACTATAAAATGAAGATTTTGAACAAACTGATTTCTAAATTTCCATAAATGTTTTGGGTAATCATGTTATCAATTAAGTCAAAATGTTTGGAAATGTAGTTTGAGTGTTTAGATTCAATTTGGTCTCATTAAAATAAGAAATTTCACATAAGAAATTTGCTACAGACAGGTTTATCCATTCTTCCTGCTCCTCTCAGATTTTGAGCATCGTCTTCTAACCTAACAACCACAGATGACTGAGAAACTTTGCCAAGAAACAGAAAGAGATTGATAGAGGGCAATCTAGTGGTACAATTGATCCTGTCTTATAGCTGATCCTTGATCCATGATAGCAAGATTGATTCCTTAAATGGTGAGTGAAATTATGTGGCTTAATAGAAAGTGTGGAATATCTGGACTCGGAGGAGCCAAGGTTGACATCTGGTTCTGCCCCTTCTAACTTAAAAGTCACTCTCTCTGGACTTCTGTTTCCTTATTTGTAAAATTATTTGTTTTACAAATACTAACTGCATTTCTGTGAAGATTAAATACAAATTCAAGAACACAGTTTAATGGTGTATGTCTTATAGTTGAGGTTTAAATATATACGTTATTCTAATCATTGTTAATATTTTATTTTTTTTTTATTTTTTTTTTTTAAAGATTTTATTTATTCATTTGACACAGAGAGAGAGATTACAAGTAGGCAGAGAGACAGGCAGAGAGAGAGGAGAGAGGAGGAAGCAGGCTCCCTGCTGAGCAGAGAGCCTGATGTGGGCCTCGATCCCAGGACCCTGGGATCATGACCTGAGCCGAAGGCAGCGGCTTTAACCCACTGAGCCACCCAGGCGCCCTCATTGTTAATATTTTAAAGAGACAAGAGATGAGTGGATAAGAAACTGAAATGTGGAGGATTGGTCAAAACCTGAGGTTAAAGGAGGATTATCAAGACGAGTTTAGAAGTTTGGACTGATGGAGATTTTAACCAGAAAAGGGGAGAGCTTCCATAGCAAGACTATCAAAATGTGGGTATTCTGACAGGGACTGCCAGAAGGACAGTTAGAAATAATAGACGTGCATTGAGAAAGTATTCCAACTATAAAAAATGAAGCCCTTTATGTGAAACTTTCCCCCCCATATCAGTTGTTTGCTCTACGAGTTATTAGGTACTTCTAGTATAAATGCAAACATTTCACTATTTGAAAGCTTTTTATACCTGATATATTGAGTTCTTTCCAAATGTACTCAAACATGTATTTCTGTTATATTTTCTCTGAATGATTCTTTTTATTGACAAGCTTACTGTAAGTGAAAAAATCAGAAACATTAAACAGATGTTTCAAACATGTGCTTAGTAAAGTGTGTTTCTCTGGCAATGTAAACAAATTTGTGACTCTGTCTGAGAAATATATTTTCCCATGCTCTTCAGGATAAACTAAAACAAGAATTAAATAATAATAAATAATAATTTATTGCTACAAATTATTATTATAGTTGCTAAACTTAAAGCAAGAATTTGGTCAGTAGTGGGGCTCCTGGGTGGCTCAGTCGTTGAAGGGACTCTTGATTTTGGCTCAGGTCATGACCTCAGGGTAGTCGATGGAGCCCTGCACTGGGCTCCCTGGTTGGTGTGGAGTCTGTTTGAGATTCTCTCTCTCTCCCTCTCCCTCTGGTCCATCCTCTGCTCTCTCTCTCTAAAATAAATCAATCTTAAAAAATAGAATTTAGTCAATATTTAATCTAATAATTCCCATATCCTAAGAGAAATAGTTTGTTTAGATATAATCATGATATTCACTTCTTATATTTACCTATAGACCTCTATACCACCCTTATAATAATATTAATCGAATGGTGTAGGAATAACTGATGCACTAGTTGGTGTCATCGACTAACCAAAGTGTACACAGACAGTGAATCTTAGTTTTAACATCATGAAAAAAATTCCAATATTTTTTATTTAGAGAAAAGTTTAATAATGCAGTGTTGTTTCTGGAAGACAACTTTATGAAACACATTTACTGCAAACTCAGCTACCTTGAGTTAGGCCAGCCAAAGCAACATTAATATACTGAGAAAATGAAATAAGCACTTTGGCCAAAAGCTAGTAATTATATTCAAATAATTGGGATCCTGCCTCAAGTAATAAGATAATATTCCTGTAGAATACGTGGTTGGTGTTTGTTCCCAGGTGTAGCAATGGGTTATGCTGATTCACTCACTCCCTGACTTAAACAAATAAAAAAATGGCTGGTGGATTAATGAAACTGGCCCAGGTTAGTGATGTGCCTTCTAGTCATTGCACAGGATTGTTTTCCCATTAAAAGAATAAAACCATTAGCTCATTTATGGGCCAAACTGTATTCGTACTTCACAATATTTTGTTAAAACCTACTAAGCTGACCAATCTTGCTATCTTGCGCTATCTTGTAAGGGGAATAGGAGTTTGCTAGATATTGAGACAAAATCTTTTTTACCTTAGGCCATGAAGGAGAGAAAGACATTATTTAAAGATCTATGCTAGAATTATTGAGATTATCACCTGAATTCATTTTTCTGTCAATCACATCATTTCATTATTAACAATAAATAATATGGTGAAACTTTTCTGGATGAAAAAAAACTTTTCTGGATGTAAATAATGTCTCATTGTACTTTGTATGATAATATATAACTTACACCTCAATACTTGCTTGTTATTAGATCATTTTCACCTTATTTGATTAAAAATATTTATCTAACAGATTAATTTGGTAACCATTTTAAAAGATTCAAAAAAGAGAAGTTTTGTTTGTACCTGCTGGTAAGGGGGTGTCTGTACCTCTTCCATTAACACAACCCTTTGAAGCTAAATTTTCGCAGGAATGGAGCTCTCCATCACTGTAACAAGGTAAAATAGGTCAAGCCTGCATGGGGCCAAACTAAAAGAAACCAATTTTCTAAATAGTTTCCCTAGCTGGAGGACAAACTAAAAAAAAAACTTGCTTTTCTGGAAAGTTGCAATAGGCTGTAATAGAGTAAGGAAAAAAAAGAAATGGAAAAGCTTTGCTTACAAAATGGGAGGGTATTTTTCAGCAGGAGTAAGAATATATCCTTCTTTATCATCATTTTCTTTTGATATTTACACAGGAAATGGTTCTGTCAATGTCATCCCAGGCACTATACATGTAATAGATAGGAATCAAATAAGGAAAGTAAATGAAGGACACAAATGATATGCCTATTAGGTTACTGTCAATCTACAAGTGAACATAATTAAACCTTTACTTTTAAGAAAGTGTCTAAGTTATAAGTTAAAATGAAATATGGGACTAAGGTGATAGTGCCAGAAGCATTTCACAATGTCTTCAGTGCTGCAATACCATTTAAAAGTCAATTTAAAGAAAAATTCATTTGCAAAAACTACCTGTTCCTCTGACCATAACCTTAGATTATTGGCATTGTAGACAGACTAATTTGATTTTGAAATATCCTTCCATTTCTAAGTTTTAATCACTTGTTTGGAAAATTATACCTCTTGGGATAATTAAAACTACACCAAGTGTCTCAGAATCAGCATTAGAAATCACTGGTTTATGTAATTGGCAAGGAGATATCTGTGGCCAATGCTTTTAGCTAAACCTATCAGTGCAATTTATCTCTTCTTTGGAGTAATCTTAGTTCTGTCACTATCATTTGTTCATTTTCTTTTGTTTATTCACGATCATGTGGGCTCCATTTATCCTTTCTTCCATTCATTCATTTATATAATAAACATTCACTGCTCTACCAGGTCACATTTGGCCTCATAAACCTCTCCCCTCATTCATTCCATCCATCCTCAGTCTACCACCCTCTCCTATTTCCTGCCCTCCATACTTCAAGCCTTGGTATCTCCTATCTTATTTATCTGGAAGACTCTTCTACAAGAGCTTGCTGTGGATTAGTTGCTCATTTCATTCAGGTTTCTGCTCAGACACCACCACCCAAAGTAGCATTTCTAATAATTCTGTACAAAATTCTCCACACACCTATTTTTTTGTAGTTTGATCCTTTATCTCTTTAATAGCTCTTTTACTACTTGAAATTATGTTCTATAAACATAGTACTTATTTGTTCATTTGGTGCCTATCTCTTACACTAGATTATACATTCAATGAAGACCTACTTTATTCTATCAAAATTAAGTTCTCAGAGTATGGAGCAGTGCCTTGAACATAATAAATAGGCATTGTCTTAGTCAGTGTAGGCCCTTGTAACAGCGTAACACCGGCTGCATTGCTTTAAAAAACAGAAATGTATTTCTCACATTTCTGGAGGCTGGAAATTCCCAGATTAGGGTCCCAACAGGGTCAGGTTTTGGTGAGAGCAACTTTTCCTGGTCTCTGGTCTCCTGGTCATGGTGGCAGGTCAGGAAATGGAGCAAGCTGTCTTGTGTCTCTTCTTAGAAGGACACTAATCTCATGGTGAGGGCTCCACCCTCATTACCTAATTATCTCCCCAGGGCCACATCACATTAGGTATTGAGAACACAAACATACAATCCAAAGCAAGTATTCAGTTAATAATTTTTGAAACTTTAGTGTCACCTGGGTGGCTCAGTCAGTTAAGCATCAGCCTTTGGCTCAGGTCATGATCCCAGGGTCCTGGATTCAGCCATGCTCAGCGGGGACTCTGCTTCTCCCTCTGCCTTTCCTCCAGGCTTGTGCTTTCTTTCTCACTCACTTTCTCTGTCTCAAATAGGTAAGTAAATAAATCTTGAAAAATAGTTTTTGAGGGTGCCTGGGTGGCTCAGTGGGGTAAAACCTCTGCCTTTGGCTCAGGTCATGATCTCAGGGTCCTGGGATCAAGCCCTGCATCAGGCTCCCTGCTCAATGGGGAGCCTGCTTCCTCCTCTCTCTCTGCCTGCCTCTCTGCCTACTTGTGATCTCTCTTCATCAAATAAATAAATAAAATCTTTAAAAACATAGTTTTTGAAACTTTAATAAGAAAACATTCATATTTAGTCAGTTTTTAAGATTTTGGATGCAAAAATTGTTCTCTTATGATGCAAAACTTTTGGGTATAATCTGAGACTTTTAGAGTAGTGTTGTTAAAAATAACTGTTCTTGGGTATTGTTTCATGATTCAATTTAAAAAGTTTACATATATGTGTGTGTGTATGTGTAAGCTTTAAATTTTAGTAGTCTGGTAATGATTGGTAACTACATTATGTAATTCAAATGGCAAGATAAAAAAAAGTCAACTCTAGAAAACCATTGC
The DNA here is from genome assembly GCA_002007465.1 of Ailurus styani. Taxonomy (NCBI): domain Eukaryota; kingdom Metazoa; phylum Chordata; class Mammalia; order Carnivora; family Ailuridae; genus Ailurus; species Ailurus styani. Next base: position 2,718,154 of record LNAC01000169.1, on the reverse strand, counting down.
AAGGTAGGTCTTAGAGGAAAACTTGCCATTATGTGAAAGTGAGAAATGGAGTTAGCTAAATTCTAGCTTAATATGATCAGGGAGCATTGAGATATGCCCGAGGGGAAGAGTAATTACAAAAGAATCAGCAGTTCCCTACTTCAGAAAAACAGAAGCAATTGCTAACATTCTCCATGTATGTAAGTTAGTGGGGCAATTCTACCTTTAATTTCTAAGAAAATCATAAGTTCATCTCCTTTTCCAGAACATAAGCTGAAACTTTTAGTTTTAGTACTATTTCAAGTGAGGAAAGAATTCATGCTTCAGCCATCAATATTTATGTATTGACTTTCTTCAGAGTGCTTAAATATTGTGCTCTTGTGATCTTAAATTATACCCTAATGTGAAGAACTTCTTTTGCTCTCCACATGGTCTTGCTCAACTCACTTAGATTATTAACCAGAATATGCAAACAGTCAGTCAGGCCTTAACTCTTGCCCTGAATCATTCAGATAACTGAGCTAATTGTAACTTGATAACCAGATTCTTTCAAAACTTAGATCCCATCCCTCAGGTAGATCTACATTTTTTATTTTATTGTCTCTAAAACATTGCCGTGTTGCCTAACTTAATGAAGCTGCCTGTTATAATAGAAAAAGACAATGAATCCTCTTCTTACTGTTTTCTGAGCCTCTTTTAATCTTTAAAGTTAACATTTCACAATTTAGTTTCTATCTGTTTTCAAATTAGTTTTTATAGTAATTATTACTATATTGTTTTCTTCTTCCAGTTAGATCACAATTCTTTTAAAAGAATTTATATCTTATGTTCCTTTTGCATTATCAGCACGAGATGTTTAATTGATACATATTTTGATTGCCACTTTGAAACATTTCTTAGAGCATAATTTCACGCAGAAGAATAGCTATTCTGATATTCAATATGTTAAGTACTGAACCTACCTTATATAACACTCTTGAAACTTCTCCATATATCCATATTAATTTTATTCTGCTTTTGTATATGTGTTACTAGTGAAATTATTTGTTTATCCATTCAAGCTAAATACCTCAGATTTACCTTTTTCCTCCTTAGCCTTCAAATCCAAACAACAGACAGAGTTTGTAATTATAGCTCATTAATTTCTTTCATAGTCACCTTTTATATTGATGCTAGTCTTATGGTTCAGATCTTCATGGTGGTCCTGTTTTACCAGATTCTAATTTCTATACTCTCCATTATATCTTTCTCAAAATTGTAATACATTTTTCTAAATAGGTACTTTAACCAAGCACAGCACAGATAAAAACTTACACTAGATCTCACTGTAAATGGATTAATGTTTAAATTTCACATCCTGCATTTGAATTTGACCTACTTCTATTTTTCATTATGTCCTCCTTAAATAAGAATACATAGCCTTCCCCAATAAATACTTTATCTTCTTGCTTTTATGCACTAATTGTGCCAATTTTTCTCCATGAAATTCATGATTTCACTTTTCAGTGAAATGAAATACTATTTATACCTCTAAATCCAGTTCAAATAACTCTTCCTCTCTGAGTACTTTCTTTATCCTGCTAGCAACTGCATTCATTTAAAACAATGTGTATGTACTTACTACTTTTATTTAAGAGCCACATTTCCCTTCAACAGGTATATTGTATTGTTTTATCTTATCAGCAGTCCTCGATTTCCTTATAAACCAAAAGTATGTCTTACTCAATTTTATATTTGCATAGGTAACCTAGATAATGTCTTACAGGTGGTGGGAACTCAATAAAAAGAAGTAACTGAGTGAGTCAATGAATGGCAAAATGAAGGAAGGAATGATGAGTCTTCATACGTGACAACCTGAGGAAGGCATGGCCAGTGAAGAAGTAACCAAACACGGCAAGATCAGTCTAAGAGTGTGAAGTCATAACGCAATGAAACAATGAGACTCCACCTAGAGCTGGCCCTTCTTCAAGCCTAGTTAACTAGGCTTTCTTCGAACTGCTCTGACATCATCTCCATCCTTAAATATTGCCCTTTTAAAGTTAGATTGTTCAAAACACATGCTGTCCCTTAGCCCTAACTAAACAATCATTAGTTGGGATCCATTCATAAAAGGTCTTACATTGTTAATTATCTTTCCATGTATGCCTATTGTTTCTTAATGACTGAATCTGTATTTTTAAGTTTATTTCTCACTCACATAAATCTACTAATACTTGACATGTACTGACTAGATGGGAAAAACTGACTCTTCAGTAGGCTTTGTAGAACACTGTAGATCGATTTAACTGGTAAAATATCTACATGATTTGTGTGTGTCCATGTGTGCTTGTGTCTACTGGGGGTAGAATGGAAATTCCTTCAAGACTTCATTCTGTGGAACTCTAATTGCTCTTTCTCTCTCTTCCATATAAATTTATGATAATGCATTCTTAAAAAAAAGATGTGTTTATTTATTTATTTATTTATTTGAGAGACAAGAGAGAGCAGGGGAGGGGCAGAGAGAGACTCTCTAACAGATACCCTGCTGAGCACAGAGCCCAAGGTCATGACCCTGAGATCATGACTTGAGTAGAAATCAAGAGTCAGATGCTTAAATGACTGAGCCATCCAGGTGCCCCTGTGATAATAATGTATTCTACACATTGAAGGTGATGACTAAAGAGGTAAACTGACTTCATCAAAGTCATACAATTATTAAACAACAGGACTTTTGTAGTTTTTCAAACCTTATTCTAGATTTCAACCCAAGGTCCTTCCTGCTACACCAACTTGGCATCTTATTAGAGATTGGATATTAGAGATCCAGTTACATTCCATTAATTATCAAAACATATTAAGCTTTGTTCCCTTCTGTAAAACAATCTGCTTTAATTTCAAACTGAAAAATTAGAAAGGAAAAGCAAAGGGATTTATTTTCATTTCCCAATACTCTGAACTGCTAGTTCTCTCCTAAAACCACAGGCATCTGGTAGTATTAATATGATATATTGTGGCAGGAGACTGAACTTTAATTGATCCATGATTTTAATCCATGTTGTGGTGCTGGCAGGAAGATCTGAGGTACTGGTAAATAATTTGAGGTGTACCAAATGCCTTTGTGATTTGAAATATCTTCATAGCTTTGCAATAGTCACTGCAGACTTACACTGAAATACCAGGAATACAAACATAAAGCACATTTGACAATATCTTAATATTTTAAAATTAAAATAAAACCTGAATCAAAGCAAATGGAATAAACCAAGAAATAAAATTAATACATTAAGTCATATGCTGCTAAAGTAGCATTTCCATTCTGAAACCTTATAACTTAGCAAGGGAAATTCATTTCCCTGACAGGAAGTATACTGCCCAGTTGTGCATCATTTGGTGATAAAAATTACCTTACAAAACACAGGTATATACCCTCAGGATTTCCTCCTCAGCTCATCATACAGTTTATATAATAGCTACTCTTTCTCCCATGATCAAATGAGCCAATAAGGTGAGGTAAGAGAAGAGATGGAAGAGGAAAGAAATAAGGGAAGAAAGTCATTTTTGCCAGCTGGTAGGAGAACATGTAAAGGGTATGTTATCTCACTCAGCACAAAGAATCCCTGGATTTCTTTCTCCACCACAGAGCAGCAGGTTTTCCCTCCTCCCTAGCCATCATACCCAACAATACTTCAGAGACAGCTTGGTTCTTTAGCTTTTAGTGTCGGTTAAAATGTAGAAATTGAAAGCACACTATAGAGTTTTGATTCAGCATATTTTTCCTCCTCACAGAAACAAAAACCTTAAAGAAGTTCAGGCTCTTCTAAAGAATCCTGAAATCATAAGTGAAAGCCAGGATTCAAAGGACAAACCATTGTCTAGGCATCCTATTATCCTGGGCAATGTTATGTTCACTAGGAACTTCAGAGACCCCTGAGGATGCTTATGTAAATTACCTCAGAGTGTGGGAGAAATCCAGCATTATCCCTGCCATTTAAATACGTACTCGAGGAGCTCAAAGGGGAAAATGTGGTAAGCAAATGGTACACTGTGTCAAGAGACCTGAAAAAAATGGTAAACCTTACATAAAAATAAACCTAACTTCCAAGATTAATGGCTGTGCACAAGTTAAAACTGGATGAGAAAGAACGTAATATGTAAATGTGACAGAATTTATATTAGCAATCCTTTTAGGATTCCTAAAATATGGGCACAGGAAGGAGATTTATTCATAAATACTGCAATGTTTTGAATTTTACTTGAAAAGACTATTGTTTTATCACAGAACATACTTGAAGGAGAAAGACTTTGTAAGCAGAGTAGGAAAAAAATCACTGTCATGACAATACTAGGAAGGTGTGGCTCTGTGTGTGTCTGTGTGTGTGTGTGTGTGTGTGTGCGTGTGTTTTCTCTTTTGACTTTAATTAATCTCTCTCTGTAGACTTTTGTGAGCTGGAAAAAGGTTTTATTTTTGTTTTTGGAACTTGCTTGCTAAATGGGGGTTTTTGAACTATCACTGCTCTTACTCTCCCGATCACAGCATTCAGAGTTAAAGATTTTAATTTGTTTTAAAACTATACAAAAGTAAAACAAGAAACTATGTGGGCAGTGGAGTGGAGAGGTCAGAGTCAATCTTGAGGACACAGATGGCTATTAGTAAGGTAGGCATGCAATGCCCATCTCTTTCTTTTCCTTCCTTTAATTTCTATAAAAGATCACTGGCGAGTGAGGCTGAATTTTTTTTTATTCTTTAACCATTTACTAATATCTCTGAAACAACAATCTGATCAGAAGTTTGATTTTTCTTCACTTCATATTTTTCTTACAGCATTCAATGCAACACCTTTCCCATAGTAGTTGATGTGTACAATTGGTTGCATTGGTTTAAATTTAAATGTGGTCAGTTTAAGATAATCTGTATTGTGTAAGGGACCACTTATAAGGAAAGACAGGTAGAGGCCTTTTGTAAACACTTTTAAACATCACGAAGAACATTTAATGGACTTAATCCTCAAACAATGCACTTCTCTGAAATTTACTGTTTGTGTACTAGTCAAAGATGCAATTCACACCATAAAGAACTCGGAATCCCACTAAAATCCTTCTTAGCTCACCACCCCTGAACGTAAATATTAGTATACTGACATCTCATTTTCTCTCAGATCCAGGGCAATATATGATAAAAGCATGAGGAAAGGTGAGGCAGTGAGAAATAAAGGAAAAAAGCTTTTATTCTTAAATTTGATTTATATTGAGAGGACTTAGAAGGGATGTAAGTAGTGCGACTGCTGGACACTGAACCAATCAAAGCAAAGAGCAATAATTTCTTCTTTTTTCTCTTTCCTTCCATCCTTTTCCTTCCTTCTTTTTTCCTTGCTTCCTTTTTTCTTCCTTCATGAAACATTTACTGATGAACCTACTATGTACCATGTAATATAGTAGGTGTTAAGTATCTTGATACATGGTTAGTAAGGGAACAGGTTTCCATTTACAAATTCAAATTCAACAAATTCTGAATACGAATCTGCCATGTCAGGGTCTCCATTAAATTTTGGAGACTGATAAACTTTGGAGATACACTCCTTATCCTCATATAATTTGGTATCTAAACCTAAGCAGTAAGAATTTAAAATTCTGCCAAATGAGCTTACCCAGAGTCAGTGACAAAGACAGAGAGTCATAAATCTAAATTTACTATATGCACCATTTACTATACTCTAAATGCTAATTAGCATTGTTTTAAGAGAAAAGACAATATCACTCATTAATCAATGATTCTGATTATCCAAGATTTTCAAAGAGGCAAAGATATAAATCTAGATGCAGTTAGAGTCATTCCAGGAGTCAGTGAAAATCAGTCTATGTACAGCTATTCGGGAGTATGCTATAGTTTAACCATGTGTCTCTATCAGAATTTGTTTCCATTTTATTATAAATATCACAAATATACAATGAAGTTGAAAGAACTGTAGAGTGAATAACCACATAATCACCATCTAGATTCCAAAATTATAAATATTTTTATGTATTTGCTTTAGACTCTTTTTTAGAGTGTGGCTTTTGGCTTAAAATAAAGTTGTAACAATCAAAAACAGACAACTAATCATGTCAAGAGCAATTCTATAGCCATATTAGACAGTCATTATGTCATAGAAAATTTAATGGAATTAATGACAGCTTTGTTCAGAAATGAATGATGATGGCTTTGCAGAACAGATAATAGTCAAAATTTTTGCGCCTGTTGGAATCAAATAAAGACAGAAAAACATCATATGTTAAGGAAGAAAAAAAATGGTTTTGAACTACCTTGGCATATAAATGCAGAAACTGAATTAATAATGTTTACTTCCATTTTGATTAAGATTTCATTATGTGCTGTGGGGACAAATCTTACAAAATCAAATTAAATTAAAATATGTAGTTCAATGGAAATGAGTGAGGTTTTTTTAATGACCTACTATGATTTCCTCCCCAAACTATTATCTTCATCAACAGAGCAATTATATTTAAAATTATTTAATTATTTGCAAATGGCATTTATACTTGCTACTATTATACTTTACAAATATTAGCTTAATGTCACACAAAAGAATTGCAAAAAAGCACATAGTTTTGTGTAGTCAAAGGAAAGATACCTGGAAATTTGCAGAGTTGCATTCTAGACAATGATCTATGAGTTTCTGGTTCTGCAAACCTCTGGTATCAGATTTCTTACCAATTATCTTTTACCTTTAAAGAGAGAGAGTGATTGAGAGTGCGTGTGTGTGTGTGCATGTGTGTATGTAAAAGAGACAGAGAGACAGAAACGGAGACAAAGAAAAAGAGAATGAATGGAATTCTAAGTTTCCTCTAGTTTGTACTCAAATCACCTCTCTAGACAGCTATGGTCTCACTAAGGCTATCAGAAGGATGTAGATTTTTCCATAGGAGTTCTGGGGATTGATTAAGAAGGGTAGGTCATCTTTGTTATCCTATCTTGACTTTACTGAAGGAAAATTTCTAAAGCCTCGCACAGATCTCTTCCAAGTGAATTTCTCTGTTCACAGTATCACAGAGCATTAGTTCAGCCAAGGTTAACTCCTTTTTAAAACATGACCTTCATAAGGCTTCAACTCTATCAACTGTGTCTTACCCGTCCAGACCTCCAGACTCCATTGGTTGGTTAGGAATGGAATCCCAAAGCTCTGTGGTTTTTACTCAGGCTTTTTATTTTAACTTAGGATTCAGTCACTTCACTCCCTCTCTTTTTCTCAACTTCCAATAGAAATACAAATGTTTTTGAATACAAATATTAGTACTCCTTTTCTCATCAATACTAATAGATATGTTTTTCATACAGATCCATTAATTTATTCTATATCATTCCTCATACCAGCAGCCCTGCAGTTTTTGGATGACCTGAAAATAAAACAAACAATACTACAAAAATAAGACAGATTGTATATCAAAGCATGGCAATCATCATATAACTTCTGGAACTGAAAATCTTATTCTCTAATTGTCTAAAGAGGGCTGCAGATGTGAAATTCATAGATAATATCAAGAAGACAGGTAATTCAGCAGTCTGAAAAACCACAAAAACATCACTGCCCAGTTGTTGACCGATGGGTCCAATGCCCAAAAGATCCCATACTCCAAAAGAATTCTCAGTATCTAAATGCAGAACAAGAATAACAATACAAATATTTAATATTGACATAATATTTACTATGTAGCACACATTTTCTTTTTTTTTAAGATTTTATTTATTTATTTATTTATCTATTTATTTATTTATCTATTTATTTATTTGTCAGAGAGAGAGAGAAAGCACAAGCAGGAGGAATGTCAGAGGGGAAGAAGCAGGCTCCCCACTAAGCAAGGAGGCTGAGGCAGGACTCAATCCCAGGGCCCTGGGATCATGAACTGAGCCAAAGGCAGATGCTTAACCAACTGAGCCACCCAGGTATCCCTGTAGCAGGCATTTCCTAAGTTCTTTATACATATTAACTTATTTAATGCCCTCAAACTCAGATGGATTACATGTTATATTTGAGAAAAATGAATTATAGATAGGTTAAGTAATTTGCCCAGTTGAAGTCATAAAGATAGGAAATTGTAGGTCCCAGGTTTTGGAACAAAGGTGTTTGTTTCAAAATTCTCATCCCTAAATAGTTTAAGAATATATTAAAAATTTTAATTTTGTGGTTACTCTAACAGAGTAATGCTAAAATTCCTGACCCATAATATTTAGGTCTTTTCACATTCATCTTGCTTGGTTCCATTGTTTGTTTTTGTCATTTAACTCCTTTTATGTACAAATCCTCTTCAATATCATCCACTTATAAATTCATTTAGCAATAATAGATATTAAGATATTTGGAAATGTCATATCTGATAAAGAGTTAGTATCCAAAATCTATAAAGAACTTATCAAACTCAACACCCATAAAATAAATAATCCAGTTAAGAAATAGGCAGAAGGGCGCCTGGGTGGCTCAGTGGGTTAAAGCCTGCCTTCGGCTCAGGTCATGATCCCAGGGTCCTGGGATGGAGGCCCACATCGGGCTCTCTGCTTGGCGGGGAGCCTGCTTCCTTCTCTCTCCTCTCTCTCTGCCTTTCTCTCTGCCTACTTGTAATCCCTCTCTCTGTGTCAAATAAATAAATAAAATCTTTAAAAAAATTAAAAAATTAAAAAATTAAAAAAAAAAGAAATAGGCAGAAGACATGAATAGACATTTTCCAAAGAAGACATCCAGATGGCCAACAGACACATGAAAAGATGCTCAACATCACACATCATCAGGGAAATACAAATCAAAACTAAAATGAGATACCACCTCCACCTGTCAGAATGGCTAAAATTAACAACACAGGAAACAAATAACAAAATAGAACTACTCTGAGACCCAGCAATTGCACAACTAAGTATTTACCCAAAGGATACAAAAATACTTATTCAAAGGGGCACATGCACTCTGATGTTTATAGCAACATTATCAACAACAGCCAAAGTATGGAAAGAGCCCAGGTGTCCATTGAGTGATAAATCGATAAAGAAGAGGGGGTATATATCTGCAATGGAATACTGCTCACCATCAAAAAGAATGAAATCTTGCCATTTGTAATAATGTGGATGGAGTTAGAGTGTATTATGCAAAGTAAAATAAGTCAGAGAAAGACAAATATCATGTGATTTCACTCATATGTAGTATTTAAGAAACAAAATAGATCAACATAAGAGAAGGAGGGAAAGAAAAGAGAGGAAACCAAACCATAAGAGACTCTTAACTATAGAGAACAACCTGAGGGTTGCTAAAGGGGAAGAGAGTGGGGAATGGGCTAAATGGATGATTGATATTAAGAAGGGCACCCATTGTGTTGAGCACTGGGTGTTATATATAAGTGATGAATCACTAAATTCTCCTCTTGAAACAAAAAACGAAACCCAAAGAACAAAAACAGAAATAAAAGACGTTTTGCCAAGAACATTTTAAAAGGACTTTACTTCTTAAAGCTGTTTCCTCTTTATAGAAAATTGAGAGGAAGTTATAGAGAGAACCTAAATACTCCCTCTCCCTCCCCCACCAATGTGCACAGCCTCCCCTGTTATCAACACTTGCCATAAGAGTAGTACATTTGTTGCAAATGATGGCCCACACTGACACATCATCATCACCCAAAGTCCATAGTTTACAGTAGAGTCCAGACTTGGTGCATTCGGAAAAAGATGTGACATGTGTCCACCATATATAGTATCATACATATCACCATATGGAATCAGAGTATCATAGTATCATATCTACCATATAGTATCATTATTTTCACTGGCCTAAAAATCTCCTGTGCTTCAGCTCTTCAAAGCCCCTCCCCACAGCCGCTGATCTTTTCACTGTCTCCATAGTTCTGCCTTGTCAAGAATGTCATATAGTTGGAATCGCATAGTATATAACTTTTTCCGATTGACTTTTTTCACTTTAGTAATAGGAATTTCAGGTGACTCTATGTCTTTTCAAGGCTTGATAGTTCGTTTTGTTTCAGGGATGAATAATGTTCTGTTGTCTAGATGTACCACAGCTTATATAACCATACACCTACTGAAAGACATTTTAGTGGTTTCTGAGTCTGGGCAGTTTTGAATAAAACAGCTATCAACAAACAACAACAGCAACAACAATAGATATTAAGTCTCAGCCATTACTACTATTCAATGAATCAGAATTTCTACCGCTTCAAGAAGCTATAGAAGCTACATACTTTACAAGTAGAATAACCCACATTTATAACAAAGATAACAGATCTATTATTTAGATTATCTCAGATCTAAAAGAACTGTCCAAAAAATTAAATAAATAAATAAATAGATAGATAAATAAATAAATAAAAGAACTGTCCAGAGTAAATGAATGACATTGGGCCACATGCTCTTTTCTCCAAATATTTATTTTTCAATCACAATAAACAAAGAGATTAAGAAAATTGAAATCCTTTCAGTCTGGCATATTTATGTATCTATTGAGACTCTAATTTTGTCACTAGCTTTTAGGTATTTCAAAAAAATCCTCAAAAAGTCCTCCATCACTTAAAAAAAATAAGAAGAAGGGCACCTGGGGGCTTAGTTAAGTATCTGCCTTCTGCTCGGATCATGATCCTGGGGTCCTGGGATCCAGCCCTTCACTGGGTTCCCTGCTCAGCACGGAACCTGCTTCTCCCTCTCCCTCTGCTGTTCCCTCTGTTTGTACTCTCTTGTGCTCTCTCTCTCTCTCAAATAAATAAACAAATAAAATCTTTAAAACAAATAATAAAAAGAAAAAGCAGCACACAACTTTTATATCCCTAAATACATTATGAAATATTTTCTAGATATCAAAATAAAAGCAGTTATGCAACCAAAGGTGTAGGAATTACTGTTAGGCAGCATTTCTTCAAACTCCATGGTATACTCTTCATCTCTGAAACCTACGTCTGCACCATGGAGTCAAAGCCTCTCCAGAGAGCCCATACCACAGGTGCAGCTGAAGTCCTGATTCGATGTCCATCCTTCAGGCTGACTTCATCGTCATCGCAGAAGTATCACTTCATGAGCTGGTATCGTCCACCGTCTTCATAAAAATACAAAAATCTTCTCCAAATTAAGCAAAACCAGAGCAACCCACAAATTAGCAGTTAGGAAAAACTTTATGTACCTAAATAAATTAGACAGCAATCTAGTGATAGGGTTTTATAACATGTTTGCAAGGAGAAACAAAGACTCCTTGAAAGGAGCAAAAAAATTACATTTTGTAATGCTGAACACCTCAATAGAAACAGTAACAAATGTTACTATATTTAAATGTAAATCACATAATAATAAGATATGGTAAAATTTTTACACTGAATTAAAATTACAAGGTAAATATTTCTCCAGGTTTCAGAATATATTTGATTTAGCATTTTATGAGTAGATATATTTCATATTCCCAACTTCATTATATAAATTATTCAAATATATTCCATTACCTCCTATAGAAGATTCTATAACAATAATACTAAGTGTCACTTACTGAGGGTTTACTAGTGTGAAATGTCATTTTAAGTGTTTTATATATCTTATAATTTAATAAGATGATTTAATAAGGTGATTATTCAACCACCCTATGAAATATGCACCATTGTAATCCCTGCTTCACAAATGATCAAATGGAAGTACAGAAAGGATAGATAAGTGGTTTGCCAAATTTATACAGCTCCTCGGTGACAAAACCAATTTTTTGAGCTCAGGGAGCCTACGTTAATCTCTCTCATGAATATGAAATAAGACGCTTTTTAAACTACTGGGTTTACCATATGGTAAATCTTTATACACACTTAAAATGCTATTTTTTAAATACTTGATAAGTATTGTAATATGGGCACTACTCTGAAGTAAAGTTTATTTTTATTTTCTTAGGTTTACACTTTATCCTTACAATTTTGTTTTTTTCTGTCTGTACTTCATGTTTTATTTTTTTGTTTTCCAAATAATGTATGTTTTTCAAATATGACAAAAATCTCTTAAAAAGAAAACTGTATTTATCAGAATTATGAACATTAAAAATATTGTTTTGTATATCTTTCTAAAATTTTCTTTATAGGATATTTTTGTCTTTATTAGTGCTATATATGCGAACAGTTCAGAACTTAATTCTACTTGAATATGAGTCTTGTGAAGGCAAGTTTTTGCCTTTCGGTTAATTTTTGTTTCTCATGCCTAGAAAAAGTAGCTTGGCAAATAATTACTGAATGACTTGTTTTTGAATGAACTTCAATTAATCTTCATTTTAAATTATTCTTTGCTATTCTTACCAGTTCCTCCTATTCTTTTGAACTTTACTGTCATTTTATTTCTTTATTCCTCACTCCACTGAAGTAAGGTAGGTGAGTCAGTAACTTTATAAATAATCTTTTCATTGTATGTTCCTGTTTAGCTTGGTCTTCTCTTATTTCTCAACAATTTTTATTGTTTTTATTTTGCATTGGGGGTGTTCAGGTTACAACATCTTATCATTTGTTTGTTCCATTTATTCTCATTTCCATATCCCACTCCCTAGCAGCAGCAACCAATCCTATGCATTTAATACATTTCATTTTGTTTGTATGTATCCTTATAAAATTTGTAGCTTTTTTTCATACGTAGAAAATAGTGGTATTGTGTTGTATATTGCATTCTTTTTTTTTTTTTAAAGATTTATTTATTTATTTATTTCACAGAGGGAGAGAGATCACAAGGAGGCAGAGAGGCAGGCGGGGGGGGGGGGAAGCAGTCTCCCCACTGAGCAGGGAGCCCGATGCGGGCCTCGATCTCAGGACCCTGAGATCATGACCTGAGCCGAAAGCAGAGGCTTTAACCCACTGAGCCACCCAGGCGCCCTGCATTCTATTTTTTAATTTTTTTCACTTATTTATATGTGCTAATGAGCCATCCATCTGGATATACGTATATCCCCTTCATTACTTAAGATGGCTGAATTATACTCCATAATGTCTTCTCAACCTTGGTTTTCTCCCCCTCCCTTCTCAGCTATAAATAGAAATATTGCAATCAAATCATCATCTCCACAAACAGTCCTGCATTTGATATCTTTAGGCATTCTATGCATTTTGTATATATTTTATTATATATTCTATATATTTTGCTATCATAAATGAATACCTTTTTAGTAGATTTCTTCTTGGTTCTCTTCTGTGTCTGAATTTAATGTTTTATTAATATATTATGTAAAAATAACCTTGGAAGGGCCACCAGGATACAGTAACGTGAACTAATATGACTTAATATTTATTAGGAGTTCCATTATTCAGTTAAATTCTCCTTACTAAATCCAATAATCAGTATCAATTACTCTTTAATGATATGGAAGAGAACAGAGTACATGTGTCCTTATTCTAAAACAGAAAATTAAAAATAGAGATAAAACTGCGATTTAGTGTTCAGGAAAAAGAATTGAATTATATGTTTAAAAGCTAGTTTAACCTTTCCAGAGCATTTTAGTTATGTCTACATGTGGTTACAAACTCATGTTTACTTGGTGACAAGCCCCTGAACATCCTTGTGTCCTATGTTCTGTGTATAAGTTGGGAAAATAATATCTAGAGCAAAGATAATTTAAATACCAAGTTATTCATTTTTGTTGAAATGTGCTCAAACAGTTGTTGAAATCCCATTAAATAAATATTGAAGTATTGCATCAATTCTGGTTTCTTTAAAACCATAAAAGCTATTATATGAAGAGAGCTTGCTTTATTTTTTTTTTTAAGATTTTATTTATTATTTGACAGAGAGAGACACAGCGAGAGAAGGAACACCAGCAGGGGGAGTGGGAGGGGGAGAAGCAGGCTTCTGGAGGAGCTGGGAGCCCAAAGCGGGGCTCGATTCCAGGACCCTGGGATCATGCCCTGAGCCAAAGGCAGCCATTTAACGACTCAGCCACCCAAGTGCCCTGAAAGCTTGCTTTAATACTTCCATTGGGGTGCCTCGTGGTGCAGTTGGTTCTTTGGCTCAGGTCATGATCTCAGGATCCTGGGATTGAGTCCCAGGTGGAACCCCATATTGGGCCTGTGCTCAACAAGGGAGTCTGCTTGAGGATTCTCTAGCTCCTTCTCCCTCTTCCCTCCTGCTGCTCATGCTGGCATGCTTTCTCTCTCTCTAAAATAAATAAGTCTTAGAAAAAAAATACTTCTACTAACAAAATTTTTAACCAAATATAAAACGTTACAAAGGAGTGAGGGTATAGGTGTAACTGGCTTAACATGGGAACACATTTCTCTTTGTTTCACTACTACTTCAAAATAATGATTTCTACCGTATCTGGAATGGTTTTGCTGAAATGGCTCCTGTGATTCATTCCTAGTCAGGTTCACAGGCCCAAGCTTACTGATAATCTGCCAACAGATCACATTCCCACACAGCCTTATCTTTAATACCCTTCTATCAATACTGTGCACCAATGATACCGAAGTAGAAAAACATGTTTGGGCTAAACAATACTGTTCATTTAGGTGAAAGAAATGGGAGGGAAGGGAGGAGATGTGTAGAAGTAAGACTAAACTCAGGAGATAAAGAGCACATTCCATTGAATTTGTTCACTCAGATACTAAAGACACCAAATAAAAATCCACCAAATTTTGTTCAGTGCATTTATTTACAAGCTGGATACAACAACAACCAATTACTTCTATTCCTGCCCAGCCCCCACCCCCAAGCAGGACTTTATTTACAACACAGAAAACAAACAACCATGCGCACATGTACAAACTACAATGAGCAAGTTCACTGGCATTTCTAAAATAGAGAGAAAATTCTTTACCTGCAGGATATTCTCCAGAGTCAAGTAAAGGTTGAGGTGAGGGGAGAAGACAGAAAGCAGATCAAGGATGGAGAAGCAAGAACCAGTATGTTGTGTTCTGTGAACTAACGATAAGTTCCTGACTTCTGACCAAGCCATAATGAAAATGATTAGCTTGCATTACAGTGTTACTAATAACTGAACCATTATTATCAGGTCTTTCCAAAAAGTATGCAAGTGTAAATGTTATGTTTTTGTTTTATTTTTACCAGAATTACGTTGCGGGATTTCTTTTCCTTCAGTGCCTGTGGTTCTTGGTCATGGCGCTTGGAAGAATGAAAAAGTAGACCAGAGGGGTGGGCAGCAAAGCAAGGTGTATAGAGTGAGAGCAAAGTGATAGTACAAAACTCCTGAAGAGGGAGGGACTCCAGTGGGTTGACCCCATAGTTTCTACATCTAGGGGTTTTTATGGGCTTGTTCATGGACTGTTTTTTTTTTTTAATGTTTT